>WOXC01005596.1:0-482416 GCA_011680675.1 Gymnobelideus leadbeateri | reverse complement strand
GGAAGGCAGAAATATCCCACCCAGTCTCCACACACAAAAGACCACCACTAGCACCCAAGCTCAGTATGAGCTCCCAGACACTTACAGTCTTCATATGCCAGCATCTGAGGCCCCATCACAGAAAGTCAGTGAACAAGCCCCTGGCCTCTAGCACAAGAAGCTTGGGACAGTGCTCCCTGTGGCCCAGAAGAATAGTTCAACTTCAAAAGCCAGGAAATAGGCAAACATCATGAGCAAAAACCAAAAATGAACATAGACCATAGACAGTGGTCTACAACATAGACCATAGACAGTTTCTATGGGGAAAGAAAATATCAAAACACAATCTCGTAAGAGGACAACATTTTCAATATACCTACATCCAAAACCTCAGAAGTATGCAAAAGAGAGTTAACAGCTTGGAAAAGGCAGGACAAAAACTGACTGAAGAAAGTAATTTCTTAAAAAATACAATCGGCCATATAGAAAGAAAAAAAATGTTTATTGAAGAAAAGACCTCTATAAACCATAGAATTGGTCAAATGGAAAGGGGGGTACAAAAATTCACTGTAGAGACCTCTTTAAAAAGTAAAATTGATCAAATGGAAAAAGAGGTAAAAAAAGCTAACTGAAGAAAATAATTTCTTAAAAATTAGATTTAGGCAAGTAGAAACAAATGATTCTATAAAGCATCAAGAATCAGTCAAACAAAATTAAAAGAATAAATGTAAAATACAAAATTGGGAAAACAACTGACTGGAAAATAGATTTAGGAGAGACAATTTGAGATTTATTGGTGTACCTGAAAGTCATGAAAAAGAGCCTGGACAGCATCTTTCAAAAAATTATTGAGGAAAACTGCCTTGAGGTCCTAGAACCAGAGGATAAAAAATTATGGAAAGAATTCACCCATCCTCTCTTGAAAGAGACAAAAAATGAAAATATCAAGGAATGCCGTAACTAAATTCTAGAATTATCAGTTCAAGGAGAAAATAATACAAGCATCCAGAAAACAGTTAAATATTGTAGAACCACAGTTAGGATTATGCAGAACCTATCATCTTCTATATTAAGGGCTCAGAGGGATTGATGATAGTCTAAAAGACAAAGGAGGTTGGGATTACATCCATTTAACAACTATATAGCAAAATTGAGCATAATCTTTCAGGCAAGGATATGGATATTCAGTGAAATAGAGGACTTCCAAACTTTCCTAATGAAAAAAAAAATAGATCTTAATGGAAGACTTGATCTTTAAATACAAGTATGAATAAAAGCATAAAAAGGTAAACAGAAAAGAAACAAAAACCTGTTATTCATTAAGTATAACATGTTTACATCCCCACATAGGAAGATTATACCTGTAACTTTGAGAACTGGATCTTTATTAAAACATTTAGTAGGGATGTACTTAGAGATAATTAGCATAGGCAAAGAAGAAACAAAGCTACCATTATTTGCAGATGATATGATGGTTTACTTAAAGAATCCTAGAGTATCAACTGAAAAGCTTCTTAAAATAATTAAGAAATTGAGCAAAGGGCCGGTGCAGTGAGTAGAGCACTGGCCCTGGAGTCAGAAGGACCTGAGTTTGGATCCAGCTTCAGACACTTAATGCACACACAAACAAACAAACAAACAAAAAAAAAAAACCTAGCCGTGTGACCTTGGGCAAGTTACTTAATCCCAATTGCCCTCCAAAACAAACAAACAAACAAAAACAAACAAACAAACAAACAAAACCAAAACAAGAAATTGAGCAAAGTTGCGGGATATAAAATAAACCCACACAAATTATCAGCATTTCTATTTATTACCAACAAAGCCCAGTAGGAAGACAGAGAGAAAATGAATGCCTCTTACAGCAATTATAGACAACATTAGATATTTGTGAATCTATCTGCCAAGACAAACACTTTTCATAAATAAGTAGATGTAAATAGTTAGAAAATATTAGTTGTTCATATGTAGGTTGAGAAAATACAATAAAATTGACAATTATACCAAAATTAACTTATTATTCAGTGCCATACCAATCAAATTCTCAAAAATATTTTATAGAACTAGGAAAAAATAAAAATTCATCTGGAGAAATGAAAGTTCTGAAATATAAAGGAGATTATTGAAAATAAATAAAAAGGAAGTTAGCCTAGGTATATCAGATATTATAAAGTAGTAATCATCAAAACTACTTGGTAATGGCTAAGAAATAGAGTGATGAGGAGCCTAGGTGGTGCAGTGAATAGAGCACAGGCCCTGGAGTCAGGAGGACCTGAGTTCAAATCCAGCCTCAGACACTCAACACAAAAAAGTAGCCATGTGACCATGGGCAAGTCATTTAACCCCAACTGCCCTCTAAAGAGCAAAAAAAGAAAAATAAAAGAAAAGAAATAGAGTGATGGATCAGTGGAATAAATTAGGTACACAAGACACAGTAGTTAATGACTATAATAAACTTCTGTTTGGTAAACACAAAAAGTTCGCCTTCTGGGATAAGAACTCCCTATATGATAAAAACAACAACAACTATTGGGAAAACTGCAAAATAGTATGACAGAAACTAAGCACAGACCACCATCTTGCACCATAAGCAAAGATAATGTCAAAATGTTATATAATTTAGGTATAAAGGGTGGTACTATAAGCAAATCAGGAGAGGAAGGAATAGTTTACTTGTCAGATCTATGGAGAAGGAAAGACTTTGTGACAAACAAAAAGATAAAGAACATTATGAAATATAAAATAGATAATTTTGATTACATTAAATTAAAAAAAAGTTGCTTTGCACAAAGCCAATACAGGGATTAGAATGAAAGCAGAAAGCTGAGAAAAAATTTTTACAGCCAGTATATTCAACAAAGACCTAATTTCCAAAATATATAGACAACTGAGTCCATTTTATTTATTTTACTTTTGAAAGGGGGAAGGCAAGGCAATTAGAGTTAAGTGACTTGCCCAAGATCACACAGCTAGTAAGTGTATCAAATGTCCAAGGGTGGATTTGAACTCACTTCCTCCTGGCTCCAGGGCCAGTGCTCTATTCCCTGTACCACCTAGCTGACTCTTCTGAGTTATTTTTATAAGAAAACAAATGATTCCCTGATTGAGAAATGGCCAATTGATATGAAGAGACACTTTTTTAGATGAAGGAATTAAAGCTATCTTTAGTCATATGAAAAAATATACTCTAAATCACTGACTAGACAAATGCAAATTAAAACAACTCTGAAGTACCACATCACACCTATCAGATTGACCATCATGAAAAAATAGGGAAATAATAAATGATTAGAGATGATGTGGGAAAAATTTAACACGAATACATTGTTGGTGGAATTGTGAACTGATTCAACCATCAGTTGGTTGAATCTTCTGAAGAAGATTTGGAACTATGCTCAAATGGTTATAAAAATTTGTATAACCTTTGATCAGCAATACCATTACCAGATATGTATCTCAAAGCCATCATAAAAAAGGAAAAGAACCCACACATACAAAAATATTTATAGCAGCTTTTTTTTTTTTGTGGTGGCCAAGAATTGAAAATTGAGGGGAGGGCCATCAGTTGGGAAATTGTTCAACAAGTTGTGGTATATGTATATAATGGAATACTATTTTTCCATAAGAAATGATGAGCAGGGGCGGCTAGGTAGCGCAGTGAGTAGAGTGTCCGGCCCAGAGTCAGAAGGGCCTGAGTTTGGATCCAGCCTCAGACACTTAATGCACACACAAACAAAAAAACCTAACCTTGTGACTTTGGGCAAGTTACTTAACCCCAATTGCCCTCCAAAAAGCAAAAAAAAAAAAATTATGAGCAGATAAATTTCATAAAAATTTAGAAAGACTTGTATGAAATGATGCTGAGTAAAGTGAGTAGTACCAGAAATACATCATACACAATAACAGGAACATTGTGTGTTGACTAACTTTGAGAGACTTAGCTCTTCTCAGCAATTCAATGATAGGAGTTAATTTGGAAAGACTCATGATGGAAACTGCTGTTAATATCTACAGAAAGAACTATGAGGTCTGAATGTAGATCAAAGCATATTATTTTCTCTCATTTCTTTCCTGTGCTTTTTTCCTTTAGTTCTGATTTTTCTTTACAACATGACTGATGTGGAAATATATTTAATATGATTGTACATGTATAGTATATATCATACTACATGCAGTCTTGGCGGGGAGGAGGAAGGGTGAAAATTTAGAACTCAAAATCTGATAAAAGTTAATGTTAAAAACAAACAAACAAACAAACAAAAAAGATGATGGAGTAGAAACACCATTTCCAATGTGCTCTGCCCCACACAAATTTCAAACAATGTAAAAGGGGGCTCCAAACAACTTCTGGAGCCACAGCACCCACAGAATGGCACAGAGAAGCTAACCTCCTGCTGAGGACAGCCCAGCAGCCCTGCAAGGAGCGGCCAGCGCAGCGCTGGGAACCCGCAGAGCTGAGCCCAGGTCAGCGGTTTTAGCCCCAGGGTGGCTGGGCCTTCAGCCGGCTGGAGGGACCCCAGAACACCAGCAATGGTGGCGATTCCAGAATTATCAGCACAGATATGCCTAGGACAAAGTGAGAGGTTAGTGCCCTATGGACTTTGGGACCAGTATTTGGGGAACACGTGGATTCCTCCCCTGGGGGTGAAAAGCTGCTGAAGAAACAGCAGCACAGAAGCCATTTTGCAGTGTCAGCAGTGGCTCTAGCTCCTGGTCTGTGAACTGTAGGGAGATCCAGCAATCAGTCTGGGGGTTAATCGCTCTTGCTTTAAACTGCCTGGATCTGGATTGTGGTCTAGGGGGGAAGTTTGGGGTGGGTATCCAATTTGCCAGAGTGGGTGGAGGCTTTACAGAGGCCACCCAACTGGCGGAAGTTGTGAAGACCCCACGTTTGGGCGGAAGCTCCCCTGTCTGGTGGCAGAATCCTACTGGGGCAACAAGTTCCAAAATCAAGTAATTAAGTGGCAACATGCCTAGGCAAATGAAACAAAATAAACAGAAAAGTTCAACATTGGATTCCTATTTTAGGGGCAAAGAGGCTCAAAGCATGGAGGAGGACTGTGAGGTCAGAACTCCTGCACCAAAAGCCCCAAATGAAAATACAAGCTGGCTACAGGCATAGAGGACCTTAAGAAGCAGATAAGAGAAGTGGGGGAAAATTTGGGAAGAGAAATGAAAAAGATGCAAGAAAACTATGAAATGACAGTCAACAGCCTGACTGAGGAAAATAACACCTTAAAAAATAGACTAACTCAAATGGCAAAAGAGGCTCAGAAAGGCAATGAGGAAAAGAATGCCTTAAAAAGTCGAATTTGCCAGATGGAAAAAGAATCTCAAAAGCTCACTGAGGAGATTCATTCCTTCATAGTTAGACTGGAGCAAATGGAAGCTAGTGACTTTGTGAGAAATCAAGATACTATTAAACAGATCCAAACAAATGAAAAAATAGAAGGCAATGTGAAATATCTCATGGGAAAAACCACTGACCTGGAAAATACATCTGGGAGAGATAATTTAAAAATTATTGGACTACCTGAAAGCCATGGTCAAAGAAAGAACCTAGAAATCATCCTTAAAGAAATTCTCAAGGAAAATTGCCCTGATGTTTTAGACCCAGTGGGGGAAATAGAGGTTGAAAGAATCCACAGATCACCTCCTGAAAAAGATCCCAAAAAGAAAACTCCTAGGAATATCATAGCCAGGTTCCAGAACTCCCAGATCAAGGAGAAAATACTACAAGCAGCCAGGAAGAAACAATTTCAATATTGTGGAAACACAATCAGAATAGCCCAGGACCTGGCAGCTTCTACATTGAGGGATAGAAGGGCATTGAATATGATATTCCAGAAGGCAAAAGAGCTGGGAATGAACCCAAGGGTCACCTACCCAGCAAAACTGAGTATCTTGTTTCAGGGGAAAATATGGTCATTCAGTGGAATAGAGGACTTTCAAGCTTTCTTGAGGAAAAAGCCAGAGTTGAATAGAAATAGAAAATTTGACATCCAGACACAAGAAGCAAGAGATGCTTGAGAAGGTAATCAAGGAAAAGAAATCAAAAGGAACTTATCAAAGTTGGACTATTTACATTCCTACATGGAAAAACAATAACTGTGTTTGATGAAACCTTTCTCATTATGAAAGTAATTGAGGAAGGGTACATGGCATATGTTCACAGGTATACATGGATAGAGGGCACAGGTTGAATTTGATGGGAAGGGATGATTCTTTTTTTTTTTTTTTTTGGAGGGCAGTTGGGGTTGTGTGACTTGCCCGGGGTCGAAGGGGATATGGGAGAAGATATGGGAGAGAGCAGATTGGATGAGGGGATATCTAGTGGCACTGCTATTCTGGGGTGGTGGGTAGGGAAAAGATGTGGGAAAAATGTAACTCATAATCTGGTGGAAATGAATGATGTAAACCAGAAGTTAATAAAGCATTTGTTTAATTTTAAATAATAAAATAAAAACTGGCACACTGTGCCAAACCACAAAAAAAGAAAACAAAAATATTAAATGTGTTTACGCATGCATGTGTATGTGTGTATCTGTACATATATACATATATAAAGAATTCACACAGATAGATAGATCGATAGATAGATAAATAGGTAGACATATATACTCAATATATATCTAGTTACTATCAAACCTTATTATCATCATTAAGAATATAAGGATTCATCCATTAACATGGCAGAAAGTAGGAATTATTCCTGAAGTGGTACCGCTCTTGCATGGAGGCCAAACTAAAACATGAATCTCCAGGTACATTTTATATGAACATGCCTTTGAAAGTTTTACTATGTGTGACAATTCCACAGTTTAATGGGACTCTATGAGGTGGTGGTGGTATATCTTTGATCACTTAGGAAAATGTAAATTGAAGAAATAGAAGAAAAAAAATTAATTCCAAGTAAGGGCTGAAACTGCTGTTCTGTGCTGCTATCTGCTTTGATGCAAGAAGAAGAGTACTTAGCTGTGATGTCTCTCAGGTCATAAAGTAATCTTTCAGGTCATTTAGTTGTCTTAGATTCATGGGTTCAGGTTCTGGCTTTCACATTGGATTGTGACCTTGGGAGCAACCCTTATATTCTCAATTCTCTCAGGCCACCCTGTATAAGATATAGCAACATCTGTGATCTTTTATTCCTTGACTTCCTTCAAGACCTACTTCAAGTATCATATTCTCCAGGACCTCTTTCCTACTCTACATGACTATTAATTTTTATTTTCTAAAATAACCTTCCATCTAATTCTAAATCTGAAGTGCACAAACCCCTACAGTTTCTAAGAAAAATTTCAGGGACTCTGTAGTATTAGAAGTGGGAGAAGTCATATCTTTATTTTCATCAACTTCTAAATGAAATTTAGGATTTAATTCAGTTATGAATATAAGCAATAATCATTATTCAGAATCCATGAGCTTTAGGAACATGACAAAGGGGTCTATGACATATAACATCTAAAGAATTTCTGATATACCCTGTATTTATCTTGTATACATTGAATTATAAATATTTACCTCCATTCAAATGCAATTCAAACTTCTTTCCCCTAGAGTTTAGAACTTTGATTGACACATAGTAAGTATTTGACAGATGCTAGGTGATGGATCTTTGCTTGATTTAGATAGGAATCTTAAATTACAAAACTCTTTCATATCCATTACTTTATATGATTCTCAGAACATCCCCATAAGGATGGTAGTACAAACATAATTATTCTCACTTTACAGATGAGTCAACTGAAGAACAAAAGTATATGGTAGATTGGTCATTGTACTAGTCTTATAGTCAGGAGACTACCACTTATTAGCCCAGTGGACAAGGAGCCAAGTAGGTCAAGCAACTTCTTAAGATTTAGTTTCTTCCTTGATAAAGATGAGAATGTTAATGCCACCTACCTAATGGCCAATAAAATCTACATAAATGTGAATTGTTCTTATTAAACCAATCACCAGAAATGATTGCTAGGCTATGAGTTATTTTAGCAGCAGTAACTAATTTAGAGGTAGCCAGTGGCTCATTGGAGAGAGTACTGGTTCTGGAGTCAGGGAGGTCTGAATTCAAATCCAGCCCCAGACTCTTCCTACCTGCATGACCCTGAGAAAAGTCACTTAAATTCTGATTGCCTAACACAATGTATCCACTGGAGAAGGAAATGACAAGCCACTTTAGTATCATTGATAAGGAAACCCAATTGGGATTACAAAGAATCAGATATGACTAAAACAACTAAAGAACAGCAGTTCATTAAGATTCATATGTTAAAGAATTAGAAGATTTACTTTCCCCCTCCAAGGAAGGTACATTCATGCTGGTTGAATTCAGATCACTGAAATGTTATTGACATCATTGTTGTTTAACTTGACCCAAAAAAGCCATACAGTAGGAGACAGAGACCCAAACCCCACTTTTCTGACAAAAAGTACCTATGTTCTTTCAAAATAAAACATGGCCATTAATTGGAAAAGAGAACAAAATTTATAAAAACAAAACAAAAAACCAAAAACCATACTATGTTCTGGAGACTGTGCCAGGTGCTTCAAAAATATTATTTCATTTGAACTTCACAAAAGCCCAGTGAAATATGCTTTATATGATCCACACTTAATAATTGAAGAAACTGAGGAAGATAGTTATGTTCAGACTGATCAATGACAATCTTAAATATGAAATCTTTTTGTACCAGCTATTTAAAAATGAAGATTCACATCTATGAATATAACTAATATTTTAAATAACACACTCAGTTTGCAATAGAGATGATCTACATAAACAAATTTTAAATTACTCAACAGATGCTACTTTATATTTATTTAGCACCATTATAAAGATATACTGAAGAATGAATAATGGAAGGATCCTTTCTATGTGCCCAATACTAGGGTATTTCAGTAATTTGAGACATCTAATCACTATCATTAGGAGAATAATGATTCATTATATAAAGCAAAGGAGGAGACATTTCTAGAGCAGTGCAGCTTGGGAATGGAGTCCCATCTCTAAGCACATCTTATATGAACAACATTTCTTTGAGAGTTTTGGGATGTGTAACAACACCACATGGAGGTGGCTCATCTTTGATCACATAGCAAAATATAAACTGAGGAAACAGAAGAAAGATAACTTTTTTTCTCTTTTTCCCTACAAATTCCCAGAAACTCCTGAAGTTCTTGTTTTGGGTTGGCATTGCCTTTATTGGAAGAGGAGTGGCACCGAGCTCCAAAGGCCCAGCAGAAATGCTTTTAATTCAACTCTACACCTCCTTAAGTTTTATATGGTGCTTTGAGAACATTAAATTTAATTTTAATAACATCTATGGAGGAGAAATAATTATCTCCATTTTACAAATGAAGGAGGGAAATTGGAAGTCAGAGAAATGAAATTACTTTAACTAGGCAAGCAGATTGTCAAAAAATATTTATTCAGCAGTTTCTATGAGACAGACATTGTGCTAAGTGTTGGGACAGAAATAGAAACAAAAAGAAAGCCAGTTCTTGCCCTTAAGGAGTTTGAATTCTAATGGGGCTGGGGGGATGGAATTTCTTACTTAATGGGGCTGAAAACATCTAGAGAGAAATCCTGAAGTGGATATGAGGGCAAATTCTAAAGAGTCACACAGCTACAGCTCAGATAGCAATGAAGGATTGCTGGCCTGAGCCCATGTACAGAATGAAAGTCAAAGAGTAGAGAAGAGGGCTGGAGATTAGGGAAGCTCCAAGTTAAGAAAGTGATATTTCTGTGATCCCATGATAGGAAAGAAAAAAAAATATTCATTATACTTTAGCCTAGATTGAGGCTACTTTGGAACTCTATTTTGTAACATAAAAAGTTTGAGACTCAGGATATTGGATCATAGAGAAAAGAGCACTTGGTTTTGAAGTAGTATGCCTTGACATTTCACTGGCCTAGGAGGGGCCCATCTTTGTATCCTGAATTCTTGCAAACCCAAGAATCCTCCATTCCTCTAGGTTATCGAAACTCAGTGTGCCCCAGCCCACCCTGATCTCATCAGACCAAACCCAAGAATCCTCCATTCCTCTAGGTTATCGAAACCCAGTGTGCCCCAGCCCACTCTTATCTCATCCGGCTAAAGTAGTAAGCCTTGTAAACCCAAGAATCCTCCCTTCGGTCATTGAACAACCTGCGTTATCTAAGAGTGCCCCTGCCCCACATCCTGCCCGACCAACCTGCCCCTGATAAGATGGTAGCTTTTGGACTATTTAAACTGTGTGTCTACTGGGGTTCAGTGCAGCTCCTGGACTTTTCCTAGGACTGCCGCTGGCCAGCTATTAAACGCTTCCTGAATTCGATTATTGATGGTCTTGGCCTGGTGATTCTGTCCGAGAGTGTCCATTTCAGTTTGGGAGTCAGAAGACCTGAATTTGAATTGGGATTCTTGACATTCAACATCCTTATAACCTTTAACAAGTCAGTTAACTCTTTTTCTTAAATCCTCAGTTTCTATGACTGGGCAATCCAAAAACTATAACAGATAACAGAATCTCATATTTTTTTTTCCAAGGGAGGTCAAAGGCCATCTAGTTCAAGCCATACCTGAATGAGCATACACTCTGCAGCATCTGAAATATTTCTAACATCCTTGATAGCCTTATTGCTCCTGTTTGTACTATGGGCTTGAACTATGGACCTTTATAGAGGGTCCAATGAGTCAATGGACGTGAAAAGTTTCTTAATGGATGTGACGCTATAAAGTTTACTAAATTGCATTTTCCAGGAGCCATATATGCCTCCAGCACAGACTTAGTTCTCACATGTACTCACACTTTACTTTTACCATATATTTCAATTCCTTACAAAAACCCTATGTTGTCAATGCTATTATTATCCCAATTTTATAGATATAAAAATGAATCTGAAAGGAGCTGAGGGATGTGCTAGAATGAGTCTGAGGCAGGATTTGAATTTAAATCTACCTGACATGCTGAGAAAGAGAGTCTGTACTCTCTTATTTGCAACGTAGGCCTTGTGAGTTACTTACCTCTTCGAACGTCAGTTTTCTTTTTTGCTAAATGGTGATAATTACTACCATCTCCCTCACAGTATTGATGTAAGGATTGAATGAAGGCACATACTTAAAGTGATATTCAAACCTAAACATACTAAATCAATGTAAATTGCTGATGTGGTTGTCATTAATTAAATAACTGGACTGGCATTAATTTCTGTCATGCTAGAGCAAGAAATATCAAGGTGAAACCCAAAGTTCCAAAAAAGAAAAAAAAAAACAACCAAAAAATGGAAGTGGGGGATGCTTCATGGAATCAGAAAAACAGAGCTTAACAGGACTTCAAAGACTATGTAGCCTACTCTCCATTTTATATCTGTACCTTTGCTTTTTTGGACTTCATGAACCATGATTCCTCCAGAGCCAGGAATCCTCTGTTGCCCATCTGTCCACACCTCTGTGGTCTTCCCCATTTGATTGTAAGCTCCTTGAGGGAAGAGAAAGTTTTTACTTTTTCTTATTTGTATACCAAACATAGTGCCTGCTACAAAGTAGGTGCTTAATAAATGTTGATTAATTTAAAATATTGAATTGAATTATTATAGTAATTAACCTTTTCCTATTGCTGTCAATAACAGATTTCAAGTGTGATGCCACAGAATTTTTGCAAGTCATTGGAGCTTTTTACATTCTTGCTAACACCAGAATTGAGGAATCAATTACTTTTTTGATATTCAAGGCCTTAGCCTTCATGTAGTCCACATTAGCAGAGGATAGCAAGCAGTAAGTTCATCCATTGAGTAGCAAAGGCCACCACTGGTCAATATATCAAGTGGTCATTTTTAGTAAGCCTTATCAAACTACTCAAATTTTGATAGGATGAGAGTTTCTTTTGAGTTTTTGATCAGAATCCCAGAATTTGTAACTAAAACTACCAAATTTAAGAGTTGGGTTTTCAAGAGGTGGTGGCATGGAATAGAAATAATATTTTCTGCATTTATGCTATTTGTCCTTTGATGCTTTCTTGATATCACAATGCTTTCTATTTGAAATAAATATTACCATTCCTCATAATATGAGATTATTTGGTAAAACCTAGCTATTTCACGGGGAGAAAGGCAGTGTTCTAGGGTATTAGACATTTATGTGATAAGTTGCCAACAAATTCTTACTCTATCATATTTGGATTATAGACATATCTCATACTAACTCTGTTCATTCACTCTTTCTTTGATCAAAATGTATAAATTGTCACAATAGATTGTTCAGGCAGAACTCCAAACTTTTGAACTCCTCAATTTTTTTTTTCCAGGGTGAACTCTGGAAGCTCATTTTTCTTTAAGGTTGAGCTCATTGCAGGATCTTTTGATCTGCCCCTTTCCCTCCCCTTCTTCAATATCCTTTTATGTGTGGTCTTCAACCATTTTCATAGTTGTTGGTTCTTCATTTTCTAAGAAGAACAATGACATCATGAAGGTGATGTCCTAACTTGTGAGTAAATTAGATTTAAAGGAGGCAGAGCAGCCTCAGTTATTAGCCTCACTCTCTTCTCCAGAGTTATTGAAGTCCAGTGGCAAGATAAAAGTCAAGATGATTGGTGATCACACAGGAGGTAGTGGGTGACCTTGGTCTTCCTAAATTAAGGTATTTTTCTTCCTTTTTTTTTTTTTGCCTTTTGGAGGGCAATTGGGGTTAAGTAACTTGCCAAGGTCACACGGCTAGGTTTTTGTTTGTGTGTGCATTAATCCTCTGAGGCCGGATTCGAACTCAGGTCCTTCTGACTCCAGGACCGATGTTGTACTCACTGCACCACCTAGCCACCCCAATTAAGGTATTTTTCAAGTCTGTTTGTCTGAGGGAACACCCATTCATTACTAAGGGCTAGGTAAGAATTTGGACAAAAGACGGCTTAATTTATTATCAATATTATCAATCTGAGAGGAACCCTTAGAGTTTCTGGTCATAATAGAAATCCATGGCTATTTACACCCATTCTAAGCCATCAAAACTTAAATAATGAACCACAGAGACTTGGGTTGAGATATTAAATTATTAGTCATTAAATGAAAGTCAGAGTGTTTGGGGTTTCAAACCTAGTCAAGTAGATCCATTTAAAACAAAATGGGCTCTTTAAAAGTTTCTTTTTTATTTTTTTCAGACCTATATTTCAACAAATCATAAATGAAAACTTCACAGTACAAAAAATAAAATTTTTCTAGGTTTTGTAAAACATAATAAAAAAAAATATATATATATATATATATTTAAATCTATCACCAAATCCCCAAATAGTTTACAAAATATAAGCAGACAAAATTATATCCAATAGATGGAGCACTCTCATGTAAGAAGAGGGACCACATGTGGTGAGGGAGAAAAAAGGATAAGAATAAAAGAACAGGAGGAGAAAGAGAACTTGACAAAGGAGAACAGAGAAGGAGGAGGAGGAGGAGGAGGAGGAGGAGGAGGAAGAGGAGAAGAAGAAGGAGGAGGAGGAGGAGGAGGAGGAGGAGGAGGAGGAAGAGGAGAAGAAGAAGGAGGAGGAGGAGGAGGAAGAGGAGAAGAGAGAAGGAGGGGGAGGAGGAGAGGAGGAGGAAGGAGAAGCAGAAGGAGGAAGAGGAGGAGGAGGAGGAGAAGAAAGAGGGGAGGAGGAGGAGGAGGAGGAGGAGGAGAAGAAGGAGGAGGAGGAGGAGGAGGAGGAAGAAGAATAAGAAAAACAGAAAGAAGAACAAGGACAAAAAGAAAAATAAGACTCAGAACATGAAGAACCAGATCAAGAACAAGAACAGGAAAGAAGAAATTAGTATACTGAGCACTGAGTGTTCTTGTCCAAACTGAAAGGCTTAGATTATTTGCACCAGGAGAGAAGCAAAGGGAGAGCAAAAAGCTTTTGTTCAGATTCGAAGTAGTTCAAATATTGATTTCTGATTCAAAATTTGTGAATTATTTGTTTGACAAAAAGTTATAGTTTCTGTGGCGTAATTTGAATAGTCAATGTTGCAGATTGTGAACTGCCTTCTTTGACACTAACGTGAGAAATATAAAAATGGGTACTGTTTAGAGATTGGGGATAATTCAGGAGAGGAAAAGTTAAAGTAACCGAGAGAGAGTGAGATGGAGAATGATAGGAGAGAGAAAAAATAGCCAGAAAGATAGAGAGAAATAAAAAAAAATAACCAATGCATACTTTTTTTCTCCTAATGAGTAATTTTCACACAGTAATAAAGGAAGGGGAGGAGTACACTTGTTAGTTATTGCTGTCAGATCTTTTTTCCAGACTTAGATAGCATTAAGATTAATATCATGGTCATAAAAATCATTTTTCCCCTCAGACAGGGCTAGTAGTCACATATTCTTCTCAAAGTTGATAGAGGCTCATAAAACCAAAGGACAGTCCAGAAAGAATAATGAGCCATTTCCAATGGATGTTTGGAAAGGAAAAGCAAATTCACTAGCCCTAACAGCTAGAAGTCATGTCACTTTAGCCAGTGGCTAATCAATACCCTTTCCAGATAAGGTCTTTTGATTAGGGCTTCCCATAGCAGCCCAAACATTACCATTTCTGTCCTTTGTGAATCTAGTCTCTTGTGGTAAAGAGTCACTGAAAAGAGCTGAAACCACTTTCTTCTGTTATCCTGAAGGGGAGGGGACAAGTGAAGGGGAGGGGAGGGGATCTGAGGCCAGAAGGAGAGAAATTGAAGGCAAGTGGTACAAGAACAATGGCAACCATAATGATAAATTTTGAGGAAAGTATTACATATTAAAGACTTATGATTATCACTCCCAACATTCTCATATTTGGTTCTTTGGACAGAAGATAACCCAGATTTAAGATAATCTGTATCTCCACAACAACCCCAAACCATAACTGGCAGCACTACTAATGTGTATACTTTTCCTAGTCAATCTTAGGACACAGTTTATTAAAAGCAAAGGCAACTGATTGAAATAACATTATAGAAGGACAAAACCAGATCATTTCTCCCATACGCATACACTTCTCCTTTCTATTCTCATTCTCTCTCCTCTCTCTGTCTCTTTCTCTCTCTCCCTCTCTCATTTTCTATCTGTCATCTATCAATCTCCATTTGCAAAATACATGCACAATATGCATAATTATATATTAAAACACAGACATAAACATATATGCCCACATACATGCATACACATATATATGCACACTATCAAGGGGAAGATTGATCACATGTAACAACCATGTGTGAAAGAGTACACTATAAAAAACTATGATGCATGATGGCATATGTATAGCAAACAGAGTCAAGGCACACATATGTGGGGACAACTCACTTCTCAAACATTGTAAGACTGCCAGTACTACCTGTTATTTATCTTTCTGCTTCCTGATGGTCTAACATGATATACTGTCCTGAGCAGTTGTATAGGCATAGTCTGTAGTCTGCCAAGTTATATGCCCTCCTTACACTTCCAGGAATTTTTCTTGATGATGCTCCCCTGCTACATAGTTCCCTTCTGGTTCCTGTCAAACATGACTTAGCTGGGAAGGAGGTGGTGGATCTTGTCTCTACTCCCAGCTTCTGTCTTCAGTAGCAGTCTTCATCTGAGGTGATTCTTATTCCCTTTAAGAAAAAGAGTTTGATATTTCTTCCAGATCTATAACTACAATCGCTGTTTTAACTTAAAGCCCAAGGGAGCTCTTTAATTCATTTAGTAAGGCATCAGGCTCGGACATCCCATATCATACTCCAGAAAACCTTTGGCTGTTTTCCAGACCATTGAAGGGTTTGTCAGTTCTCAGAATCTTGACTATCATAGCTTTTCTCTTTCTAAGAGGAAAACATTGTATCCAGGTATGCAGCATTCTCCATTTTCTTAGCCTGGGGTTATTTCTAGTATTCTATGCAAATGAAGAAGAGGACAAAAGGCAAAAGAATAAGAACCCAAGTTGTAGTCACTTCAAGAGATTACCCATCAAGTTGGATCTCAAATTTTATTTCAAATTCCTGCCTTTATTATGTACATATAAGGTCAGTACCAAGCTTCTCCAGGGTATGAGGTTATGTACAAAAGTACTTACTGCTCTTTTATAGATGAAGGACAGGATCTGAGAGCTGATGTGACTTTCCCATTATCATATCTCTAGTGAGAGTTATTATGAACAGTAGCTTCAGAGTGGGAAGAGACCTTTGAGGTCACTGAATCCCACTGTCATGTTATAGAGGAGGAACCTGAGCGTCAATGAAAATAATCTTTGGGGACAAGTGACAAGAATGTGGCCGAGACTAGAATCTGCATACAACTTACTTTTTTACCTCAAGATATTTAAGAATTGCTCATAAAATTTTTTTCAGATAACTTTCTGATACTGTAAAAATATTTACGAAAGAATCACTCCAAATTTTAATCTCATCTGTGCCAATGTTTCTTCTGATCCTTACTTGTAGCATTAATCCTTATTTTTTTCTATTTGTATACAGATACTTCAACTGAACTAAATCTTGGTTTAATACTTATTCATGCAACATTGAACCTATACATTTATTCCATGTTTTAAATCAAAGTCAGCTTCCGATTCTAATAAGCACTAATTAGGGTTCTGACAGTAGTTGTTCATTCTAATATAAAGTCACATGAGCTATATATGATATTAACAAATGATCATTTTACCCTACTTCTCATAGTTACAAAATGACTTCCTTATTATGCCAATATGACCATTAGCAATAATATATTTTCTTTCTTGATTAGCTGAACACATTGGAATGTTGTTTGATTTAACTCAAGGGATTAGAAAGAATAATGAATAAGTGGATTTATAAAGATTAGGATTTATTTAAAAGTTTCTTACAATTTCCTGCCAGTTGCACCCTTTGGACATGATTTCAATCATGACCACAGGAAGCATCATCACCAGGAAACATATCATCCTTTGAGACTGCTTTTAGTGTTGGTACTCACAATTTATCAGAACCCTCTGACCCTTTGACTGGAGGACTAGAGAGTAAAACAAGGAAATCCCAATGCCTCCTTTCAAACAGGGCTCTTAGGTGAGTCATCTCATCATTTCCCATCAGTGGTGGTACACCTTTGTACTAATTTCCATCATGATCCTGTATTTAATTACCTCTTCCATTTTCAGCTTCCTTTTTGTGTGTTGCTTTACTCCATTATTCTATTATAAGCTCTTCGAGACCAGAGACAGTCTTTTCAATTTTGTATTGGTTACCCAGCTCTTAACACAGTAGGCATTTATTGACAGCCTTAGCAGCAAAGCTAAAAAATAAGGGGGAAGAAGATCTGAACTGAAAAAAGGACTTGACTTGAGATAGTAGTTGAAAGCCAAAGGAAATTAAAAGTTTTAAATAGAAGCATGAGAAGAAATAGAAAAGAAGCAGAAGGTGTAAGAGGTTTAGTGGAATAAATTTAGACAGAGAAGGAAATAGGGGCAAAGTGTAACTATAATTGAACAATTAAAGAAAGAAAAGTGAATGAAATGAAAAAAAGAAATAGAATGGAGTAGGGATAGAATACTTTACTGCAAGTAGGGGGAACAGAGTTCAAGACCTGACAGTGGTAACAGCTATAATGTGACTACAGACAAAACATATAACTTCTCTGAGGCTCAATGACCAATCTGAAAAATGGGGACAATAATACCTATAGAATCTTTGTCAAAGGATTATTATGAAACTTATATCTGATAGCTTGATAAACACATATATATGTATACATAAGCATGTGCATATATGCATACTATGCCTATTTTGAGAGATCTCAGAGAGATCTCTATTTGTGTGTATGTGGAAAAAGAACTTAGTGACATTTAAAGTTTTATGTAAATAGCTGTTATTGGTTATTATTCAAAATATGTTTTGATGAGAAGAATTCACCAGAAGACTTGACTAGATGAGCTATCAGAAAGGAAAACAATGGACTTGAGATATTGATTCCAATAAGTTTGGAAGGCTGAAAAGTTTTTTTTTTTCATTAAGATTCATAAAGCTTACCATGTCTACACATATTTCATGGCCAAGTAAGTGATATCAGCTCAATATCCTCACTAGATTCTCAGAAAATTGTAAAAATAAGAGGAAAAAAAAGAAGAATTATCAATGGCCATTTGAAGCTAAGTAAGGGATAAGAGGTTCTTTATGAAGAGGTTGGAACTATACTTTCTTGTGCTTCTTGTGCTCTAATAAATGATAATTTGGGTACAATAGTGTTATCAGTTGAGATATCATGAATCTATGGTCAAAGGAAGAAAAAGAAAAAAAACATTTAAATTATGAATCAAAACTTAAAATCCATAAATGACATGTTTATGGGCAGGGATGGAGCATACTTTACAAGAGCTAATCTAAATGTCACTTCCTGGAATCTTACAATTCAATAGAAAGAGCTTAAATTTTAAAACTAGAAATAAAATGAAAGCACCTTCTTTATTACATGGATATTTTTTTTTTTTCTTTTTGGAGGACAATTGGGGTTAAATGACTTGCCCAAAGACACATGGCTAGTAAGTGTGTTAAGTGTCTGAGGCCACATTTGAACTCAGGTCTTCCTGACTCCAGGGCTGGTGCTCTATTCACTGCACCACCTAGCTGCCCTTCTTTATTATATGTTGAACAAGTTAGTTATAAGATAAAAGCTATAATGCAATACAAAATATAACAGTTTAGATGGATGAAGTTTAACAGGAGGAAAACAAAACAAAACAAAACAAGTTTATGACCTTGTATGTCTATCCACAACAGCACAAAGTATGGGTTCAAATGTAATCCCAGTACCAAAGCCCATTGGTACAGGATTCTCTGCATTCTGTTGGTGATTAGCATCCTGCCCTGTGTAAAAGGTGGGGGAATTTGGTAAGTAGCAACTTGGTGGTGAAGTGGATAGAACATGGGGTATACAGTTAGGAAGACCTGCATTTAAATTTGACCTAAACCCTTACTAGCTATGTGACTCTGGGCAAATCACTTAGTCCTGTTTGCCTCAGTTTTCTCATATATAAAATGAGCTAGAAAAAGAACTGACAAACCACTCTAGTATCCTTGCCAACAAAGCCCCAAATGGGAACACAAAATGTCAGACGTAATTGAAACAACCGAACAACAAAAATGAGTAAGAACAGGAGAGTTCAAGCCATCTTGAGTTTTCTTTGCCTTCTCTACAATTTTAAAATTATTTTGAGCGCTACTGTCACAGGTACTTCTGACTCCAAGCTTCAACAGGAAAGATGGAAGAGACAAATTCTACTTTAGGTTGCTGAAGGAAAAGACTCTAGGAAGACATGAAAGACAAACTCGAAGAAGATTCAAGAATGCTTTAGATCTCACTACTCTCTTGAACTTTGCTTTATCCCTCATTTAAGGTAGAGGATTGATCTCTCCCAATAAGAAGAGAATTCCACATGAATGGACTTTGGGCTTACACTAGGAAAGGTAAATTGAAAGATCATAAAGTAACAGCATATGTTTTATCTAAGAATTCTCTTTGAGACATGGTGGGATCAGAACCATGACTGGAAAATGGCTTTGGATAGGTACAGCTTATTCAAGAGCAACAGTACATAGGTACAGCTTATTCAAGAGCAATAGTACAGGCAAGGTCAGGGGGATATTTCCTTGTACTTTAAGAAGGTATACCAATGCAAGGCAATTCAGGAAGCAAATCAAAGGTAAAAAGCTAAGTATGACAACACTGGATAATGATTAATAAAGCTACAAAGAGATATTGGCATCACAATATACTACAATATATATCAACTTTAGACAAATAGCAAATGTAAAGTTGAGAAAGGGAGTAAACAACAACAAAAGTCTGAAACAGACTAGATGAAATGATGGATGACGTAAATGATTTGGATATATGGAGTTAATCTGCCTATCAAATCAGAAGAGGTACTAATTGTGTGTCTTACCTTAATGATAATTTTATCCCACCAACCACTAAGGAACAAACATAAATTTTGGAACTGATTACTAGAATGGAAAAGATGGGTGCCCTATAAAGGTTGGAATCTGTAGGGGGAAGTGATGGCAGCATTATCTAATTTATGTGAAGGAAAAATAGGAAATCTGGACAGATTCTGAACTTGCACCCTGGAAAATAGACTTGGCAAAATATGTAAATGAATAAAGTTGATTCATACGGTCAATATATAGGGATCTATGGTCAAAATTATAAAAAGGGTGTCATTTCAGGAGAGAGAGAGGAAAGAGAGAAAAAGGGAGAGAGACAGAGAAAGAGATGGGGTGAATTTTCAAGAATGAAATTCTGAAGACATAAGGAAATAATTCTGATGAGAAAAAATGGAATTTACATTAAATGACTAATGTGAATAATGGTATTTGTTGATCAACTAAGAAATTAGAAATCATATATATATATGTATGTATGCATATATAATCATAATAAAGACATTGCAGAGAATTAATATGAAATGTTAGCATCACGTTATCTAAAGGAAAAAACTTGTTATTAAATTAAAAATTACCTGAGGCTCATGAAGAAAGCTGAAGACACAAAGTGTGCATCTTTTTTCCTCCTTTGTTTATTTTTTTTTTATTTTGCCTGAGATTGGAGGAAGACCAGAAAAGGTATAGTTCTGCTCTGGTCTTTGAGTTGATGCAATGATGTTAATGGTTAATGGAGGGAAGTGAGTGGAGCTCCTCAAGATTTACTTTGCTTTGCTTTTTTCAGCAAAAGAGAATGAACCCTGAATTTGAAGAAAAGGGACAAAAGAGGCCAATAAGAATTGAAATATAACATAATGGGGTTATATTAAAAGATCGTTGCTGCCGTTGAGTTCAAGTCATAGGCCCAGATGAGCTCAATCTCAGATTCCTCATTAAAATCACACAAATAGAAATGCTAAGCCATTTTGAGCTTTCTTGGGAGGACAGTGGAAATTGAGAGAAGTATCCTGATGCCCAGAAAGGCCAATAGCTTAATGTTTCGTTTTGTTTTTAAGCAAGAGAAAGTAGTCTACCAATTCTTAACCAAAACAACCAATTAGTTAACAAACATTTATCAAGCACTCATTATATGAGGGAATCTGTGCTTGGGCTAAGCATGCAATGAAAAAAGCAAAAACTAAAACTAAACCAAAACAAAACAAGGAACAGTCCCTCCCCTGAAAGCACTTACATTCTAACATGGATGAAAATATGGAAATACGTTGTTATATACATGAAGTAGATGGAAGTAGATGGAAGACATCTCGCATGAGAAAGAGATTATGAGCTGTGGGAATCAATAAATGATTTGTGAAGAAGCAACTACTTGAATTAATTCTTTTTTGTTTGTTTGTTTGTTTTTTAAACAAATACTTTATTAACTTCTGTTTTACATCATTCATTTCCGCCAGATTTTGAGTTTCAATTATTCCCCCCCCCCTTTTCCCCTATGCACCCTCCCAGAATAGGAGTCCCACAAGATATCCCTTCCTCCAATCTGCTCTCTCCCATATCTTCTCCCATACCCCCTTCGTCTTTTCCATTAGAGGAAGGTGAATCTCCGTGTCCCAATGCCTGTACATCTTATCTCCCAATTACAAGCAAAAGAGTATTAATAATAGTATTTATATATATTTGAAACATTTAATCTTAAGACCTCAAATTACAGATCCATTCCCTTCCTCCCTTGTCACCCATTCCCTATGGGAAGATAAGTAATTCAGTATATGTTGTACATGTCTAGCTATGCAAAACATTACCATAGTAGATATATTGTACAAGGCTGCTTATAAGTCCCTCCCACTCATCCCACCCCCCACCTGGTCCATTCCCTACTTGATCCTGTCCCTCTTCTATAGTGGGTACTTCCTACCTCCCCTCCCCCCAAGGGAGGGGGTACTTCCAACCTCCCATCCACCATCCCTCCTCTCATCCCCCTTCCCCCTATTCTGCTGCAGGTTGAGATATCCCATTTAGTATGTATGTCATTCTCTCCCTGAACCAAATTCAGTGAGAATGTAGTTTTGCCTTTTTGCCTTCTTATTCTTCCCCTCCCTTGCAACCACTTCCCCTTGCTTCTTCTACATGAGATAGTTTACCCTACCCTGTCTCTCCACATCTCCTCTTGCCACTTTCCTCTCTCACCTCATAATTTCACCCCTTGAGTATCCTCCCTTCCCAACAAATTCAGCCTAAGCCCTCTAACCATATATAACTGTAAACATAGGTACACACATTCACATGTATTCATATGACCATATACCCTTCTTCCATTATTTTCACAGTTATTGTTTTTCCATATAGGAATGTAAATAGTTCAACTTTGATAAGTTCCTTTTGATTTCTTTTCCCTGACTACCTTCTCAGGTATCTCTTGCTTCTTGTGTCTGGATGTCAAATTTTCTATTTCTATTCAACTCTGGCTTTTTTCCTCAAGAATGCTGAAAGTCCTCTATTCCACTGAATGACCATATTTTCCCCTGAAACAAAATACTCATTTTTGCTGGGTAGGTGACCTTGGGTTCAGTCCCAGGTCTTTTGCCCTCTGGAATATCATATTCCATGCCCTTCCATCCCTCAGTGTAGAAGCTGCCAGGTCCTTGGCTATTCTGATTGTGTTTCCACAATATTGAAAATGTTTCTTCCTGGCTGCTTGTAGTATTTTCTCCTTGATCTGGGGATTCTGGAACCTGGCTATAATATTCCTGGGAGTTTTCTTTTTGGGATCTTTTTCAGGAGGTGATCTGTGGATTCTTTCAACCTCTATTTTGCCCTCTGGATCTAAAACATTAGGGCAATTTTCCTTGAGAATTTCTTGAAGGGTGATTTCTAGGTTCTTTCTTTGATCATGGCTTTCAGGTAGTCCAATAATTTTTGAATTGTCTCTCCTGGGTCTGTTTTCCAGGTCAGTGGTTTTTCCCATGAGATATTTCACATTGCCTTCTATTTTTTCATTTGTTTGGATCTGTTTAATAGTATCTTGATTTCTCACAAAGTCACTAGCTTCCATTTGCTCCAGTCTAACTCTGAAGGAATGAATCTCCTCATTGAGCTTTTGAGATTCTTTTTTCATCTGGCAAATTCGACTTTTTAAGGCATTCTTCTCCTCATTGCCCTTTTGGGCCTCCTTTGCCATTTGAGTAAGTCTATTTTTTAAGGTGTTGTTTTCCTCAGTCAGGCTGTTGACCCTCATTTCACACTTTTCCTGCATCCTTCTCATTTCTCTTCCCAATTTTCCCTCCACTTCTCTTATTTGATTTTTAAAGTCCTTCTTAAGGTCCTCTATGGCCTGCAACCCGCTCATGTTTTCCCCTGGGGCTTTTGGAGCAGGACTTCTTACCTCACAGCCCTTCTCCCACTCTACGCTTCGATCCTCTTTGCTCCCAAAGTAGGAGTCTAAGGTTACATTTTTCTGTTTAATTTGTTTCCTTTGCCTTGGCATGTTGCCACTTAATTACTTGACTTTTGGGCTTGTTGCCACAATATGGCTCTGCCGCCAGACAGGGGGCCAGACAGGGGAACTTTCATCCCGAATATGTGGGGGGGTACAACTTCCACTTCTGGCAAGCTGGAAACCCGCCCCACGACCTCCACCCCAGATCATAATCCAGATCCAGGGAGGTTAAAGCAAGAGTGATTACCCCCCAAGACTGATCGCTGGATTTCCCTACAGTTTGCAGGCCAGGAGCTGGAGCTGCCTCTGAAAACTACAAAATGGTGTGTCTCCTCAGCGGCTTCTAGCCCCAAGGGGAGGAAGCCAATGCATTCCCCAAATACTGGTCCCAAAGTCCATAGGGCACTAACCTCTCATTTTGTGCTAGGCAAGTCTATGTTGATAATTCTGGAATCGCCACAGCTGCTGGTGTTCTGGGGTCCCCCCAGTCGGCTGCTGGCCCTGTTGCCCTGGGGCTAAAAATGGGACTCAGGCGGATCTGTGCTTAGCTCCCCACGCACTGCGCTGCTGGCTCCCAGAGTGCTGCACTGGTCATTCCTGCAGGACTGCTGGGCTGTCCTCAGCAGGAGGTTAGCTTCTCTGTGTCGTTCTGTGGGTGCTGGGGCTCCAGAAGTTGTTCAGAGTCCCCTTTTACATAGTTTGAAGGTAATCTGTTTCTACTCCGCCATCTTGGCTCTGCCATCTTGGCTCCACCCCCTTGAATTAATTCTTGAAGGAAGTCAAAGAGTCTAAGAGAAAGTATGAGGGAGAGGAAACATTGCAGAAATGGTGAAAATTCAGTGGAAAAGTATGGAGTGTTGTGTTTAAAAAAGTGGGAAGTCACTATGCTTAAACCATTCTAGAACATATTAAAAAGATGATGAGTGAACACATAGAAAAAGAAAGTAGATGTTCACAAAACCAGAATTGTTAAGACCAGATCATTCCAGGCAGACTTACTTCATTTCCTTTTGTGACAGCATTGCTACTGCTATAAATAATGTAGATATGCATAAGTTATAGTTAATTCAATTATTGTGAAACATTTGACAAACTCTTTTAATATTGTTCAGGACAAAAAGATGTTTAAATAAGAAAATTGTATACTTGGGTGGTTTTGAAATTAAAATGGCCAGAAGGAAGAGGAATCATTAATGATTTGATGTCAAGTTGCATGGTGGTATGGTAAGGGGAAATAAAGCAGTAGTTTGGATGTCATAGGACCTGGATAGAATTTTGCCTTTGTGTGACCTTGGGAAAGTAATTTAAATAATCTGGCTACAATTTTCTCATCTGTAAAATAAAAGATTGCATTACTTAATCTCTCAGGTCCTTTTAGATTTAAATCTGCTATACTGAGTAGAAAAAAGTATTTAATGCTGTACCACAGGGATCTGCTCCTGGCCTTGTTCCATTTAACTATTTTTTTAATCAATGACTCAGATAAAGGCAGAGATATTATATTTATCAAATTTGGAGTTAACAAAATTGAGAATGACTTAATAATACTCTGCTTAGCAGATAGCAGATTCTAACAGATATTTACTAGCAAGAATTTTGTACTGCAGGGGTGGCTAGGTGGCGCAGTGAATAGAGCGCCAGCCCTGGAGTCAGAAGGACCTGAGTTCGGAGCCAGCCTCCGACACTTAATCCACACAAACAAAAACCTAGCTGTGTGACCTTGGGCAAGTTACTTAACCCCAGTTGCCCTAAAGGGGCGGCTAGGTGGCACAGTGAGTAAGAGTGCCGGCCTCGGAGTTGGGATGACCCGAGATCAAATCCGGCCTCAGAAAATGAGCACCCACACACAAATAATGACTAGCCATATAACCTTGAGCAAGTTACTAAACCCCAATTGCTTTAAAAAAAAAAAAAAGAATTTTGTACTGCAACTTAGAATAAGGGAAAATATAAATGTTAATTTTGCTCCAAAGATTAACATAACAAGTCAAAGATGGAAGAGGTATGGCAAGACAATTTATCAGTTCATCTTAAAAATATATGAGGAAATTCAAGTTACTTTTATGTCAACCGTGTGATAGTAATGGGAAAAAATTAAGTTTAACTAAGACAAAGATTCTCTCTAGGACTGTGTCTTGATAAAACCCCATCTGTGAAACTCTGTTCAGTTATGGTTCCTATATTTAGAAAACACATAACAGAAGCAGAGATATTTCAATAGACTGTGGCTATGATGATGAAAATAATCTCATATGACCCTTTACTATATGTTAACTGATAGAAGAAACTGGCATGTTTAGCCTGGGCAAAAGTAACCTCAGTGGTTGTGACAGCTATTTTCAAGTAACATAGGGGATTTTGGTAGAAATCTCTATCGTTAGCAGGGAAATACAAGCCAAACAATTAAAATGATTTATTTCTATATACCAAATTTTCTAATTGTCACTTTATTGAGCTCTTGTATACCAGGCAGCACTTTCTGCTGCCCCTGAACACTATCCACTTTTATCCTTCTTTTCCACTCTCTTTTCTCCTAGAGCTGATTCAATTTAAGCAACATTTTAAAAAAATACTTTGGACAAAGCATTGGTGTGAGTATTGCATAGCAATAGACAGTGACATGACCTATGATTTCAAGGACCTGATGAACTAGTATAAGGGATGAAATCATTCTATAACCACTTTTTAAGTACCTACTATGTGCAGATTTTTGTAAATAAACAAAAAGTCAGCCCTATCTATTTCTCTTATTGAGGTTTCTGTCATTCTAAGCACATTATTGTCTTTGAGACTGTTCTCTACAACGAAACTTCCCAAAAATCAACTTTCTCCTATTTGTTTTGGGTGACCAGGGACTACCCCAATGAAAGCTCCAGCATCATGTACAAATAAATGTGTGCTTTCCTCTTTTCCATATTCATCAGTTTGATCCAATGAATATTCCTTGACATTAAATCACACAGCGCTTTCTTTTCTAAAAGGAAAACTCAACTTTTGGCATCAACAGAAGTCATGCTAGCTAAAGAAGCATGAATTATTCCCCCCAACCAGGCTATGCAGACCAGCTTGGACATTTCTATTAATGAAAGATAAACAGGGAGAAAAGCAGTATGGAAATGAGTCTTGCCTGATTTGTGAGCCTCTAAAATTGGTAGGCAGTAGTTACAGAAGTGATTTTCAACAATCCATATGTAATTACCAAAGAGGCAGCCTGTACCTTCTGGACCAAATGTCCTCTGTTTCTTGTAAAAGATGAGTGAATGAATGAAGGGATGAATGAATACATAAATAAAAATAAAAATGTCATAACCACAGTGTGATTTTTTTAAAATACCTTCTGCTTTCGTTGATCAAGGTCACCTTTTATGCAGTTATCTCCTTGCTCCCAATTGAAAATGCCCTGTATTCTTTACCCTAATCTCATTTTACAACTTGCTAAACTGACTGAAAGGCAAGAAGGTCTTGCACTGAAAGCGTGCCCAACTAGGAATAAGGAAGACTTATTTTCCTGAGTTCATATCTGACCTCAGAAACTTACAAAGTCCTTGGTGAAGTCACTTAACCCTATTTGCTTCAGTTTTCACATATATAAAATAAGCTGTAGAAGGACATGTCCAACATTCCAATATCTTTTCCAAGAAAATCCCAAATGGGATTATGAAGAGTCAGACATGACTAAAAAAAAAATGACTGAACAACAAAAATTGATGAGATTTGTGTGAGTTATTTGAAAGTGCCCTTTCTGGATAAAGCTTAGAAAGTAAATACAATTTGTTTGTGTGAAGATCACTGGGTAGGCTTTTTCTTTGGGTCTTTCAAGGGAAGACATGAAAACACAAAAGTCCTAGAGCCCACAGGTACAAACAGAAGGAAATTCAGCTGGTCATTTGTAGAATAGACATAATTTAATCCAAATTAGAATCATGTTGCCTGGATGGAATCCTTGGACTCTCAGTGTAAGTTGAGAGATTTAACTGAGATGTCAAAATATTTCTTTAACCATTAAAAGTTCTCTCTCTCTCTCTCTCTCTCTCTCTCTCTCTCTCTCTCTCTCTCTCTCTCTCCCTCCCTCTCTCTTTCTCCCTCTCCTCATTTTTCCTTTATTTTCCTTAAGTTCAATTTACACTGATTTTTTTTTTATTTTAGCTCTGGTCATTAAATTGTTATAATTCTTTAGTTATATTTTAGATTTTAAAAGTGTGTCATAAATTTATCTACATTTCCCAATCCACAAAAGTATAGATAATGGGTTGTAGGAAAGACAAATACATACATACATACATACATACATACATATACAAATGCACATATATGCATAAATACATAAGTATATTGGTCTTAAGAGAGAAGTTAAGAGGTTTATATGTGCATATATACATGTATATATGTGTATATATGTAATGTTGTATTGCATAAACACATTATATTTTTATTTTGACTGAAACCCTTTAGAAGTAGTATGTATGAGGTAGTATCTTGTCATTTAATAAATATGTAATATTTTTATCTTTGCATTATAACTACACAATACACATATATTTGTATACATAGGTATGTGTAGTAATTATGATTATATATATGTCTGGGTAAGTGTATGCATTTATAAATATTTTGCTATTATAAATGCATGTGTATGTGTAGTACATCATGGGCACATAGCAATATGTATATCCATACACATACTAAACACATACACACACACATACATTTGTACATATAAATGTATACCTTTGTGTGTACATGTATACACATATGTTTATTTAAATAATATAGTTAAATTTATAATTGTGAAATATGTGTATAATATGTATTTTCATAAATATACATATACTTTTATATACATATAAAATTTATGCAAGGATAAAATCACATATATTTATCCAATGGGCAGACAGAAGACAAGGCTGCAGAACTTGTGGCAAAAAGCCACAACTATAATTAAAATGCAAATAACATTGCAGACAGCCAAGGAAGGAGTAGCTAGCTGGCATATAGTAAGAAAACTAACCTTGTTTTCCTATTCCCTTTGTCCAAGAAGCATCAGTGCTAATCTAAATGGGCCATTCATGTGTAATTAGTGATCAATCAGGCATATTTCCAGATTCATTAACTAAGATAATCTCAAGTATAAGGAGCCTATTTCATACCCTGACAGATAGAAGCTGTTTCATTAAGGTTTTATACATTGAGATCTATTTGTGTACTTATTAAATGTTAGGCCAATGCACATTGAAAGATGGTAGAGATTAGGAATATTAATAAACAAATCATATGTAAATGAAGTTATACTGTGTCATTTCATTATCTAAAGAGAAAGGAAACTCATAAAGTTTCTTACTTCTGAACATACTGTACAACTTAGTAATAGAGTTCCCCTGGAAAAGAAAGTGATTTTATGTCAAGTAATTCAAAGCTATGTATTGCATATGCTATCAGTGTTTAGATGCAGCAGACATGTTTATTTCTGTAGCCAAAGGGAAAATTTAAGCCTTGCCTCAGCAGTCAGTCAACATTTCCCAAGAGAGCACTGACTGTTCACAGAACATAGTACAAAGCAGTATGAGAGAATATAAAAAGATATAAAACAGCAGACAAAAGAGAACCAGACTGGGAAGCAGAAAGCCTGGATTTTAGCCCTGGTTTTGCTACTAACAAGCTATGTTACTTTGGGCTACAAATTCCACAGTCATTTCTCAAGTGCCTACTGCATTCAATCTACTGAGAGGGATAATTCAAGACACAGAAACTTAAAGTTAAAATGCACCTTAGAAATCAAACTGAAAACAGTATATTATAGAGGAAATAGGACTGAACTTGTAGTCAAAAGACTAGATTCCATGTTTCTATCCTTACTTGTTTTAAGTCATCTCTTATCTGTAGGTCATCATCTCTCCTATAAATCACTTGCTATTTTCATCTTTCATCTTCAGAGGGGAGCAATGACATCACAAAGTGATTTAAATGAAGGAGAGTTGCACAAAGTCATCAGCCTAACTCTCTCTTTCAACATCATCCAATTCCAGTGGCAAGACAAAAGTAAAGATGACCAGGGATTGCCCAGGATGCAGAGAAGAACCTTGGTGTCTTTGATGTCTGCGCAAGCTCTAAGCTCTCCACAGTGCCTGCTTCAGCTGACTTCGTGGTTATTGTAACAAATTAGCCTCATCCACCCATTTCAACAGAGGAAGTCTCCATATGTTTGAGGCAGACATCCCACTAACTCACTGATGAATTTGAAACCTGTCAGTTATGCTTAGTCAGGTTTATAAATCAGTATTGGTTTTTTGATTTATGAAATGGGGGCCCCTCCAAACAGCCATTGTGTTAATTATGATCAGATTATTCAATGAGCATGCCAAGATCTAGAATATAAGTCTAATTATGCTCTGTTCTCAATATTAGAGTCTAATAGGAAAATGGAAGATTTGTATGCAAATATCTTCATCACAGATTTCAAGAATATTCCTCCTCTCAAGTTCATTGTTGGGTATTTGGGGCTATAATACTTATGCAAATAAACCTGGAGAACTATATCTGTATATATGTGTATATGCATATACCTTTATGTGTATATGTAGATACTAGCATGCACATACAAAAGGTAGATAGATAGAAATATAGATAGCAATAAGGATAGATAGATAGATAGATAGATAGATAGATAGATAGATAGATAGATAGATGATAGATCGGCAAAACAAGATAAGATAAATAGATTTACCTCCATATTCACTGATGCCCCTGAAACCTAAGGTCCTATTGGCCCTTGATTTGAGAACTTCTCTAAATGGAAAACAAAGACCCTTTATAAATTGTTAACTTACTCTAGTTTATATTATTGATATAACAATTCACATCAGTTACTTTCTCCAAGCTGCTTGTAGACAGATAGTTTCAGAGTACCATCTACTCCATGAAGATAACCAGAAGCAATAACAAATATCATAAGCATTTTTAAATGTCTATTGTGTATAAAGAGGGTTGAGAGTGGTACAATATTAATATAAGACATTATCATTGTTCTCAAAAAGCTTAAAATCTAATATTAAGTTGCTTTCTTTAAGACAAGTATGTGAAACAAGTTGTGTTTAAGTGCTATTATTTGTATATTGTATATGAAGGACCTTCACCAGGGGAGTCCTACTTGGATGCCTTTTCATGGTACAATGGAGTAGAAAATTTAGTAATTTCACTCTAAGAAGAGCCATAAGCACTAGAAGTTCATCTAAATGAATTTTTCTGGCTCAGGCAATGGATCAATGCGCTCAGCTTCCTAGTGTTCAAATATAATGCCAGTTGGCTACCACTTTGGGAATTCCAATATGGAAAATATTCATGTATGGGTACAAACTCTTTCCAAAGACCACCCTCCCTAAGAAACTAGAGGCTCTTCAACAAATGACAGAGAATATAATAATTAATGATATCTCTTTGTTTTGTTTTACTTTGTTGTTGAGCCCTAACAACTCATGAAGCTCATTTGCTAGACCATAGAGTTGTTGTTATTTGAAGCCAAGGTGTAAGTGCGTACAATGAAGAAACTTTATCATGTAGTACTCAAACCCAGTTAGGAAAATGCTGGCACAGGAAACAGAAGTGATAGCTATGGTCACATTTTGTTCCCCAACTGCTTAGGATTTTTAAGGGGATAAATGAATCATATTCTTACTGCATTTCAAGATTTTCTTGATATTGAGAATTAACATATACTCAACCCCCTCAGAAACATAGAAAAAAGATTACAGTAGACAAACTGTCCTGTGAGTTTGGAAGTTGAAGAAATAGTGGAAAGTAATGAAGGTATGGGAGAATTGACCTAGATGTGTCATTTTTATCCAAGAAATCATTTTAATCTTTATCACCACCCTTATTGTCCTCAATGTGCCATTGCTAAACTCAGTTTTAGTACTGTCTGCACAAGCTTATTTTTAAAGCTATTTTTATTGAAGAATTTGTATTCCAGTTGTCTTTAGTTTCACCTCCTTGATCTTTTCCACTGAGGAGATGTAAGCTTATCAGCAATGCAATTTATTTTTCCAAATCAAAAGTACACTGTTTAAAAAAAATGATCTTCATGTCTTGTCGGGTGGAAAGAAATGCTCCCAATGTCTCCTGAAAGCTATCAAAATACCAGTTCTTATTCTTAGAGAGACAGAATAATATAGTTGAAAAAGAAATGAACTTGGAGTTAAGGGCAAAAAAGAAACTATCTTATGTTCTATGCTTTAATGTGTCCTGTCTGTGTGACCTTGACCAAGTCACCTATGTAATCGATGTATATAGCTTCCTAATCTGAAGAGTAGAGCCAATACCCACATGAGCAAAGTACTCTAATTTTCCACATGATGTCATCATTCTTATTGAATTGTGTATAATATTCAGCCATTAGTCCTGATAACTATAAAATCTAGCTGCACAATGTCTGGAAACACTTAGTCATTGAAGAACCAGGTTATGAGTTTTTCAATTAACCACAAATTGCTATCTGGACAATAGGCTTATGAGATGATAATTATAGATGTCCTTGAGACTATTTTTTTTATGGTAGCAAAACTACCTTATCTATAGATACATTTATCTATAGAGACATGTCTATATATGGATTAATCAATCAATCAATTAGTCAATCTATCATTTTAAATATTATCTTCTCTTTCAGGTACCATAATAATTAAGTCTTCAGTTCTTTTAAATTTCTATCACCTCCAATACAGCTATCTTTCATACATATTTTGTCTGCTCTTTATTCATGCCATCCCTGCTCCAAGCAGGACAATTATTCTTCTTACCTTCATCTCTAATGTCATTTCTACTTCCTCTGTGGCATGTCCAGGATTTTGACATAAGTCCACATGATGTGCAGCCACTATCATGGATAATAAAAAGAGTTTGTTTTCATAAAAATTCTGACAAATGATTTCTACATATCAAGTTTTTACTCTTTTTCTTAAACTTCATGTCAACATGCTCGTAGAATAATTTGGCTCAATTTTGACTTAGCCCAAACTTTTTATAAATTCATATATTTTCTACAACTCTGAAGGTATATGAAGTGACAATAAAGATCCTTTCCACAAAATTTTTAATATTCTAGGTGATTTATATATTTGTTTTCATTTCTCTTTTCTTGGCTGAGCCAAATATGGGGATTCATTTAATTTTTTTTTGGTGATTGCTTTACATTTTTGATATCACCTTTATTAATTATTAATGCACATTCCTATGAATTATTACCACAATGCATTTATATAAACATATATGTGCATATGTACACACATATAAACAAATACATAATATATACACATTTTTGTCTCTGTGTGGCTACAACACACATTATTTGCATATCATATGTATATAATACATAAACACATATTGTATACACTGCATGTGTGTATTATATGTGTATATATATGCATGCATATGTGTGCCTCTCTTCATGATCAGCTTTTTTTAAATAATTCAAACTGTTCTAGTACTTACACTCCTACAAGCAACTTTTTTTGTATTTATTTTTCCTTCCAATTCCTTTAAAAAAATTACTCTAGACTGAGCAGTTGCCCTGACTGGGGAGAGGAGGACTTTTGCCTGAGGTAGCTTATTCTGTTTTGAAGACTTGAGAATGTGGGTGTTTACTACATTAACTACGTGTGCCAACTTCATAACTACTGTGATGGCTTTGACTTTCTGGTTTTGAGACTCGGTTTTCTGGGGGGCGGAGCCAAGATGGCGGAAAGGAAGCAGTAACCTCGCTGAGCTCCTCTGTCACTAAGTCCAAAAGGGTAAATCTGAGCAGATTCCGGAGTGACGAAGCCCAGTGGAAGACAGAGTGTGGCAGAATCCAGCCCAGGAGGTTGCCCAGAGTGTCCGCACAGGTCGAGCGCAGAGCGCGTGGGGTCTGCACAGCTCAGACCTAAGAGCAGGCAAGCAGACTACACCAGAGAGAGAAAAAGCCCCAGCCTGCAGACTTACCAAGGACGAATCGCAGTCATCTCGCAGAGGGAACGGATCATTGGAGCCAGGTAGGAGAGTCGGGCCCCCAGTGGAGAGAGTGGCTTCTCAGGCTGCATTCAGCCCCCAGCCTGGAAATTTAGAAACTGCCTGCCTGTATGATACAGGGGCTGGAATGGCAAAGTAAATTCTAGCTGCTCCGATCCTCCCATCCCTCCTTCATGAAGCAGAAAACCCAAAGATAAGTCTCCCACCCAGACTGAAATCCCAAGTTAATGGAAATAGCCTCAGGCTTGAGAATCTCCAAGAAAGGGTGTAACTGAGACAGCCAGGAATCTGAAGAGAAGAGAGGGAGGGGACCCAACTAGCCCCACCTCACCTCACCAACAAAAGCCTACTTATAGCCCAGGGGTATAGAGGCAGAAATCTGAAGTGGTCAGACTCATCCCCACCTACACATCTACATTCCTCACTGACTTCCCTGACTTAGCCATAAACTAGCCACCCAGAGGTATTCAAAGTCAAGGATCAGGCCCCAAACTCATAGCCTGAGACACTAAGAAACAGGAAGTCACAATGGGAAGGAAGGAAGCTGAAAAGGAGAAGGGGAAGGCAAGAAAGTCTATTCGAGCATACTATGCAGGGCAAGAACAACAAAACACACAGGACAATATAGACTCTCTGCCCACACCAGAGACCACAGAAGGAAACATGATCTGGTCTCAAGCCCAAATAGCATTCCTGGAGGAGCTTAAGAAAAATTTTAAAGACCAAATCAGGGAGGCAATGACCAACTTGGAAAAAGAAAATACCTCCCTAAAAAAGGAACTTCAAAAACTTACTGAAGACCATAATTCACTAAAAATTAGATACAACCAAACTGAAACTCAGAACTCTATGATGCAGCAGGAGTCAATCGAAAAAAACAAGATGATCGAAAAATTGCAAGAAAATGTAAAATATCTCACTGGAAAAATAACTGACCTAGAGAACAGATCCAGGAGAGACAACCTAAGAATTATTGGTCTACCAGAAAGCCACGATGAGAAAAGCAGTCTAGACAACATCCTCCAAGAGATTGTCAAAGAAAACTGTCCTGAGGTCCTGGAATCAGAAGATAAAATAGCTATTGATAGAATTCACCGGACTCCTCCTGAAAGAGATCCCAAACTGAAAACTCCAAGAAATATAGTAGCCAAATTCCAGAATTATAAGATTAAAGAAAAAATTCTACAAGCAGCCAAAAAGAAACAATTCAAATATCGAGGAACTACAGTTAGGATCACACAGGACCTAGCAGCTTCTACATTAAAAGAGCGGAGGGACTGGAATTTGATATTTCATAGGGCAAGAGAGCTAGGACTACAACCAAGGATTAACTACCCGGCAAAACTGAGCATAATCTTTCAGGCAAGGAGATGGACGTTTAATGAAGTAAGGGACTTCCAGACTTTCCTAATGAAAAAGCCAGAGCTCAATGGAAAATTTGATCTCCAATTACAAGACTCCAGAAGAACATAAAAAGGTAAACAAGGGTAACATAGACTCACACATGCAGAAGTGCACACACCCACACCCACAAACACAAGCTCATTACCTGGGATGCAACAAGAGCAAAATGTTCACATCCCTATATGTGGAGCTGATAACTGTCAATATTTGAAATCTCTATGATTATCATGACCTGCAAAAGGGTTATACTTAGAGGGTGTGGGTATGAATGCACTAACATGGAGTCTAAAAAAAAAAGACTATTAAGGGGATCAATGGTACTGTAATGGGAAAAAGGAAAGGATGAGCTAGGAAAAGGTAAAATATGCCATCTGAAGAGGCATCAAAACACACTATAGAAGAAGGGAAAGTAAGAGGGAGAGGAACATCATTTAAACACTATTCTCACTGGTTCTGGTTCAAAGAAGGATCAAATTAATCAGTGAAGTTTAAGAATCTAATGTGAATAGACACATAAATTCATTAAATAGAGGAATTGGAGGGAGGGAGAGGAGCATTGTTTGAAATTTACTCTCATTGGTTTGGAATCAAATGGGGAGTAATTTACTCTGATAAGTATAAAAATTTGTTGTGTCCTATAGATAGTGGGAGGGTAAGGAGGGGGGCGGTGAAAAGGAGGAGACTAAAGGGAGGGGTTATAAGGGAGGGAAATAGTAGTAAGGGGAGAGGGTAGGTTAAGAAGGGGGGTCACTGGGTGGGAACACTGAGGGAGGGGGCAGTCAAAAGGGAAAACTTCAAGGAGGGGAAGGGAGAAGGAAGAAACAAAAACATAAACAGGGGAGGGAATAGGATGGAAGGGAAGAGACAGATAGTCATCATTACTGTGAATGTGAATGGGATGAACTCTCCCATAAAACAGAGGCGGATAGCAGAATGGATTAAAAACCATAATCCTACAATATGCTGTCTTCAAGAAACACATTTGAAACAAAGGGATACCCACAGGGTAAAGGTAAAAGGTTGGAGTAAAATTTATTATGCCTCAGCTAAAGTAAAAAAAGCAGGGGTAGCAATACTTATCTCAGATAAAGCAAAAGCAAAAATAGATCTAATTAAAAGAGATAAGGAAGGAAACTATATCCTACTAAAAGGCACCATTGAGAATGAAGCAATATCACTACTTAATATATATGCACCAAGTGGTATAGCATCCAAATTCCTAGAGGAGAAGTTAAAGGAATTAGAGGAAGAAATAGATAGCAAAACTATACTAGTGGGGGACCTTAATCTCCCCCTCTCTGAACTCGATAAATCTAACCTCAAAATAAACAAGAAAGAAGTTAAGGAGGTGAATAGAATCTTAGAGAGACTAGATATGATGGATCTCTGGAGAAAACTGAATGGGGATAAAAAGGAATTTACTTTCTTCTCAGCAGTGCATGGTACATACTCAAAAATAGACCATGTACTAGGGCATAAAAACCTCACAATCCAGTGCAGAAAGGCAGAAATAGTAAGCGCATCATTCTCAGATCATGATGCAATAAAAATTATATGCAATAAAGGGCCATGGAAAGATAGACTAAAAACTAATTGGAAACTAAACAATTTAATCCTAAAAAATTGGTGGGTCAAAGAAGAAATTATAGAAACAATCAATAATTTCATTCAAGAGAATGATAATAATGAAACAACATACCAAAATTTGTGGGATGCACTAAAGGCAGTTCTCAGGGGAAGTTTTATATCCCTGAGTGCATACTTAATTAAAGCAGAGAGAAGGGAGGTCAGTGAATTGGACATGCAATTGAAAAAGCTAGAAAAAGAACAAATTGAAAATCCCCAATTTAGTACTAAATTAGAAATACTGAAAACCAAAGGTGAGATTAATAAAATTGAAATTAAGAAAACCATTGAATTAATAAATAAAACCAAGAGCTGGTTTTATGAAAAAATCAACAAAATTGATAGACCCTTAGTCAATATGATAAAAAAAAAGAAAGAAGAAAACCAAATTATGAGTATCAAAAATAAAAAGGGTGAATCTACCTCCAATGAAGAGGAAATCAAAAAAATAATGAGGAATTATTTTTCCCAATTGTATGCACATAAATATGACAATCTTAGTGAAATGGATGAATATTTACAAAATCACAAATTGCCCAGATTAACTGAAGAGGAAGTGAATTACCTAAATAACCCCATCTCAGAAAAAGAAATCAAACAAGCCATCAATGAACTCCCTAGGAAAAAATCTCCAGGGCCAGATGGGTTCACTAGTGAATTCTATCAAACATTTAAAGAACAATTGATTCCAATACTCTACAAACTATTTGGGAAAATTAGTGAAGAAGGAGTCCTACCAAACTCTTTCTATGACACAAATATGGTACTGATTCCTAAATCAGGAAGAGATAAAACAGAGAAAGAAAATTATAGACCAATCTCCCTCATGAATTTAGACGCAAAATTCTAAATAAAATATTAGCCAAAAGACTCCAACAACTTATCACAAAAATAATACACCCTGATCAGGTAGGATTCATTCCAGGAATGCAAGGATGGTTTAATATTAGGAAAACCATCAATATAATTGAGCATATCAACAACAAAACTAGCAAAAACCACATGATCATCTCAATAGATGCAGAAAAGGCTTTTGACAAAGTACAACATCCATTCCTATTAAAAACACTAGAAAGTATAGGAATAAATGGAGCCTTCCTTAAAATAGTTGCTAGCATCTATCTAAAACCATCAGCAAGTATTATATGCAATGGGGATAAACTAGAAGCCTTTCCAATAAGATCAGGAGTGAAACAAGGGTGTCCACTATCACCCCTCTTATTCAATCTGGTACTTGAAACGTTAGCAGTAGCAATTAGAGAAGAAAAAGAAATCAAAGGAATCAAATTAGGCAAAGAAGTGACCAAGCTGTCACTCTTTGCAGATGATATGATGATATACTTAGAGAATCCTAGAGAATCAAGTAAAAAATTACTTGAGACAATAAATAAATTTGGCAAAGTTGCAGGATATAAAATAAACCCACATAAATCCTCAGCATTCCTGTACATCTCTAATAAAACTCAACAGCAAGAGATAGAAAGAGAAATCCCATTTAAAGTCACTGTAGACATTATAAAATATTTGGGAATCTACTTGCCAAAACAAACCCAGAATCTATATGATCACAACTACAAAACACTTCTCACACAAATAAAAACAGATCTAAATAGTTGGAAAAATATCAATTGCTCGTGGCTGGGTCGAGCTAATATAATAAAAATGACAATTTTACCCAAACTAAATTATATATTTAGTGCCATACCAATCAATTTACCAAAAAACTACTTTGTAGAGTTAGACAAAATAATAACAAAATTTATTTGGAAAAACAAACGGTCTAGAATATCAAGGGAATTAATGAAAAGAAATGCTAGGGAAGGTGGACTAGCTATGCCAGATCTTAATCTGTATTATACAGCAGCAGTCATCAAAACTGCTTGGTACTGGCAGAGGTGTAGAGTAGTGGATCAATGGAATAGATTAGGTGCAGGAGACCCAGCAGTTAATGAATATAGCAATCTATTGTTCGATAAACCCAAAGACCCCAGTTTTTGGGATAAGAATGCACTATTTGACAAAAACTGCTGGGAAAACTGGAATACAGTATGGCAGAAACTGGGCATAGATCACTATCTAACACCATATACCAAAATCAAGTCTAAATGGGTGCATGATCTAGGTGTAAAGGATGATACTGTAAGCAATTTGGGAAAGCAAGGAATAGTTTACCTGACAGATCTGTGGAGAGGGGAAGATTTTAGGACCAAACAAGAATTAGAGAGCATTATAAAATGCAAAATGGATAATTTTGATTACATTAAATTGAAAAGCTTCTGCACAAACAAAGCCAATGTAACCAAGATCAAGAGGGAGGTGGGAAATTGGGAAAGAATTTTTACAACCTGTGTCTCTGATAAAGGACTCATTTCTAAAATTTATAGAGAATTGAGCCAAATCTATATGAATACAAGTCATTCCCCAATTGAGAAATGGTCAAAGGATATGAATAGGAAGTTTTCAGAGAAAGAAATTAAAGATATCTATAAGCATATGAAGAAATGCTCTAAATCACTATTAATTAGAGAAATGCAAATCAAAACAACTCTGAGATACCACATCTCTCCAGTCAGATTGGCTAAGATGACAAAACAAGAAAGTGACAAATGCTGGAGAGGATGTGGGCAAATTGGAACGCTAATACATTGCTGGTGGAGTTGTGAACTTATCCAACCATTCTGGAGAGCAATCTGGAATTATGCCCAAAGGATTATAAATAATTTCATACCCTTTGACCCAGCCATACCACTCCTAGGGTTATATCCCAAAGAGATCATAGTAGTGGGAGGAAGAACCATATGTACAAAAATATTTTTAGCAGCCCTTTTTGTGGTTGCAAAGAATTGGAAACTAAAGGGGTGCCCATCAATTGGGGAATGGCTAAACAAGTTGTGGTATATGAATGTAATGGAATTTTATTGTGCTATAAGAAACGAGGAGGTGACGGATTTCATAATTACCTGGAGAGACTTATACAAACTGATGCTGAGCGAGAAGAGTAGAATCAGAAGAAATTTGTATACAATCACAGACATACCATATCTGTGACGACCAACTATGACAGACTGGACTCTTTTCAGCAATGCAGTGATATAAGTTAATCCCAAATGACTCAAGAAAGTGAGAAATGCGCCATCCAGAGATATAACTAGAAAGAACTGAGCCTGAATCCTGATGGAAGCAAACTAAATGATCTTGTTCTTCTCATTGTTTGGTTTTACTTCTTCCTTACCATCTTTCATCCCACCTAGTACAATATGCCTTTGTAATTGGAATAATGTTTAATATGAATGCATTTGCAGACCCTATACTGTACTATATGATGTCATGAGGGGAGGGGGGAGGGAAGTAAAGGAAATTTGAAAATCAAGGAACTATGGAATTGAATCTTGTTAACTGAAACTAAACTAATAAATTAATTTTAAAAAAAAATTACTCTAAAAAAAAAAGAATGCAGCAACACACATATACCTGATTTGGAAAATAGTATGTAGTTCAGTAATTATTTTCCATTTGTTAGAATATATGACTTTTCATTCTTTGGTGATGACTTTTGGCATTGCTATGTTTAGTACTTTCTTCCCATTGGGCAACAGTTCATTAATCATCCTTCTTTGACTTTTCAATCAATTATGAACTCACCAAACTCTAGTATCATTTAGCTTATCTTTCTCAGTTTCATCCACAAGAATATTATTAAAATATACTTTTTTCTACCCTAGTTTACCATTTTAGTGTATCACTCTGGCTATGAAGATGTAAAGGCCAATGTTTCCCTTCCCACAAATACTGTAGCTTTTACAATATTACAACATGGTTTGTCTTCAACACATGTCAATATAACATAGAATTTCAGAATTAGAAGTCATATTAGGAGCCATGTAATCTAATCTTTAATCTTCAAAAATTCTCCTAAAATATAACCAATAAAATATCATATCACCTATAATCTTTAAGATTATAAGAGAGATAAAGTCCACCCCTTCCTAAAGCATGATAACACCTTTACAAGATTCTCATTTTTAGAAAGATTGTATGATTCCCACCTTAACATAAAGTCGGAATTTAGCTCTTTGGATCTGTCATCCTTGACTCTTAGTTCTGTCCTCTGGAGGTAAAGAAAGCCAATATAATCTTTCTTGCCCATGATAGCATTTCCAAAACTTCAGTGCAGCTATCATGCGCTCTCTTAAGTTTTCTCTTCTCAAGGATAAACAGCCACCTAGTTAGGAAGAACTGAAATCAAGTCTTGCATGATTAACACTATCAGGTCTCAGAATCCCACCCAGGGGACTTTCTGCTGTCCTGACTAATGAGTTATTCATGTGGCCCACTATATTTAGGCCAGATCAAGCAAAGGTTATTGGTACTATCAAGCCATGTTCTCACCATCCACTTTATTGGTCCATGAGTTATTGTCCCTCACATCCTTTCCATATGGTTCTCCATGAAAAAAAACAAAAACAAAAACAAACTACACTACCATTGTTATCTACAAGGTAGTATCAATTCATTTACCTAACTTTCCAAATTCAAGTACCTTTCCCTGGTCACAACTTCCCAAATGTGTTATCTAATCCATTAGAATATAAGCACTTATGTCATTTGTTTTGAAATAATAGTACTTCAATGCATCATATACCACAATTTCTTCAGACATTAACAATAACAGGAACAAGTTTTCTTTGACTATTCGAATTAGGTATGTAAGTGATATTTTTTATTTTGTACTTTGTTGTTTGTTTTTCAATGGAGGCAAAGATGGAAGGGAGAAATGTGAGCTCAGTGATGGAAGCAGATGTCAGATGTCTTTTCTTTGTAATTTGTCTCTTTACCATTTGTTATATACTAAGCACTTAATAAATACTTTTTCATTCATTCATCAATTCATAAGTCCTGAACTCAAATCCTCCTCCTGGTACATATAAGTTATGTGACCTTAGGCACTTAAATTCTCCAGACTTTGATAATTTATTTGAAAAATAATAATATTATTTGCAAAGTAGACCTTACAGTGTTATTGTGATGGAATCATTTCATAAACCATAAAATGCTTAAGAAATGGGAATTTGATACACTGTATTTTTGACAGTTTAGCATACGGGCTTAAACTAGTTGTTGTCTTTATTAATCATGTTGCCTTCAGAGGCCACTTGAGTTTTAGGGGGTTGACTTCAGGATTTCAAGAACATTTGTACAGCCCCAATATAAGCAAAATATATGTGCTAAACTTGGTTTCCCAAGGACATCTGTTCCCTTCCATATATTCTTTTGAGAAACTAAGTGGTCCTAGGACACATTTAAATGGGTACTTTCACCATGCTCAAAGGCAATTTTTTTTGGGAAATATTACCAGTTCAAAAAATATTTCTGAAATAGCTTAATTCATTTCACAGTACCCAGAACAAAGTAGATTAAAGGTACTATTTACCTTAACATATATATTAAATGAATGAAATTTTGAATCAGAAAAAGTATGGGTCTTATTCAGTGAAAGGAAATAGATGTGGAAATCCAGAAATTCAATTCCAATTAAATTCTTTATTCCAAAATACAATGTAATTCCATCAATAATTCCCAAATGTTGACAATAGTCCTTGTTCTGAATAAGAATATGACCCTAATTAGTATTAAATTATCTCAATAATTAAATTATTATTTATCTCTAATTTTTTTCATCAAATTTATAACTATCAAGACCAGCTTCTTCTAGATTGAAAGAAGTATATCAACCAAACATTGGCTACTGAGTGATGAAGTTTTTAGAAATACTTCTTCATCTATTGGAAAAATTTGTGATTATAGAAATGCCTGAAGATTAGTCATCTTTTTTTTGTTCTTGTTTTTGTTTGTTTTTTTTTGGGGGGGGGTTGCTATTTTTTTCTTTTTTTATTTCTTCTTCTTCTTCTTATTTTTTTAATTAAACAGATGCTTTATTAACTTCTGGTTTACATCATTCATTTCCACCAGATTATGAGTTACATTTTCCCCCCATTTTTTCCCTACCCACCATTCCAGAATAGCAGTCCCACTAGATATCCCCTCATCCAATCTGCTCTCTCCCATATCTTCTGCCATATCCCCTTCGACTTTGCCATTAGGGCAAGGTGAATCTCTGAGCCCCACTGCCTGGACATCTTATGAAACATTTAATTTTAAAACTTCAATTTTCAGATCCATTCCCTTTCTCCCTTGTCACCCACTCCCTCTAAGAAGATAAGCAATTCAGTATGTGTTGTACATGTATAGCTATGCAAAACATTACCATAGTAGATATATTGTAAAAGACTGCTTATATTTCCCTCCCACCCGTCTCACCTCCCACCTGGTCCATTCTGTACTTTGATCCTGTCCCTCTTTGATAGTGGGTACTTCTAACCTCCCCTCTCCCCAGAATGCCCTCCCCTCCATCATCCCCCCTCTCATCCCCCTTTCCCCTACTCAGGATAGTGAGTGAGGGTAAGATATTCCATTTAGTATGTATGTGATTCTCTCCTTGAGCCAACTTCAATGAGAATATGCTTTTGCCTTTTTGCCTTCCTGTTCTTCCCCTCCCCTGCAACTACTTCCCCTTGCCTCTTCTACATGAGATAGTTTACCCTACCCTGTCTCTCTCCATCTCCTCTTGCCACTTTCCTCTCTCACCTCTTGACTTCACCCCTTAAGAGTCATCCCTTCCTTGGGGCGGCTAGGCAGCGCAGCGAGCAGAGAGCCAGCCCCGGAGCCAGAAGGACCTGAGCTCGGATCTGGCCCCAGACACCCAACACACAAGCAAAAACCCAGCCACGTGAACCTGGGCAAGTCACTCAATCCCAATTGCCCTCCAAAAAAAAAAAAAAAAAGAATCATCCCTTCCCATCAAATTCAACCTGTGCCCTCTATCCATGTATACCTGTGAACATATGCCATGTACCCATATTCAATTATTTTCATAATGAGAAAGGTTTCATCAAACACAGTTATTGTTTTTCCATGTAGGACTGTAAATAGTCCAACGTTGATAAGTTCCTTTTGATTTCTTTTCCTTGATTACCTTCTCAAGCATCTCTTGCTTCCTGTGTCTGAATGTCAAATTTTCTATTCAACTCTGGTTTTTTCATCAAGAATGCTTGAAAGTCCTCTATTCCACTGAATGACCATATTTTCCCCTGAAAGAAGATACTCAGTTTTGCTGGGTAGGTGACCCTTGGCTTCAATCCCAGCTCTTTTGCCCTCTGGAATATCATATTCCATGCCCTTCAATCCCTCAGTGTAGAAGCTGCCAGGTCCTGGGCTATTCTGATTGTGTTTCCACAATATTAAAATTGTTTCTTCCTGGCTGCTTGTAGTATTTTCTCCTTGATCTGGGAGTTCTAGAGCCTGGCTATAATATTCCTAGGAGTTTTCTTTTGGGGATCTTTTTCAGGAGGTGATCTGTGGATTCTTTCAACCTCTATTTCCCCCTCTGGGTCTAAAACATCAGGGCAATTTTCCTTGAGAATTTCTTTAAGGATGATTTCTAGGTTCTTTCTTTGACCATGGCTTTCAGGTAGTCCAATAATTTTTAAATTATCTCTCCTGGATCTATTTTCCAGGTCAGTGGTTTTTCCCATGAGATATTTCACATTGCCTTCTATTCTTTCATTTGTTTGGATCTGTTTAATAGTATCTTGATTTCTCATAAAGTCACTAGCTTCCATTTGCTCCAGTCTAACTATGAAGGAATGAATCTCCTCAGTGAGCTTTTGAGATTCTTTTTCCATCTGGCAAATTCGACTTTTTAAGGCATTCTTCTCCTCATTTCCTTTCTGAGCCTCTTTTGCCATTTGAGTTAGTCTATTTTTTAAGGTGTTATTTTCCTCAGTTAGGCTGTTGACTGTCATTTCATACTTTTCTTGCATCTTTTTCATTCCTCTTCCCAAATTTTCCCCCACTTATCTTATCTGCTTCTTAAGGTCCTCTATGGCCTGTAGCCAGCTTATATTTTCATTTGGGGCTTTTGGTGCAGGAGTTCTGATCTCACAGTCCTCCTCCATGCTTTGAGCCTCTTTGCCCCTAAAATAGGAGTCCAATGTTGAACTTTTCTGTTTATTTTGTTTCATTTGCCTAGGCATATTGCCACTTAGTTACTTGATTTTTGGGCTTGTTGCCACAGTAGGACTCTGCCACCAGACAGGGGAGCTTCCGCCCAAACGTGGGGTCTTCACAACTTCTGCCAGTTGGGTGGCCTCTGTAAAGCCTCCACCCACTCTCGCAAGTTGGATACCCACCCCAAACTTCCCCCCCAAACCACAATCTAGATCCAGGCAGTTTAAAGCAAGAGCAATTAACCCCCAGACTGATTGCTGCATCTCCCTACAGTTCGCAGACCAGGAACTAGAGCCACTACTGACACTGCAAAATGGCTTCTGTGCTGTTGCTTCTTCAGCAGCTTTTCGCCCCCAGGGGAGAACCCCAAATACTGGTCCCAAAGTCCATAGGGCACTAACCTCTCACTTTTTCCTAGGCATATCTGTGCTGATAATTCTGGAATCACCACAATTGCTGGTGTTCTGGGGTTCCACCAGCTGGCTGAAGGCCCGGCTGCCCTGGGGCTAAAACCGTGGACCTGGGCTCGGCTCTGAGGGCTGCGCAGTCGGTTCCCAGCGTGCTGTGCTGCCTGTTCTCAGAGCGCTGCGCTGGCCGCTCCCTGCAGGGCTGCTGGGCTGTCCTCAGCAGGAGGTTAGCTTCTCTGTGCCGTTCTGTGGGTGCTGTGGCTCCAGAAGTTGTTTGGAGCTCCCTTTCATATTGTTTGAAATTTGTGTGTGAAGATTAGTCATCTAAAGTCTGAATTAATGAGTAAATGGGAAGAACATTGTCTTGGACTTTATGTTTGGCTTTGATACTAAATAATCATGTGACCTCCACCAAGGTCATACACTTTGGGAGAAAAATGTGCATAATAAATAATGGTTTTACTAATTCACAGTCTTGTTATGTGAAACAAATTAAAAAAAAAACCATGCATGGAAGCACTGTACAAAATAAGGTATTATTATCCTTTTTGACAGTCATAATAATGATAACAATAGAGTAGAACCATCAACTTAAACAATAAGTCCCCATGAAAGCTTGCAATATAGCTCTAAGGTCTGACACTATATATACGTGTATTTTTTTTCCCAAAGAAAAGTAAAAATTCCTTAAAATTGCAAAATGCTTATTCAGCAGGTGAAATTAGTTGTTGGCTGCAAAAATACATTCTATTTTAGGCTTCTACTTTTATAAGTTTTGGCTTAAAGGGAGACTAGTTTCACCTTAGGAAAAATATCTACATACATATTTGAATGGGCGTGTACATATAAGAATAAAAAATACAGCATGATTTAGTGTTATACTAACAAGGTCCAATCTGTATGAAGAAAGATGATATATGATATACATTCTGATATTTCCAATGTGGTTATTTTTAATTTGGTCAAATTTAATTTACAGTTGAGCACTCAGAATCAAATTGGGAAGAGAAACCTACAAAAACTTGGAATTAAGGGTTTTCAACTAAAATAAAACAAACAAACAAAAACAATAAAAACATTTTTTGTCTACTTCATTGTCTCCACACCAATAATGAAGAAATGAAGAATTTGACAAATTACATTCCAAGGTTACAGTTTCCAAGTCCCCTCGTATTGGTCACATGGTGATATATATAGCTGATTACTTGAAATTTTTAGTGAGAAATTAAGGAAAATCATGAGGACTCTTGTTAATACTCATGGAAAAAAGCAATACCTACCACTGGGGGATGCTCTCCACATTGGCCTGTATCATCTTAGACAAATTCAATATTGTCCTGCAAGTGTAAGAATCCAGGAGGAGGACACTAAAACTTGATTCTCCGTACAAATATTCCCTCCCTTATCTCTCTTCATTTCTCCGGTGGATGTCAGCATTCACTGATTCTTGGCATGGTCTCTTTCAATATGGTGTCGTATAACATTACAATGTCTGACTCTGTCCTCAAGCAACAATGGTTAGCATGTAGAACCCTTCCTTCTATCTCCATTGCTTAAGAGGCATGCAGGTAGTTGGGGCTATACATGAAGTCAGGAAGAGTCAATTTCAAATCTAGCCTCAGGTACTACTTACTGAATATACTGAATATACATCACATACACACACACACACACAAGTATATATTCCTATACATAAACACATATAGGCCCAACTAACATACCTCATACTTCTATAAAATACTTTGTAAAATTCATCTTTATATAAATTCTAGCTATTTTAATAGTTTTTCTCTATTATTTCTCTCCCTGAAGTTCTAATAAGGTCCTAGTGGGTGATTTTTTTTTCTTTTCTAATTCACCAGTTCTATAACATGACCTAACTGGCATAGAAGGAAAGATAACTCCAGAGTTTATGTCTTTATCAGTTTTCTAAAGACCTACCTCCTCCAGACCAATGTCTTTTCCTCCTGAAGTCTTCTTTATATCTTTGTTTCCATTAGCTATAAGATTCTCCCACATTTAGTTGGATTAGCTACCCTTTCCTATTACAAATGTGTCTACTTTCCCAAATTCATTTCAGGTCATGGCAACATTGTAGCTTATTACCTCTCACATACAGAGGACAAGTAACCCTCCTTAGGTGATCAGTCTTCCAACCAGTGTTCCTATTCATTTCCAAATTCTCAACCCACAGTGATTTCTCTCTGGGCTGGTCAACCTATTAAAATTTAACTCAGTTCAATTCAATGAACTTTTACTAAGTCATTACATGTTCAATTTTTTAAATAATAGGAACAAGTAAAATAGCTCTTGCCCTCAAAGGAATTACGTTTTAATTATAGGTGGTCACTGAAGTGAATGCATACAGAAAAGGATATTCTAAGTAAAATTGAGCAAAACTACTAACAAAATGGGCAGGTGAGAGATCAATTACAGAGGGTTTGACAAAAGAAACACTGCCCGAGTTCATTTTTAGGTCTATATAGGCTAATTGGGAGTGATGATAGTTAAATCACAGACCAGATCTTAAGGAGTGCTTTGATCAAAATGATTCATGAGAAAATAAGAAAACATGGGTTCTAATTGTATGAACAAAAAGGTTAAATAATCAGCCTGTTGTTCTATAGTATAACAAGGAATACTGAATAAAATGAATCACGTCTGCCTCAAAACATTTTTTAAAGATAAACCTTCTTGAAAAGGGTGTCTCTGTTCTAAGAGGGCGGAGGGAGATGGGAATACAAATGACTAGACAGGAAAATTTCCCTATTAAATGGCATACATAACAATAATAAAATGATGAATATGACACCAAACAACTCACAGTCCCTATGCTTTATGGTTTGAAATATCTTTTCTACCACTAATTCAGTGATACAAATATATTTAGATTGTTAGACCCATTTTTCAGTTGAGAAACTAAGACACAGGAAGACGATGTTATTATCTCAAATATGAAATAATGGCTTAAAAATAAAAGTTTCAAACCTAGATGCTTTAATTTGAAATCCAATACTTTGTTTCTATGACATATTACCTCTTTTAGACCCAGAACTATCTCTTTTGTATTTTTTATAACCTCAGAATCTAGTTCTGCCTAGAGGAAGTGCTTTATTTAAAATAACTACAGAATAAGTCTAAATATTTTCACAAATCTGCATAACCATAACTCAGTCCTACCTACCTAAAATATACCATGATAAAAACTGAACAAATTTCAAATGAAGAAACTGAGTAACAATTAAATTAACTTGTAAGACATCATATTAATAAATGGAATAACTAAGTTGGGAGTTCTCCCTTCACTATACCATACTGCAAAACTCAGAAAGGTAATATTTCTGTTTCTGTCACTGACAACATTTATTTACTGGCATATAAATACAAATAATTATTTTTCCCTTTACAATAAATGTTGACCCCAATAGTAAAGGAATATCAGGATCATCATCTACAAAATAAAATGGTCACCACAAATGCCATCTGACATTCAACACAATAATGGGAATAAAGGCAAACAAACAATAAGTTGTATGTGTTGCACTTTTGAAATATTTTTGAGAAATAAAAAAGTATATCCAGAGCCAGAAACCCTGAGCAGGGAACAGGGTGAAAATCACATCATATATGAGTCCATTTAATCTTAAAATTATAGACCATTTGAATTAGAAGGAGACGAAGAGATTATCTAGTCAAATCTTTCCCCTAATTGTAATTTCTACTACAAGAATCACTTAAAAGTAGAAATCCAATCTAAATGTGAAGGTCAACATTGAGGAATCTGCTAAAGCAGCCCACTCCAATTTTGTACCCTTCTAAAGGTTAAAAATGTTTGTATTATATTACAATATATTAAAAAATCAGAATGGCTATATACACATATATGTATATGCACACATGTAATTGTGATACATAGATGGCATAAATGATATATGCACACATGCATATATATATATATATATATATATGTATACACACAGACATATGTCGCATAATCACAGTATACCAAATGAGTCATATTTTCCATGGCACTCAGTATCTCCTGATTCAGCCTATTTAACTTACATACTTATACAATAGGTATAATTGTCAGGCATCTTTGTTTGTTTGCTTTATATTGTTTCCTTCCATAAGCCTAACTTGTATTTTCTCAATACTATCCTTTATAGTTTATAAGGAGAAAGCAAACAAGCTTAATGCCAAAAGAGAATTAATTGTTAAGATTAGGGTGAAATGCCCTGATTATTTGGAAATGCCTAGAAAGTGGCACAATGCCCAAGTTCAAGCAAAGATAAGTAGAAAGTTTATATATAAAGATAGGTAAGTGTTGCAGTGAATAGAGCACCAGCGCTAGAGTCAGAAAAACCTGAGTTCAAACCCAGCCCCAGACACTTAAAACTTACTATCCATGTGACCTTGGACAAGTTACTTAACCCCAATTACCCTGCCTGCCCTGCCTCCTGTAGCAGCAAGCACCCCAATATCCCCAGGGTGACTGCCAATATAGGTTCTTAGATCTGCTTTTCAAAAGGAAAGCAACTCAAAATCAGTTAACAAGCTTAATTTAATCAAACAAACACACATTACCTAGTTCAGGGGAAAAAGGTCAGCACCCCAAACTTCAGAGTTACAGAACTTACAGATCAAACAGACAGGCTTCCAAACTATCCTACCATTATATCAATACCAAATCACAGTTACCAGAGAGGGAAGCATCAACATCTGGGTTTTCAAAGCCGGGGGGCTCTCAACAACGGCTTCCCAGAGTCTCACCTGGTCAAGTCACACAACACTTCTCAAAGTGAGCCCCAAAGCAAAGCCTCTCCTAAGGGTTTATATAGCCTCCTCCTGGCTCAGAGAATGTAACAACCTTCTGGACCCACTGCCCAATCACAAAGTATCAAGGTATGGGCTTTCCTGAAAAACAAGCCTCCCACCACAGGCTCCAGGTGCACTTAAGCTAGGGGCAGGGAAGATCTTTAAATTTGCATTTCCATTACACCTCCAAAAAGGAAAAAAAAAGTTTTTATATCAGAACATAGGTGTCCAGGGATAAAGCTTAAATCCTTTCTTGCAGGAGGAGGAACAGTGGGAGAGTATGAAAAGGAGAGCTTTTAAATAGAGAAATGGCATTCAGGAAAAATATGGTCTGCATAGCAGGGCCCATAACCCCAAAATCAGAGTCCAAGTTCTGTTGGTAGGAAAATGACCAGAGTACAAGTGAATGTATATATCTGTTCTCTCATTCAGACTATATATCTTCAAGAACACAGAAGAAATTTTAGGACAAAAAAAATCTGCCTTTCAATCATTAGGGAGTCACTAACTACTAATATTTCTTCTTTCTTTGCCCTTTTACAAGATCTCTTCCCTGGCAGTCTCAGTGGATCCATGACATCATTCTTTAGACAAACAGACAAATCTCTTTCTGAGACAATCCTGCTTCCTCATGTTCAGTATTTATTACTTAGCTCCAATGTTATATGGTCATTCTTTTTAACAATCTTGTAAGAATCACAACCAGATTGCCTCACTCCACACACCCCAAAACTTCCTGCAAAGTCACAGATTTCCTTCTGCTGCTTAAGCTCCTTTGAGAAACAGGAGGGGATAGTCAATTAGTACTTAAGCTCTATGTCTGAAGAGACCTATTTTCAAATTTCAAGGGGTGGACTGATTTAATTATTTTTTCTCTCTCTTATCTTGCTCCTGATTTTCCTCTATATTTTCCTCATTCTTCCTTGTATATTTTGTGCTGTTTTTGCCTTTTGGAGGGGGGAATGCAAGGCAATTGGGGTTAAGTGCCCAAGGTCACATGCTAAGTGTTAAGTGTCTGAGGCTGGATTTGAACTCAGGTCCTCCTGACTCTAGGGCCAGTGCTCTATTCATTGTGCTACCCAGCCACCCCATTCTATGTATTTTTAAATGTGATTTTTAAAGTACTTAGATCTGTTATCTCTTTGGAACTGATTTTAGAATATAGTGTAAAATAACTAACTAAACCTCTTCATTTCTAAAAAACATCTTTTTTTTAATTTGATAAATAAGGAATTAACTTTGCAGTAGTTTGTAAATTTGTTTACTTTTATCAGAGAGAATGCACCAGGGCAAATCTAAATAACTGAAGTGTCCAGTAAGTAAGTCTCTGCCATTGAATCACCTTTGTGATTGGGTTCTGGAATTTACTATTCAGTGCTATAAATAGCTATAGATGCCAATTATATTTTGACTTCTTGTCCTACCCAAGAGTTGTACAATGTTCTTCCTTACATATTCATGAATTTTCTCATAGGAAATTAGTCTGAATCTCTTTTATCTTTGGATATGGGGTAATCAACTAAATAACCAATATGCATGTATTAAGTGCCTACTATATACTGGAGATAATGTTAGGGGAAATGATAAAAATGAAATAGCCCTTGCCATAAAGGAGCTTATATCCTACTATGCTACACATGATTTGAATCAATTTATATTAAAATTGACCCAAAATGAATACAAAGTAGTATATGAAAGGCAGTGGCATCATTAGCTTGGGGAGGAGGTGGGGGAGATAAGGTAAGGATTTATATAGTATGTTGTATTCAAACTGAGTGTTAAGGAAACTCCTTATTCTAAGTGGAGGTGGAGATAGACTGCAATCTGAGTTTGGATATAGTATATAAGGAATAGAATAGCCAGAATACCAGTTTAGTTGGCATTCAAAATGTATGAAAGAGATGAATGTATATGATTTAAAGAGTAGATTGGAGTCACATTGTGGAAAGTTTTAAATGCCAAGCAGAGCAATTTGTCTTTGATCCAAAAGGAAGCCAATGCAGTTAAGTGACAAAGGCAGTGACACGGTCAGATCTGTGGTTTAGAAATCCAGTGTTACCATCTGTTTGGAGGATGGTTTGGATAAAGGATAAAGAGAGAATTGAAGTAGGCAGTCCACTGAAGAAGCTATTGTAGTAGCTCAGGTGAGGATTGTTGAGGGACTGAATTAGGATTTTGCCTCATTGAGTTAGGGGAATGAGGCAGATATAAGAGATGTTATTAAAATTCAATAAATTGGCCTTGGCAACTTTTTAATATGGGTACTGAAAAAGAAGAGTCAGTAAAAACTATCCCAATCTGAGATAATGAAAGGATAATGATAGACAAAGGGAAAAAAAGTTGGAAAGTTTATAATGGGGGTGGTTGGGGGGGGATGTTCTGTTATTGAAATGCTGAATTTAACCTTATCATGCCTAAGAAATACTAAGTTTATAATTTCAGGCATCAAGTGTGTGGTACTGGAACAGAAAAGAGAAAAGGATAGAACTGAAAATATAAATGTTGGTGTAATTTTCTAGAAGCTATGGAAAATGTAAGGTGCCAATTCTCAAAACAAAATATAAAAACGATTAGAAAAATGAAGACAATGGAGTGTTAAAAATGAAAATGTTGGTAATATTGATGATGATAAAAACAATTATGAGAACAAAGGGTCTGAGCCTTTCTTTTATGTTAAAAAAACATAGAGCCTTGCGTTTCTGATTTCTTTTGGTAATTAGACAATCTACTAATGTGGTCTTTTTTTCTACAATCAGGGAAAAATATTCATTTTCATTCATAAGAAATTTAACATACATAGAGTCCTCTTAATTATGCCAGTAAAAATAGAGTTCTGCCTCAGGAAAATTAATAAATGGAAAAAAATTCAAAATTCCTTTCCATATGTCATGCATAAGCTTATAAGAATATATATGTAGCTATATCCATCTCTGTGTATGTAGATGTGTGCATCTCTCTCTCTCTCTCTGTGTGTGTGTGCGCGCGCGCGTGAATTATCTAACAGCTAATTAGTGCTTAGATTGACAAAGACTCTTCGACCAACTCAGCAAAAGATCTCAGGTGGAACATCTTACAACCATTTCTAATTCTTTTTTTTTTTTAGCAATTGGGGTTAAGTAACTTGCTCAAGGTTACACGGCTAGTCATTTGATTTATGCGTGGGTGCTCATTTTCTGAGGCCGGATCTGATCTCGGGTCATCCAAACTCCGAGGCCGGTGCTCTTACTCACTGCGCCACCTAGCCGCCCCCATTTCTAATTCTTGATATAGTATATTCTATGATTGAAGCGGAAAATAGCTTTCAAAAACACATATAAAATGATGCTGTAAAAAGCATATTAAATACATTTTAGATGCAGTTTCCCATTTAAACTCAAACAAAACTGGCAAAGAGAAAAATGAATTTAAAATTACAATTATTGCTCTTGAACTTTTTTTTTTTTGGTGGTTTTTTTTTTTTTTGGAGGGCAATTGGGGTTAAGTAACTTGCCCAAGGTCACACGGCTAGGTTTTTGTTTGTGTGTGTTAAGTGTCTGAGGTCAGATCCGAACCCAGGTCCTTCTGACTCCAGGGCCAGCGCTCTATTCACTGCGCCACCTAGCCACCCCTGCTCTTGAACTTTTGATAATGGTGCAGGAAATTGTTGGTTCATATGAACATAAACATAACAATATCTGAAGATGTATTTCTTTCTTTTTTTTTCAGTTTCCAGTTTTTTATTCAACATTTCTCATCCATCCTGAAATACAATGCAATTGTTTTGGACACAATGATGATCCAATGTGATTTAAGATTCAAAAAGAAAGGAAGGAAGGAAGGAAGGAAGGAAGGAAGGAAGGAAGGAAGGAAGGAAGGAACAAAGAAAAAGAAGTTACCAATATAAAAGGCAAAAGTTATTAGACTGGAAGTCAAGAGACCTGGGTTCCACTGATGTTGATTATCTATTCAAGTACAAAAGAAGTTGTTTTAAGTTCCTGGCCAGAATTTCCTAAGTAATGATCCAGTCAAAATGACTTTAAATTGTCTTCCAGCTCCATTCAAAGGTTTCTTCCAAATTGGTATCATTTAGCTCTCTGTGTCTACTATATATATATATATATATATATATATATATATATATATATATATATATATAAAATGAACTTTTCTTAAACTCTGACATCCTCTGTTCTGTATAATTGTTGAGAATCATGTATTAAGCACCACCTATGCACCTGTCACTGTGCTAAGCAATATTCCATACCAGAATTTTAATTCTAATTTTTAAAAATGGCATTTTGCACTGTACAATCAACCTCAAGAAATAACATATATGTGCTAATATGGAATATTCTAAAAGCCACTCTACCTCTGATATTCTTTAACTCTGTTTATGAAGAATTCCTTTCAATTTAATTCCACAAACATTAATAGACCACTTTTTTCTTCTCTCAGACTCATTTAAAAGTCAAATTATAACATGTGGTTTAAAAAAAAAGTATATTCAGCAAGATGAATGGGGAAAGATATACTTTCCTGAGTTTTATCAGTCCAATTACTGTCCTTTTTATGATCAGAGAATATGTACATATGTAATGAAATTAACACAGCAATAGTACAGGTGATAAAACACAGCAATAGTACAGGTGATATACAAAATCAGAATTCCAGTTCACATGCTCAGTGAATTCATTTTGAGTTTATCATATGGACCTAATTCCCCCATTTGAGTTGACCAGAACAAACTGTTTCAAATATACTACAGATAGAAGACAGAACCAAGATGGCAAAGAGAAAGAAAGAACTTGTCTGAGTTCTACCATATTTCATTATGAACAATTTTGAATAATGCCTCATAATGAATTCTGGAACTGCAGAGCCCACAAAAGATTCACATATGTTTGTGTGAAACAAATTTCCAACCCAAGAAAATTTAGAAGGTGGACTTTTATTTCTTTTGAATTTAGAAGACTTTTATACTCTTCTAAATATATATGTATTGTTTCCTCTTAGAACCATTCTCAATGAAAGTAGGTTGCCATAAATAAAACCCCTTCTCCCCTATTTAATTTCTTTGTAGTTATTCTTCTTCTTGTACCTGATTTATATTAAATAATAATTATTTTTGCTGTTTCTAAATGCTTTTACTTTTTAAATTCATATCATACTCTTATTTTCCCCAATCTTTCTTGAGAGCTACACTGTTATTAAGCATCTTAGACATACATTTTACATATATTAAAAGTAAACATTTTAATAGGAATAGATGTATTTTTTCAAAAGCCTTTTTTGCATCTATTGAGATAATCATGTGGTTTCTGCTAGTTTTGTTGTTGATATGAACAATTTGAAAAGTTTCTCTAAAAAACAAACTATAACCAAGATTAAAAGGGAAGCAGAAAATTGGAAAATAATTTTTACAACCAATGTTTCTGATAAAGGCCTCATTTCTAAAATATAAAGAGAATTTTGTCAAATCTATAAGAATAAAAGTCATTCCCCAATTGATAAATGGTCAAAGGATATGAGCAGGCAATTTTCAGAGGTAGAAATTAAAGATATCTATAAGCATGTGAAAAAATGCTCTAAATCACTAGAAGGAACAGAGAAAATGCTCTAAATCACTACTGATTAGAGAAATGTAAATTAAAACAACTCTGAGGTACCACATCTCACTGAGATTGGCTAAGATGACAAAACAGGAAAATGACAAATATTGAAGAGAATGTGAACATATTGGAACACAAATGCATTGTTGGTGGAGTTGTGAACTTACTCAACCATTCTGGAGAACAATCTGGAACTATTCCCAAAGGGCTATAAATAATTTATTTCCCAGCAATATGACTTCTAGGGTTGTATCCCAAAAAGATCATAGAAGTGGGAGGAAGACCTATATGTACAAAAATATTTATGGCAGCTGTTTTTGTGGTGCCGAAGAACTGTAAATTAAGGGGATGCCCATCAATTGGGGAATGGCTGTTGTGGTATATGAATGTAATGGACTATTATTGTGCTATAAGAAATAAGGAGTAGATGGATTTCATATTTACCTGGAGAGGCTTATATGAACTGATGCTGAATGAGAAGAGGAAAACCAGGAGAAATCTGTACAGAATTACAGACACAACATATGTGTGATGACTTACTTTGATAGACTGGATTCTTTTCAGCAATGCAGGGTTTTAAGACACCTCCAAAAGACTCATAATAGAGAGAGATGTCTACATTCAGATACAGAACTAGAAAGAACAGAATTTGAATGAAGAATAAGGCAAACTACCTGCTCTTTCTTTTTCTTGTTTGGTTGTGTTTCCTCTTTCCCATTCTTCATTCCATCCATTATTATCCTTCTTTTTAACCTGACTAATGTCTAATGTGGAAGTATTTGCAGATACTATACTTTATTGCATGCTGCCATGGAAGTGGGGGAGAGGGAGGGGAAGAAAATTTGAAACTTAAGGGATTGTGGAACTGAATCTTGTAAACTATAAGTAAACAAACAAATTACAAAAGACAAAAAAAAAATTAAAGTAAACCATTTGTCCTTATGGAATCCCTCATAATAAATCTTTGCTATGTATCTCCTATTTCCCTTGACTCTTGAATATCAAATCTATTAAGCTCTGGGTGTTTTTTTTTTAACAGAATCTTGAAAATATGCCAATCAAATGTCCATTTTTTTTTTCAATCAGTATTATGCTTGACTTTGCTAGGCATGATATTTTTGACGTGATCCCCAGTTGTTTTACTCTTCAATACATGGTGTTCAAAGGCATATGGTCCTGCAATGTCTCCACTGCTAGGTCTTGTATGATTCTAATTGTGGCACTATTATATTTAAATTGTTTCATTTTTGTTGCTTTTAATATTTTATCCTTGAGCTGGGGGTTTTAGAATTTGACTATGATGTTCCTATGAGTTTTCCTCATCAAATATATTTTAAGTCATGATCAATGGATTTTTTTTTTTCTATTTCTACTTTTCCCCTTGTTCTAATGATTCAGGACAATTTTCTTTAATATGTACTTTTATTATTTTTTCAAGATTCTTTTTATATCATAACTTACAGTTAGTCCAATTATTTTTAGGTTATTTTTTCTTGAACTATTCTCCAAATCTGTTGTTTTTCTTATAAAATGTTTCACTTTCTCTTCTATTTTTTCATTATTCATGTTTGTTTAATTATTTTTTGATCTCTTACAATTTCCCTTGCTTTCCCTTGCCAGATTCTAATTTATAAGGTGGCATTTTCTTCCTCAATACTGTTTTTCTTTTTCTTATTGGTTGACTTTCATAATCTTCTTGTTTTTCTTGGATTATTCTTATTCTTTTTTTCCTACATTTTAATTTTCTTCCATCTCTGATATTTGATTTTTATAGTCTTTTAAAGATCTTTTATGAATTATTTTGGGGCAATTAACCATTTATCTTTACTTTTGGGGAGTTTCTTTGCTTCAATATCTCCCTCTGAAGACAAAGTCACTGTTTGCTATTCTCATAATAGCTTTCTATGGTTGCATTATTTCTCCTTTTCCTGTGCATTCTTAGTGGTAATGGCTTAATTTTTATAACCACCTCTATCCCTGGGGTATGTCTTCGGTTCTCCCCCATAACCTGTAACCAAAATCAAACTTCCAATCTCATGTAAATGTCCACAGTAAGGGGCTTTCTGCCTCTCTGCTTCTGCACTTACTGAACATGTGCTGGTTTCTTATCACCCCAGCTGCTCTGGCAAGCACAGCTAGCTCTGGGCTTCCTCATCAGCAGAGATTCCCTCACTTCTCTTGGACTCAGACACACCTATCCCAGGGGTTGAAGTTCTTGTGCTTGGACCTGTGGCAATCTTTCAAAACAACTAACCTCAGGGCTTGCCACTTGTTTAATGCCAGACAAAGGCAACTTCCAAGGTTCAGAATATAAGCATAGCAACTCTCCATTTTATTTGGTGACAAATTAAGGCAAAACATTCACAGAACAGAGAAAATCAAAATGCAGCATTCACCAAGTGTAATTCAATAATTTCCAAGTACTAATCCACCCCTGGGCACTACATTCATTTAGTAAATCACAAAGTCCCTCTTCTGAAATTGAGATTAGTTTCCAACAATAAACAAAGTACATTCATTTGGTCAATCACAGAGCACAAAAAAATCAAAAGATTCCCACCTGGAATCACAACTGAATTACAATTGACATCATTTAAAGCCAAGCACCTTCTTAAAAGGGGCAGTAGAGAGCACAAAGGCCATCTACCCCTGAGCTACAGCAAGGTTAAGATATCATCACAGCATTTAATACTCAGAGAGGTTTTTTTCTTCATCATGACCCTAGGCAAGTTCTCAGCAATCTCTGTTCCTGGGGAGACAAAGCTTAACAAAGACCCAAGATACTTAGCCAGTGTCCTCATCAATTCACTCTCTGCCTGCAAAACAGTCTCAGGAGCCCTGAAAATATCAGCAAGACCCTCTTCCAGGATTTCTGTAAACATACAAGAAGAAAATCCTTCTTTAGGGCTTCTAAACCAACAGCAAGATTCCAAGACCTTTGTAATAATAGCACTGTCCTTCCCCAATGTAGGAATCTGGCAAAACAACATTTAAACAGACAAAATACCGGCATCACAGTCATGTCTCCTCAGTCCTTGGCAGCTCCAGGTGCCAACTCTCAGAAGTCCTAGGCAGCTGCAACTGGCCCTTGGCAATCCTCCACTATGCTGCTTCCAAAAGTTCTTCTGCCTCTTTCTGCTCAGGCCTTCTCTCTGCTTGTGCCTCTCTAGCTCCTCCCTGTTCAGCCCTCTCTTTTTACATCAACAAGTCCATCTCACAAGTGTGAGTCACAAGCTCTGGGTTTCAACACTCAACCCAAAAAACAAGCCAAGACAGGGGGATCTTTAAATTTCATTACTTTTACAACCTGTTAAAGCTAACCCTAACCTGGAAGAGTTTACTCTTACCAGGGACCAAACTTCCTCCTGGAAATTTTTCCTCTGATTGTCTTAAATTGTCCCTGGAAGATCTTTCTTGTGCCCCTATTCTTATTTATTTTTGCCTATACTTTTTTGTTTGCCCTAAGGTGCTATTTTATCTCTTTTGGGGGAGGGGGATCTTGAGAGCTTGGAATTTTTTTTAAACTTGTCTGCCATCTTCCCAGAATCCTCCCCGTTATTTTTGTACATTATTTGGGGAATGTAACCTATTAAATTTAAAAATATAAAAATATTATTATCAAGATTGGTGAAAAAGAATGTTTAATTTTATTCAATTCAGCAAATATCTGTTCCCTACTAGATGCAAGGAACCGGATAAGTTCAATAGACAAGGCATTGGACAACTGCTTATAATCCAGTTTTGATGGTGTTCTCCATCTTTGTCTTAAGTGAAGGATTGTAGTGACATGGACAGAACTTTTGATTGGAAATGAAGACAATTTATTTTCATATATTGTTTTGTTAATATATTATCTTGTGACTTATGAGTATTACTTAACCTCCCTGAGTTTTCATGTGCTAGTTTCAGTTCTCAAAATGCCAATTCTGTTTGCACAAATTATTTTAATAACTTTTTTTTAACATTCTCTTTCTTATCAATAAAGTAGGCTATGACTACAGTAGGCTTGTGTCACAAAGCTTATTAGCCACCCAAAAGATTTAGAAAGTCATGACTCCTTCTTTCAGGAAGTGTATATTTTTGTGCTGGTATTAAAAAAAAAAACCAAAAACAAAAACCTCACTTCTAAAATTCTTCAAAAAAGCCCTGATTTCATCCAAACAGTTCTTCTGCTCTCAAATGGATAGCAAAAGTTTTGGTGAAATAATGGATAGAGTGCTACACTTGAAGTCAAGAAGTTATGAATTAATTCCTGCCTCAAAAAATCACTTTGTGGCTCTGGGTAAATTATTTAAACTTTTTTTCAGTTTCATCATCTATAAAATGGAAATAATTTTAGCAAACTATCTTACAGGATTATTGTAAGAGAACATATTAAAACTTTAAAATTTAAAGTTACCTAAATTTTATTATTAGCTATTAAAATCTATTTGTATACATAATAGGATAACAGCATACTAGAAGGGACCTTAAAAGCAAACTAATGAAAATTCATTATTTTATAGGTGACATAAATGAGGGCCAGAGAGTGTAAAGATCATGCGAGTAGTAAGTGGCAGTGATGGGGTGCTTGGTGTATATATATATATATATATATATATATATATATATATATATATATAATTGTAACATTAGTCTATGTTTGTAATATCAGTCTGTAGTATCAATTTGTAACATCAGCTTGTAAATGGGGTGATTTGGGATCTATGTCTGTGAAATCAATTTGTAAAAGCAGTCTGTAAAATCACATTTCCACCCCCCAAGTCTCAGAACATTAACTCTGACCCTTTCCCCTGCCAGCACTCTGCCCAGCAACAGCTCATGAACTGTTTATATCTGCTTGGAACAATAACAAGCTATCTATGAATCCTTCACTAAACTATCTATAAACATTTTAGCTTAGGCAAATGTTATCTCCCCTGATAGAGTGGCCAGCTGCACCATGAATCCTTCAGTCCCCTATCTATAGATTAACTCCTTAGTCAATTATATCCATACTGAGTCTCTATTAGCCTTGGTTCCCAAAATCCATCTTGTCAAGCTTGACATTGATGGGTGGCAGACTAGGCACTCCTCAGTCAGCCTTGACTGCTGGCTGACTTAGTGATGTGTCAGGCCTAAAACCATACCTCCAGGTAGCCCCCGTCCTTGGGCTATTTCCCAGTGAATTATGGGCAATACGCATGTGCAGTTGATATTAAAAGTTCATGTTCTTTTAAGCACTTACTACTCCTTAACTCCTCCCTAATCCCACCCTTACTCACCCAGTTAGCATAATTGACACCTGATTTACTGTCTTGACTCCTTAAAACTATACCTGTGATTTCTGTAAGTTTGCAGGTTCCATAAGAACCCTTGCCCACTGTGCTGTACAGCATAACAATAAACATTTACAATCTCAGCTTCCAAGTTTGCTTGAGCCTGGTGAATTCTTTCCAGACTTAATTGCAGGGTTTCTGGTCACTAATGGTGATCAGGGTCCCTGATAGAACCTATTACCCTTCCCTCATCAGCAGGATCTAGATTGTACTCACATATGACTCAAAATTAAGTGTTTTTTTTTTTCTTTAAGGATTGTTTTTCCCCAGTTACATGTAAAAACAATTTTTAACATTTATTTTTAAAATTTTGAATTCCAAATTCTCTCCCTTCCTTCCTCCCCACAATCCATCATTAAAAAAGTAAACATTTTGATATAGGTGATACATATGTAGTCATGCAAAATATTTCCATATTATTCATATTGTGAAAGAAAACATAGACCAAAATAAAAAAAACTAAAGAAAGCACAGAAAGTAAAACAAAACAAAACAACACCTTATGCTTCAATCTATATTCATACACCATCAATTCTTTCTCTGGGGATGGTTGGCATTTCTCATCATAAGTCCTTGGAAGCTATCTTGGATCACAGTGTTGCTGAAAAAGTTATTCACAGTTGATCACCTTGCAATATTGCTGTTTCTTTGTGCATAGGACATTTCAATTTGGATCAAGTGATGTAAGCCTTTCTAGGTTTTTATGAATGTATCCTGCTCATAATTTCTTATATCACGATAGTAATCCATCATAATCACATAACACAATTCCATCATAACCACATGTTCAATCATTCCTAAGTTGATGGGCATCACCTCAATTTTCACTTCTATTTTCAGGTAGTATAAGTTAAATTTATATCCCCAGTGAAGTATGTATATTAAACTCTATTTGAGCCATTCCAATGAGTAAGGTTCACACACCATTCCCTTTACCTCTCCCTTCTTTACTTCCATAGTAAAATATTTATCTTGTCTCTTATATTTGATAAAATTTATGCCATACTACCTCTTGCTTTCTTCCAGTACATTCTTCTCTCACCCCTTAATTTTATAAGTAACAAGTAATTTTATTTTACTTACTTTACTTTTGTAGATATCATTCCTTAATATTCAACTCATATGTGTACCCTCTGTCTATATATAAACCTTTTATCTGCCTTAGTAACAAGAAAGTTCCTAGGAGTTGCATGTATCATCTTCCCACATAGGAATGTAAACAGTTCAATTTTATAAACTCTCTGATAATTTCCCTTTCTTGTTTATTGTTTTATGCTTCTCCTGAATCCCGTATTGAAAGTCAATTTTTCTATTCAGCTCTGGTCTTTTCATGAAGTATTCTTGAAAGTCCTCTATTTTGTTAAATGTCTATTTTCCCCCCAAAAGATTAAACTCAGTTTTCCTGGATATGTGATTATTGGTTGTAATCCTAGCTCCTTCACTGCAGAAATATCATATTCCAGGTTCTCTGATTCCTTAATGTTGAAGCTGGTCATTTTTTTTTTTTGTTATCCTGATTTTGCATGATACTTGAATTATTTCTTTCTGGCTGATTGAAATATTTTCTCCTTAACCTGGGAACCCTAGAATTTCGTTATAACATACCTTGGACTTTTCATTTTGGGATCTCTTTAAGGAGGTGATTTGGAGATTCTTTCAAATTCAATTTTACCCTCTGGTTCCATAATAATATAGTTTTTCTTGATGGTTTCTTGAAAGATGATGTCTAGGGGGTTTTGTTTTACTAGTATGGCTTTCAGATAGTCCAACAAGTTTCAAATTTTCTCATCTGGATCTATTTTCCAGATCATTTTTTTTCTAATAAGATATTTGACACTGTCTTCTATCCCTTCCACCTTCTTTATAGTTTCTTGATTTCTCATAAAGTCATCAGCTTCCATTTACTCAATTCTAAATTTCTTAAGTGAGCTTTTATACTTCCTTTTTCATTTGACTAATTCTGTTCATAAGGAATATTTCTCTTCAGTGAATTTTCATACCACTTTTTCCATTTGGCTCATTCTTCTTTTTAAGGCATTCTTCTCCATATTGGTTTGTTATACCATTTTTATCATTTGACCTAGTCTGTTTTTTTTTGTATTTTTTTTTTTTTTGGAGGGCTATTGGGGTTAAGTAACTTGCCCAAGATCACATGGCTAGGTTTTTGTTTGCGTTAAGTGTCTGAGGCCGGATCTGAACTCAGGTCCTTCTGACTCCAGGGCCGGCGCTCTACTCACTGCGCCACCTAGCTGCCCCTACCTAGTCTGTTTTTAAGGTATAATTTTCTTCAGTATTTCTGTGTGACTATTTTTACCAAGCTGTTGATTCATTTTTTTTCATGATTTACTTGTATTACTCTCATTTCTTTTTCTAATTTTTCCTCTCCCTCTCCTACTTGATTTTCAAAATTCTTTATTAGCTCTTCCACTGTCTGAGATCAATACATATTTTTCTTGGAGGTTTTGGATGTAAGAGCCTTCACTTTGTTGTCTTCTTCTGAGAGCGTGCTTTATTATTCCTTGTCACCATAATAAATTTCTGTAGTCAGAGTTTTATTTTTCTGCTGTTTGCTCATTTTCCCAGCCTATTAGTTCACTTTTAACTCTGTTAAAGTGGGGCTCTGTTTCCATGGTGGAAGGCTCATCATTCCAATCTTTAGGGATTTTGTGGAAATATTTTCAGAGATACTTCTAGGAACGTGTAAGTTTTCAGTTCTTCTATGGTAGAATAATCTGAGAAGAGGTGTTTACCCCTCTTCTGACCTGAGTTCTGTCCTGTAAGTGACCACAAGAACTCTTTTCTGCCCTAGAACTATGATAAGAGTCCTGTTCCACTGTGACCACAAACATTGGTGTGCTTCTGCTCCTCCTTGCCTTGACGCTGCCATCCAGTACTGCAACCTGTGTCCACATATGAGCAAAGCAACAGTGTCCTGCCTAAGTCCTATATAAGAGCCCCCTATAATCTCCTTCTGACCAGTTGTCCAAGCCCTTTACTCTCTGTGGACTGAGAGCTACAGAAGCAGCTGATGCTGCTGATATAGTGGCTCCCAAGGCCTGCTTGTGATTTATTGGTGTTGGGTCTATGCTGGCATGGACTGTTCTGGACTATGCTCCACTCTCACCAAGGTGTGAGAGTCTTTTTCTGCTGTCCTTCTATAGAGTTATGTGGAAAGTGGTTAATATTTGCTCCTACAATAAGACACAATCTCCAAAGGAAATAGAAGCTTTATTTAGTAATTGACAATCAGATAAGCATAGGAATTGAAAGACAGTGATTTTGATAATAACAATAACAGAAAATAAGCAACACTATGCAAATAAGCAGTCAAATACAGATAATAACATCAATAGAAAACATCATCAATTTGGGGAAACACCAACTCCTGATCTCTCCAGCTGGGGAGACCTGGGACTGCCAATCAGGATCCTGATGGGAAAGTCCCAGGCAGATTATCATCTCCATTACTCCAAAGTCAGAGAGTATGCACAGTTCTTTAGTACTAGGTGGAACAAAGAAGGCACTAAGCCAAGACAGAAATATGTAACCTAGACTATACCCCTCTGGAACTGGTCAAAACCCAAGGTGGATATCAGTTCCTAGACACATGAAGTGTACTTTGTGAGAACATGTTCTTCTTTTCCCAAAACATGCTTCTTTTTCATAAAAAGGAGGAGCTTTTCTCAGCTCCCAGTCAAACAAATTTGTTGACTTTAGCTGCTTCCTTGCTCCAAGGATTGTCAGGATTAGAGTCAGGGTTTTTGGCAGTCCTCATGGGTCACACAGAAGACATGGAAGAACTTAGAATATTGATTAATTATTTATTTATTATAGATCAATGATCAATGATTAATCTTTCACTTTCTAAGTTGTCTTTGGCATCAGTAGGCTAAGACATCTATAAAATTCCACTGCTGGCACTGATTCAGTTACACTAAGGCCTGCTCTTGATTTGCTGGGGCTAGGTTTGTACTGGACTGTGATTCTCTATCACTCTGCTGCAAATGACCTTTCCTGATGTCTTTCAATTTTTCTTAGGCTGGAAAATAGTTCACTCCTCTTATGGATTCTACTGTTCTATGGTTTTTTCAAGTCATTATTTAAAAGTATATGGTGGGGTTTGGGGGGATATCTCAGATAACTCCTTTAATTTACTTTGCCATCTTAGTTCCACATCCTGTCAAATGTACTTTCTTCCCCTTTACTGCCCCCTGGTTTTCATGAGCTTCTGTGACCAAATAAATATTTGCTGGTGGCCAACCCACTGGTGATAAGCAATCCCAATATAAACAAGACTGCTTTAATAGAAGGCTGATGCTTAGCCAACCATGGCAAGAGGATACAATAGTCATTTTTCTTCTTGGATTTATTAGAAGTCCAATTCGGCAAAAAAACAAAAAAACATATGTATGTAGTGTGACCATATATAACATTTATTCTAGGAGAAAATTTTCAAGGATGTAACTACTGACAGAGGAACTAAAGATCTAATCATTTGTCTAAAGTATACTCTTACAGTCAGGAATATTTGAACATTTCCTTTATAGCATCACACTTTAAAAAGTGATAAGGATAGGGATAGAAATTAGAATAATAATTCAATGACTTTAGTGAATATGATGACTAATTGATGCCTGAAAATATATAGATAGGTAAGACAAACTACTGAAACAGATATGGATAATAAAATTAGAAATGGAAAGAAAGATGGATGTATGGATAGACAGATGGACATATATAGATTTAAAAGATAACCAATCTATACCTCTCTCTTTAAGTGTGTGGTGTTACATGGTTAGAAATGGAGGATGCCTTCAAGCCTAGGAAGCAAGTAAATCATATAAAGAGGTCCATTACACTCCCAAAAATAAATAAAATAGAGGGAGAGAAGTGCCTTGCCATGGTTTCATTGAATCTATCTGATTTCTTGACATTCTATCTTTTTCATTTGCAAGATAAACCAAATATCTTTTATGATATTAAAAAAAGACTGAAACAATAAAATGAGATCAGAGATTCATATAACCTATGGCACTTTGTTAAAGGAATGGTATCTAACATGATTTTGAAGGAACAGAGATCAAGAATCAGGAATGTATGCAAATTAAAAGGAATTTATATCCCAAAGTCAGATAGTCATCTAAAACTGTATACATGATGAGTTTCAAAAATAATTTAAGCACTTATAGATTCTACTTATTTGGTTTTCTTTTTTAGGGATACTAAAGAAAAAAAAAGATGGAAAAGAAGAACCCCTTTTGGAAAAGAAAGTCTTTTATCATAAGACTGGAAATGGATAGATTTCTATCTTTCGAACAGAAAAGGGAAATAAACATTTTCCTTAGTTTGATTCAATGTGTTAAGACCCTGTGTCCTGAAAAGATATTAGATCATACAATTATGAATAGCTCTAGCTAGAAGTGACCTTGGAGCCTAGCTAGTGTAACCTCTACCCCTATCTCTTTTTATTAAACAGATGAAGAAGTTGAGACCTAGAATATGTGACAGCATCTTTTCCCCTATACAACACTTCCATCTAGGACTTTGTTAATTTCTCTCTCTTCCCCTCATTTCTCCTGATTCTATAATCCCCTTTAAATATTTAGCCCTTTGTGTACCTTTCATATTTCAATGATGCCTCTTTTTCTTTCTTCTAATCCCTCCCTAATTTCATTTTTAAGCAATATCGTTTAAAGATGAAATAATTAAGTTCATTACCTTTTCTTTATGAATGTATTTACTTTTTTTCTTGTGTTTTGATAGTTTTAAATGTCTATAAATTGAACATTTTACTACTATTTTAGTTTGTTGGAAGGAAGGAAGTTTACCACAGATGCTTTTCTTTTGACAGACCATCTTTTGGTTGATATTTAAGTGGAGTAATGCAGGATTTCTGTTTTTGTGTTGCATATTGATGAAGCTTAAGTTTTTGACTCTAAGCTAAAAGAGAAATAATAGAATCTTCTTCTTCCTCATGCAGGGAAAATTAAACTCCTAAACTTATCTCCAATTTATCCAGTACACTTTTTTATTTGATATTTTACTTTTTCCCAGTTACATGTTTAAAAAAACAATTTTTAGCATTCACACTGTCTCCCCACATTGGATGCTGCCTTCCATTATAAACTATTTTCCAATGCTTACTACACCCTAGTTAAAAAGATTAACAGACATTTAATTGATTTGGAGGAGAAATTTCAAAGAGAAGTTAATATCCTTCATGTACCACCAGAGAGCAGATATATATTTTTCAGAGAGACTATCAATGGTTACCTTTCCTGGTTATAAGACCAATTACAGTTTTTGCATATGTGACGTAGCCTTTGAGAGTTGGGTCATTTCTATAACACTATGACATATTAGAGGGAAACTTAAATCTATGCACATATTCATGAATGAGATAAATTCACCCCAGTTGCTTGTAAACATCCTTCCTTTGTTTTGATTCATTAATATTTTAACATACACCCACACATATTGTTAATTGTACTTCTGTCTCTGTTATATGTGAGAGCTAAAAATTTAATATATCTTGATCTATAGTCAATTTCACACAGGACCTTGCAGCTTCTACATTAAAAGACTGGAGGGATTGGAATATTATATTTCATAAGGCTAAGGAGGAGGTTGAATTACAACCAAGGATCAACTATCCAGCAAAACTGAGTATAATCTTTCAGGCCAGGAGATGGATATTCAATGAAATAAGGCACATGTAGACTTTCCTGATGAAAAGACCAGAGCTCAGTGGAAAATATGATTTTCAAATACAAGACTCAAGAAAAGCTTAAAAAGGTAAACAGAAAATAAAAACCTAGCATGTTATTGAATAAGGACAAATTGTTTATATTCCTGTATGGGAGGAAAATACTTGCAGATCTTGAGAATTATAACTTGATTATGACATTTAAAGGGATATACATAGAAAGAGTGTGTGGGTATAAATTAGTTGATGTGATGATAAAAAAAACTAATTAAAGTGTGTAAAGGAATTGTAATTTGAGGAGAGGGGAGGGAGAGGCATAAAAGGGTAAATTATATCACATGAAGGGTCACAAAAACATAATATACTAGAGGTAAAGAAGGGAAGGAGATGAGCATTGTTTGAAGTTTGCTCTCATTAGAATTGATTCAAGGAAGGAATGATATATTCAGTTAAGCATTGGAATCTAACTTATCCTAGAGACAGTAGGAGGGGAAAGGGAAGAGAAAAGGGAGGTGATCCAATAGAAAGGATGGAAGATTGAGGGAGATGGTGGTTGAAAGCAAAACTCTTTTGAGGAAAGGAAGGAAGAATGGAAAAATAAAAGCATAAATGGAGGGTAATAGGATGGAGAGAAAGACATAGATAGTGATCATAAATGAATGTGAATGTGATGACTTCTGCCATAAGACAAAAGTGAATAGCAGAATGGATTAAAAATAGTAATCCTATGATATATTGTTTACAAGAAACACATTTGGAATAGAGGGGCACAAACAGTGCAAAGTCAAAAGGCTGGAGTAGAATATGTCATGCTTCAGATGAAATATATATATATATATCAGGGGTAGTAATCCTAATCTCAGACAAAGTAAAAACAAAGGGACCTAATGAAAAGAGATAAAGAAGGAAACTATATCCTGATAAAAGTCACCATAGACAATAAAGCAACAGCTGCATTAAACATATATATGTGTAGCGGCAAGCACCCCAATATCCCTAGGGTGACTGCCAACACAGGTTCTTAGATCTGCTTTTCAAAAGGAAAGCAACTCAAAATGGGTTAACAAGCTTACTTTAATCAAACAAACACACATTACCTAGTTCAGGGGAAAAAGGTCAGCACCCAAACTTCAGAGTTACAGAACTTACAGATCAAACAGACAGGCTTCCAAACTGTCCCAACATTATATCAATACCAAATCACAGTTACCAGAGAGGGAAGCATCAACATCTGGGTTTTCAAAGCCGGGGGGCTCTCAACAACGGCTTCCCAGAGTCTCATCTGGTCAAATCACACAACACTTCTCAAAGTGAGCCCCAAAGCAAAGCCTCTCATCAGGGTTTATATAGCCTTCTCCTGGCTCAGAGAATGTAACAACCTCCTTGACCCACTGCCCAATCACAAAGTATCAAGGTGTGGGCTTTCCTGAAAAACAAGCCTCCCACCACAGGCTCCAGGTGCACTTAAGCTAGGGGCAGGGAAGATCTTTAAATCTGCATTTCCATTACATTCGGCCCCAAGATCTTTCATGCCCATAGCATACACAATTTACATTTGAATTAGCACTAAACATCTCTTAGGTCACATTTTCCAGGTACATAAGAAAATCACAATATAATCTCAAAATACAATAGTCCAAGTCTTCCACTCATGGGGCAAATGTTAACTCAGTCACTTATCCGTAAAATCAAAAAATAGTCACTCTTAAGTTAACTCAATCAGTTACATCAGTTTTCAAAGTACAAGTCTTCCACTCATGGGGCAAAGTCTTGATTAACTCAATTAGTCTCTTATCTGTAACAATATCTCAAAGTACAATTAGTCACTTATTCAGTAAAGTCTTACTAAGTATGCCCATAGCATAGACAATTTACATTTCAATTATCACTAACCATCCCTTAAGTCATATTTTCAAGGTACATCTAAAGTTACCAAAGTGGCCACTGGGCCTTAAACACAAAATATTGCATTTTCACATCAATTCACAAAATACAAAGCATTATCACATAAAGTTCTCTTGGGAGGAGGGGGTGTCCTTCCCGAAACACTGCTCCAGCCCCTGCTTCCAAATCCCGAGAGGGAGCTGGGCAACAAAACCAATGTGGGGTCCTTGGGGTCCATGGCACTTCACCCCACCCACCATAGTCACAAGTCCATCCTCCCCCTGGGTCCCAAACTGTGGGATGCAGCAAGGAAACACATTCAGTGCCCTTGCTTTGCCTCACAGTCCTTATCTTGTCCTGTTGCTGAACTCCAAACTCCTGGGTTCCTTCTCCTCCAGCAGAAGGCAGCAGCTCCAGGCTTCTCCACAGATCTCCATGCAGGCAGCTCACCATTCCTGCTCTCAGCTCAGTGAAGTCAGCATGCAGGCCGTTCTCTCCTGCTCCGTGGCTCCACAGAATCACAGCTACCACAACTGGGAAACAAAGAATTATCCCAGCCCCCATTCTTTCCTTTTACTCAGCAGATCCCATCCTCATCGCCATTTTGTAGCGGCAAGCACCCCAATATCCCTAGGGTGACTGCCAACACAGGTTCTTAGATCTGCTTTTCAAAAGGAAAGCAACTCAAAATGGGTTAACAAGCTTACTTTAATCAAACAAACACACATTACCTAGTTCAGGGGAAAAAGGTCAGCACCCCAAACTTCAGAGTTACAGAACTTACAGATCAAACAGACAGGCTTCCAAACTGTCCTACCATTATATCAATACCAAATCACAGTTACCAGAGAGGGAAGCATCAACATCTGGGTTTTCAAAGCCGGGGGGCTCTCAACAACGGCTTCCCAGAGTCTCATCTGGTCAAATCACACAACACTTCTCAAAGTGAGCCCCAAAGCAAAGCCTCTCCTCAGGGTTTATATAGCCTTCTCCTGGCTCAGAGAATGTAACAACCTCCTTGACCCACTGCCCAATCACAAAGGATCAAGGTGTGGGCTTTCCTGAAAAACAAGCCTCCCACCACAGGCTCCAGGTGCACTTAAGCTAGGGGCAGGGAAGATCTTTAAATCTGCATTTCCATTACAATATGCCAAGTGATACAGCATCCAAATTCTTAGAGGAGAATTTAAGGGAATTATAGGAAGAAATAAACAGCAAAACTACACTAGAGGAGGCCTCAACCTCCTGCTCTCTGAACTTGATAAATAGAACCTAAAAATAAACAGGAAAGATGTTAAAGAGGTGTGCAGAATTTTAGAAAAGATAGACATGGTAGATTTCTAGAAAAAAACGAATGGGAATAGAAAGGAATATACCATTTTCTCAACAGTACATTTAAATTTACCTACAAGGAAGAAGAAATTGAAAGAATAATCAGGAAGTATTTTGCCTACTTGTAAATACATACATTTGACAATCATAGTGAAATGCATGAACACTTAGAAAAATATAAATTGTCCAGATTAACAGAAGAGGAAATAAAATGCATACATCACGTCATCTCAGAAAAAGTAATTGAGCAAGCTATTCATGACTCCCTAGGGGGGAAAAAGAAAAACAAACAAACAAACAAAAAAACCCTCCAGGAACAGATGGATTTGCAAGTGATTTCTATCAAATATTTAAAAAATAATTAATTCTAATATTATATAGATTACTTGGGAAAATTGGGGAAGGAGTCCTAACAAATAATTTTATTATATAAATGTACTACTGATAACTAAACTGGAAAGAGCCAAAACCACAAAAGAAAATTATAGAATGGGGTGCAGTCAAGATGGCAAAATAGAAGCAGGACTCCTGCAGGACTCCTTCTTCTACCTCCTCCAATTCATGTAAAAGGTGACTCTGAACAAACTTTGGAGCTACAGAACCCACAAAATGACACAGAGAAGCTAACCTTCCACTAAGGACAGACTGGCAGGCCAACAAAAAGCAGCCAGTGCAGAGCTCTGGGGGCTGAGCCCAGCCCCAAGTGAGCCTCAGGTTTTAGCCTCAGGGTGGCCACAACCAGCAGCCACTGAAGGGACTTCAGATCACCAGCAGCTGTGGAAGTATACAGAATTATCAACCCATAGATGCTAAGGACAAAGTGAGATGTCAGTGCAGTGTGGAATTTGAGACCTGGGAATATGGGAGTGTGGTTGGCCTTTGCCCCTGGGGTTAGAAATAGCTGAGGATCTGTGCCATGTAGCTGCCACATGGCTACTTCAGAGCTCCTGGCCTGCAGATTGTAGGGGGAACAAAAAACAAGTCTGAGGGGTAATCATTCTTGCTTTAACCTGCTTGTGTCTGGATTGTGGTCTAGGGTGAACATCCTAGGGTGCGTGACCAGTTTGTAGAGCAGGGGAGGCTTCAGAGAAGGCACCCAACTAATAGTTCCACAAGCTGAGAAAACCCCAGCCATTTGGGACAAAGCCCCCCCCCACACACACACACCCTCCTCCCATGGTAGCAGAGTTGTACTGTGGCAAAATACTCAAAAGTCAAGTAATCGAGTGGGAACATGAGCAAACAATGGAAGCAAGGCAAGTACAGTAATCTGACTTTGGACCCCTTTTTGGGGGGACAAAAAGGATCAGGGCGTGGCATAGGAGGAAGACAATGAAGTCAGAACTCCTGCACCAGAAATCTCCAAGAAATGGATAAGCTGCTTACAGGTCATAGAGGAGCTTAAGAAGGATTTTGAAAACCAAATAAGAGAAGTAGAGAAACAATTGGGAAGAGAAATAAGAAAGATGCAAGAAAATTATAAAATGAGAGTCAACAACCTGACTAAAGAAAATAACACCTTAAAGAATAGACTAACTCAAATGGCAAAAGAGGCTCAAAAAGCCAATGAGGAGAATAATGCGTTAAAAAGTTGAATTTGCCAAATGGAAAAAAGAATCACAAAAGCTCACTGAAGAAAATCATTCCTTCAGACTAAGATTGGAGCAAATGGAAGCTAGTGACTTTATGAGAAATCAAGATACTATTAAATAGATCAAAACAAATGAAAAAAATAGAATGCAATGTGAAATATCACATTAAAAAAAAAACAACTACCTGGCAAATAGATCCATGGGAGATAATTTAAAAATTATTGGACTACCTGAAAACCATGATCAAAAAAAGAATGAAGAAATCATCCTCCAAGAAATTCTCAAGGAAAATTGTCCTTATATTTTAGAATCAGAGGGCAAAATAGAGGTTGAAAGAATCCACCAATCAACTCCTGAAAAAAAAATCTCCAAAAGGAACATCCTAAGAATATTATAGTCAGATTCTGAAGTTCCCAGATCAAGAAGAAAATATTACAAACAGCTAGGAAGAAAAAAAATTCAATATTGTGGAAACACAATCAGGATAACACAGGATCTGGCAGCTTCTACACTGAGGGATCAAATGGCTTGGGATATGATATTCTGGAGGGCAAAGGAGCTGGGATTAAAACCAGGAATCACCTACCCATCAAAACTGAGTATCATTTTTCAGGAGAAAATATGGTCATTGAGTGAAATAGATCACTTTCAAATATTCTTGATGAAAAAAACTAGAGTTGAATAGAAAATTTGACAGTCAGATATAAGAAGCAAGAGAAACATGAGAAGATAAATGGGGGAAATGAATCATAAGGAACTTATCAAAGTTGAACTACTTACTCAGAGATGCAAAAATGATAATCGTAACTTATGAAACTTCTCAGTATGAGAATAGTTGAAGGGAATAGAAATGTATGTATATATATATATATATATATATATACACACACACACATAAACATATATCTGTGTTTGTGTGTGTGTGTGTGTGTTTGGTGTGTGTGTATACATACATATATATGTCTATAGAGGAGGGTATGTGGACATATGAATACATATGTGAGTATGTGTATATATGTGTAAACGTATGTATAGACAGAGGGTACAGGATAAGTTGAATAAGAAGGGATGATACTTAAAGGGTGAAATTAAGAGGTGAGAGAGGAATATAATGAGAGAAGATGGGAGACTGAATGGGGTAATTTATCTTATATAGAAGAGGGAAGGGAAAACTGCTACAAGGGAGGGGAAGAACAGAAAGGTGAAAGGGAATGAGTCAACCTTATTCTCAATGAATTTGGCTTGGGGAGGGAATGACATACACACTAAATAGGGTATCTCACCCTACCAGAGAGTTAGGGTGAAGGGGATGACAAGGGGTTGATGGAAGGGAGGGCAGGCTGGAGGGAAGGAATTTGGAAGCACCCACGTTTGAAAAGGGAAAGGATGAAAGTAGAGAATAGATGTAGTGGAGGGTGGGATGGGATGGTGGGAAATATAGTCAGTTTTTCACAATATATTCACTATGGAAATGTTTTGCATATCTACACATGTACAACCTATATTGAATTGTTTATTTTCCCAGTGAGGGTGCGGGACTATGGAGGTAAGGAAAGAATCAGGAATTCAAAGGTTTAAAATCAAATGTTTAATATATATATAATTATTATTATTATTTGGCTTGTAACTGGTAACTAGATATACAGGCACTGGGGCATGGAGATCTACCATGCCCTACTAGAAAGTCAGAGGGGATATGGGGGAGGATATAGGAGAGAGCATATTGGGGGAGGTGATATTCAGTGGGATTGCTGTTTTGGGGAGGGAAAAATGGAGAGAAAATTTGTAACACAAAATCTTGTGGATATAAATGATGTAAACTAAAGAATAAAGAAAAAGAAATGAAAAAAAGAAAGTCACATACCAATTTCACTAATGAATATAGATGCAAAATTTTTAAATAAAATATTAGCAAAAAGATTTCAGTAACTTATGATGAGAATACTATACTTTGATCAGGTAGGATTTACACAAGGAATGTAGGGTTGGTTCATTATTAGGAAAACCATCAGCATAATTGATCATATCAACATTAACATATTATATCAACACTTTTGACAAAATACAACACCCATCCCTATTAAAAACACTAGAGTGCATATGGATAAATGGAGTTTTCCTTAAAATGATGAGTAGCATCTACCTAAAACCTTCAGCAAGCATTATATGTAACGTTAATAAACTGGAAGCATTTCCAGTAAGATTGGGAGTGAAAGGAGGTGTTCCATTATCACCATTGTTGGTGGTGGTACTAGTAATATGGTACTAGTAATGTTAGCTTTAACAATAAGATGAAAAAGAAATTGAATGAATTAATATAAGGAAAGAAGAAATTATGTTTTGAATCTTTGCAGATGATATGATAATATACATAGAGAATACTAGAGAATCAAGAAAAATACTACTTGAAGTAATAAACAACTTTAGCAAAGTTGCAGAATATAAAATAAACCCACACAAATCATCTGCATTGCTATTTATTACTAACAAAGCCCAAAAGTAAGAGATAAAAAGATAAATTTCATTTAAAGTTACTGTCAAAACAAAAACCTAACCATGTGACCTTGGGCAAGTTACTTAACCCCAATTGCCCTCCAAAAAGCAAAAAAATAAAAAAATAAAGTTACTGTAGACATTATGAAATATTTGGGAGTCTACCTGCCAAAACAAACCCAAGAACTATATGAACACAATTAAAAATGCTTTTCACACAAATAAAGTCAGATCTAAACAATTTGGAAAAGATTGATTCCTCATGTGTAGGCTGAGCTACTATAACAAAAATGACAATTCTTCCTTAATTTATTTTCTTATCAGTACCATAAAAATCAAACTACCAAAATTTATTTTATAATGCTAGAAAAATTCACATCTAAATTCACCTGAAAGAGCAATAAGTTCAGAATATCAAGGGAATTAATGAAAAGGAAATCTAGGGAAGGTGGCCTAGCCCTACCAGATCTTTAATTATAATATAAAGCGGCAATCATCAAAACCACCTGGTAGAGGAGTAGATTAGTTATACAAGATAGTAGTCAATGTATTTAGCAATCCATTGTTTGATAAACCCAAATACTCCAGGTTCTGGGATAAGAAATCATCATTTGACCAAAGGAAAACAACACTGCTGGGAAAACTACAACATAATATAGCAGAAACTGGACATAGACCAACATCTGAAACTGTATAATAAAATAAAGTAAAATGAGTATCCAATTTAGGCATAAAGGTTGATATTATAGACAAATTTGTGGGACAAGGAATAGTTTATCTGTCAGATTTATTGAGAATGTAGGAATACGTGACCAAACAAGAGATAGAAAACATTATGAAAAGTAAAATGGACAATTTTGATTAGATGAAATTTTAAAAAAGTTTCTGTACAAAGCCAATGCAACCAAGATTAGAAGGGAATGTTAAAACTGGGAAATATTTTTTTACAACTAGAATCTCTGACAAAGGTCTCATTTCTAGAATATTAGAGAACTGAGTCAAATTTACAATACAAATCATTCCCCAATTTTTAAATGCTCACAACATATGAACAGGTATTTCCTGAGAAAGAAATTCAAGCTATCTATAGTCATATAAAAAATCTTAAAATCATTATTCTTTAGAGAGATGCCAATTAAAAGAATTCTGAGGTACCACATCACAGCTATCAGATTGGCTAACATGACAAATAGGAAAATAATAAATGTTGGAGAAGATGTGGGAATGTTTTAACACTATTTCATTGTTGGTGGAGCTGTGAGCTGATCCAAGCATTCTGGAGAGTAATTGGAACTATGCCTAGAGGCTATAAAAAGGTGCATATCCTTTGACCCAACAATACCTCTTCTAGGGCTGTATCCCAAAGAGATCATAAATGTGGGAAAAAGAACCACATGTACAAAAATATTTATAACAGTTCTTTGTGTGGTGGTGAATAACTGGAAATCTAGTGAATCCCCTTCAATTAGGGACTGATTATACCAGATGTGGTATATGAATGTAATGAAATACTATTGTGCTATAAGAAATAGGGACAGGCAGACTTCAGAGAAACCTGGAAATACCTATGAACCAATACTGACTGAGGGGAGAAACACCAGGAGAGCATTGTACACAGTGACAGCCACAGTGTGTGATGACTGATTTTGATAGGCTTAGCCCCTCTCAGCAATGCAAGGACCTAAAACAATTCCAAAGGATACATGGTGTCAAATGCCATCCACATCCAGAAAAAGAACTAAGGAATTGATATGCAGAATGAAGCAGACTAGCTTCATTTTTTTTTTTTGCTTTTTTCCTCTTTCTCATGGTTTCTCCAATTTGTTATAATTCTTCTTTGCAATGTGACTAATGTGAAAATGTGTTTAATAGAATGTATGTGTAGAGCCCCTATCACATCATGTGCCATCTTGGAGAGTGATGGGGGATGGAGGGGAAGAAAATTTGAAACTTACTGAAGTGTATTGGAAAACTAAAAATAAATAAATTGAGGGGGAAAAAGAAATTACATGTCTGCACACACTTCCCAGTATCTCAAGAGGCCTTCCCTTACATGTCTTCATGATTCTCCTTTGAAGTGTCCTACATTTGGACAGAAGACATCAACTTGATTAGATGAACTTGCACTAAACCCCTATTATGTCTATTCAAAATTAATAGAATTCACCATGGTGCAGGATTCTTTTTGCTCCTTCCATGTAGATTCATGCTCTTAAGGATTCCTGATTAACAAAGACAATTCCATAATATCAGGCTCTTCCTTTGAAACCTCAACATCTCAGGATTCCCTTTCTTCTCTATAAATTTAATGAATAAACTGAAACTAAGAAAGTACCATTACAGACTTAGACAAGAAGTTCTCCCTTGTCCTATCATGAAATCACCTGACCCCATGCTTCAAAAAAAAAAGAAATTTTTCTTTAAGGGTTATTTTTTTCTTCCAAAGAGCTATTGTGATTTTTTGGGTAAGACATCATAGGAAATACAGGTAGATGGGCATAGCATTCATTCATTTTTACGTGACTCATCTGCATGATTTATCATGAAATATTTATTTTTTCTTTCCTTTCACAACTATCACCATTTCTCCTTCAGTTGTTTTTTACCTCCTTTACCTTGAATTTTCTGAAATAATCATCTTTGACTTTCCTATATATTATTCTTTATAAGTTTTTTTGAAAAAAAAAAAAACTTACAAGAACAATAGTGACTTATCAAAAACATCAAAATTTCCCTATGTTTTGAAGATTTGTGTTTTGTCTTCTCTTCCCTCATCATTCATTAATGACATTCTGAGACTGTGTTCTGAGTCCTTTATGCTATTCCTCCTCTGTGTTTTATGATATTCACAACTGTGTTATAGAGCTATCAAAGTTATCATTTTTTACATTTCTGTGAAATGATATTAGAAGGTCTTTCTCATTTATTAATATTTAAATAAGCCATTCTGTGCCATGACACATTCTCTATCATTTACATTAACTGTCACAATTGTTGCCTTTGGTTGTTTGATTGAAAAAGGATGAATCTTGGTTTGTAAAATGTGAGCAGACTAAATCTAAATGAATGCATTCATATTTTTCTCTATTGTAAGGATCCTTTCCAAACATAAATTTTATATTTGTTTTAAAGAATTTCAATGTTGGAAGAAACCACTCAAAATAAACCATATCTGAATAACAATCTCCTCCATAATATACTGAATATGTAATCATTTAGGTCATTTTGTTTGATGATATTTAATAAAAGAGATCCCATTGACCAAATGATAAGCCATTTCTCTTATAGATAGTTTTCATTACCAGAATGATTTTTTTCTCCCCTTTCTCCCTCCCACCTTGCTTCATTGTAAAAACTGACAATTTGCAGTTTCTGTCCATTGACCCTAGTTCTGCCCTGAAGGGCCACACAAAAATCACATGATCCTATTTCCACATGAAACCTCTTTAAATATCAGAAGATACACTTGTTCTAAGTCTTTTCTTTACCAGGTTAACAATTTCTGCTTTTTTTAACTGATATCAAAGCCATTCACTATACATGTAAAGTTCCACTGTATGTCTTTTATTTTATCAATTTGTTTTCTATAACACAGCACTCAGCACAGATGAAAATATTCTAGAATTAATTTGACCAGATTCTGAATAATTTAACTATTGCCTCCCTTGTTCTGATATCATGACTTTTTTAGTTTATTTTAAGAAAACTTACACTTTTAGGTATCTGCAAATGGTTTACTTTAACAGGAATTTTCAATCTGCTAAAACTCCATAATATTCTTAGACAAATTGTTATCTAAAGCATACTTATGCAACTTTTTCTCATGAAGCTGTTTTGTGTGTGTGTGTGTGTGTGTATGAGTGTGTGCCGAAGTGTAGCACTTCAATTTACTTTCATTAAATGATTTTGCTATATTAAGATCAAGATTTTTTTTTTATTTTTGCTTTTTTTTTTTTTTTGGAGGGGCAGTTGGGGTTGTGACTTGCCCAAGGTGTCACATGGCTAGTTTTTGTTTTGTTTTGTGTGTGTGTGTGTGTGTGTGTGTGTGTGTGTGTGTGTGTGTGTGTGTGAGGCCAGCTTTAAACTCATGTCCTCCTGACATCAGGACCGGTACTCTAGCATCACCTAGCCACCCCAAGATCAAGGTTTTAACTTATCAAGATCTTTTAGGGTTCTAGATCTTTCTTCCAATATATTAATTATTCAAGTGAAAATTTAGTAAACAGGTCACCTATGTTTTTTTCAAAGTTGTAGACAAAAGTTTTTTTTTTTTTAAACTTAGACTCCTGTGACTCAACACTCTAGATTCCCTCCTCTCTTAGCATTGACACATTTTGAGTGATTTTTTGGTACCTCTACTTCCACTAAAATCTATCCAATATACCTTATCTACAAGGGAAAGATAATATTCTCATAAAATAATCTGTGAGTTTAGGTACATATGTATACATATATTTGGTATATATATAATGATAATGGGGATTTGGAGATCTTCCATGACCATTGCATTGGCAAGTAAACAGGTACTTAGCACCTTGTTTCAGTTCATGATTGTATCAAGTATTAAGATCCAGAACTTGTGAATCCCATAGTGGGAGGAGCTTGCTGATGTAACAGGAGGGTGTGATATAACAGGAAGGAGCTAATACCATATATAAGGAAAAACTCAAGCTAGAGAGCCAGAACATCTTCTGAGAACTGAATTGAGAACTTCTGCAAGCTATCTAGAATTGTCACAAATGAGAACTGCTGGGAGCCAGAACTTCTTGGAGCAAGCAGCATGGAGACAATGGAGCTAACGATCATATACAAGGAGATGTGCAGGCTGGAGAGAGCAGAGCTTAGAACTGAGAAGAACTGAGAAGAGAATTGAGAAGAACTGAGAAGTGAGAAGAGGAAAACTGGGAGGAAGCATGTCTGTGGTGCCAGTACTTTGTCTGTCTGTTTTAATGTTACTTTCTCAGATTCATTGGGTGATAGAGGATGTTGGTATTGTTACAGAAGCCTTGGGAACTTACTGCTGGTTCAGAAGCCCTGAAAGAAGATTTCCTTGTTGTATATTTACCAAAATCCTGGAGGAAGCTCTTACTGATGCTTCCAGATGTCCTGGGACTATATTGATGGTTTGTGTTGATTTCTCAGCCTTTGTTGATTGTTCTGAGTTGATGTCACAGGCAGAAAGTAAATTGATGGGGATGTCAGCAATGTTTGTGAATGTTATTGTGGCTTTGTTAAGCTTTGTCTTCTCAGGAATAGAAACTGTGAAGGATCTAAGGTGGACTAGACACTGTGAGCTTCAGTATGGAACAGGAACTGCACAAGGAACTGGACAAGGAACTGATATCTGTCCACCTTTGAACTTAGGTGACAGTTGGATAGATTTGGGCAGGAGCTGGGACCATGGAAGAGGAACCATGGAAACTGTAAGCTTGCCTTGAGTCAAGATGAAAAGACCTCTCATTGGGTATTTAATGCAAACTGAGAAGATCATGGTTTACTGTGGCCTAGGAGTGGAGAACTTTTACTTTCATCATTTAGATAATTGAATTAAGGACTACTCTAATCAAGAAGAAGACTTTGATTGAAGAGGTTAAGACAATGTGACCTAGGGGTATAGATAAAGGCAATGTGACCTTTAAGGCAAGTCTCCTTAAGGATGATTGAATTAAGGACTTACTAAATGATTGTGTCTTTTGTTAAAGACTAGGTAAAAACTTTGGTGAAAACTACGTGGCCACTTTAGTGATAACTTGTTATGCTATAACACTGTGAGTATTGTACTTAGATTTCTGTGAATGTTTCATCTTAGTTTGCTGCTGAATAGAGAGTTCACTATGCTGTGCAATCAGAACCTTGAAACTTTTCTCAGAAGCAATCTTCTGGAAAGCTGCTCCTGCTTGGCTTTACAATGTGTAGATCATATGTGGTCGCATATACATTTATGTATGTGTATCTGTGTGCCTGTATGATAAATGAACTCTCAGGTCCCTTTCATTTTTAAAATGTTATGTGATATGTTCTAGTATTCTATGTTAAAAATCTATTTACAGCTTATGCAGTCCATAATCATAGAACACTTCCCAAATTGAAATATTTACATATTATCCTCTCACACTCTATCTTCAAAGATGTTTTGAGCACTAATTATACATTATTTTGTTTTTCATGACTTGACTGTGGATAACTTTACCTGAGACTATCAGAGTCAATCTTCTTATTCTTTTGACTTTAAATACTTTTTTTCTTTTTCAGTAAATAGGTAAAGCTTTATCCTTGTTGATTGTAAATTCCAGGTCCCCTTTTGTAAAAAATATGAAGTTTAAATACTCTATGTGACCTGGGTGGAAAAGAAGTGTGGTCTTGTCCCAACCCCAGAGTAGAGGAGGTGGCAGTGGCAACAGCAACAGCAGTTGCTTCCAGAGCTCCTGGTCCACAGACAGTGAGGGGATTGAGTGACTGATCAGAGGGCATTTGCAGAGATCTCTTTTCTGGCTCAGAGATAGGATTTCCTTGCTTTGCCCTGACTTGAATCTCAGTGGCAGTACTGGGTAGCAGTCCTAGGGTGAGGAGGAGTGCTGGCATGGTAAAACCTGTGGCAGCAATGGAGAGGGAATCCTCCTCACCTTCCCAAGGCAGATAAGAGTGCTTGTAGTCACTCACAGACCAGAGTGCAGGCCATGAGAGGAGTGATCTTTGAGCTCTCTTTTGAACATATCACCTTGGAAGAGCTGAAAATTTAAATGAACCTAGAAGTATTTTTCTGAATACAGCTATGCAAAACCCCTGAAGCCTAGGACAGTACAGTCAGTCTGACCCCCATCCCCACCAGAAGAAGAGTTTTATCTTGATAAAGATTTAGAAAGTCAAGTATTTGACTGGAAAAATTATCAAATAGCATTAAAAAAAAAACTTGGACTATCAAATCTTACATTGCTTACAAAGAAGACAAAAGCCTACAACAACAAAAAAAAGACAACAAAGTCAAAATTCCTACATCAAAAGAAAGAATAAGAAAAATATGAATTGGTTGCAGGCCATGGAGAAGTCAAAAAGACTTTTGAAAATCAAGTAAGACAAGGAGAGGAAAAATTGGGAAGAGAAGTGAGAGAGATGCAAGAAAATCATGAAAAACAAGTCAACAGCTTGCTAAAAAAAAAAAGACCCCACTCTCTTTCCCGTCTCTCAAGATGGCAGACAAAAAGCCACTCAAGGAAAAGAAGGTCAAAAAGGAAAAAAAAAGAAAAAAAAGGAAGATGTAGCTGAAAAGGCCAAAAAGCCTCGAAAGCATTGTAGTTGGAGCCCAGTCCTGGCCTGAGGGATCGGTAGAGACTCCAGCTCTGCAATGTATTCCCAGAGAGCCATGTACAAGCGGAAATACGCTGCCCTGAAAACCCAGATTGAAAGGAAGAAGAAAGAAAAAATGCCTGCTCCTTTCTCAAAGCCTGTTGGTGGTGATAAGAAAAGAGGAACTCAAGTGGTAAAGATTCACAAAATGCCTAGGTATTACCCTACTGAGGATGTGCCTAGAAAGCTGCTAAGTCATGGCAAAAAACCCTTTAGCCAGCATGTGAGGAGGCTTTGAGCTAGCATCAAGCCTGATGCTGTTCTGATCATGCTCACTGGCCACCACAGGGGCAAGTGAGTGGTTTTCCTAAAGCAACTGGCTAGTGGCTTGCTACTGGTGACTGGACCTCTGACCATCAACTGTGTTCTTTTGAGAAGGACCCATCAGAAACTTGTCATTGCCACTTCTACCCAAATTAACCTTTCAGGTGTGAAAATTCCAAATCATCTTACTGATGCTTACTTCAAGAAGAAGAGGCTCTGTAAACTTAGACACCAAGAAGGAGAGATTTCTGACAAAGAAAAAGAGAAATACGAGATTACAGAGCAGTGCAAGGCTGATCAGAAAACAGTAGTCTCTCAGATCCTACCCCAAATCAAGAAAATTCCTCAGCTCCATGGCTACCTGCGTTCTGTCTTTTCTCTCTCCAATGGATTTATCCTCACAAACTGGTGTTTTAAATGCCTTGCAGAGAACACTTATTAAAATATATGCAATAGTTAAAAAAATAAATAAAAAGACCGACCAAAAAAAAATAAAGAAGAAACTAACTCCTTAAAATAGATTAACCCAAATGACAAAAGAGGGCAAAAATGCTAATGAGGAGAATAATGCCTTAAAAAGAACTGGCCAAAAGGAAAATGAGGTCCACATGTTCACTGAAGAAAATAATTCCTTACAAATTAGAATGGAGCAAAAAAAGGTAATGACTTTATGAAAAAATTAAAAAAATATATACAAAACAGAACCAAGAGAATGAAAAAAGAAGACAATGTTAAATATCACTTTGGAAAATAAACACTAACCTAGAAAATAGATCCAGGCAAGATAATTTAAAAATTATTGTACTACCTGAAAGCTATGATAAAAACTAAAGAACCTAGACATCATCTTTCAAGAAATTATCAAGGAAAACTGCCCTTATATTCTAGAGTCAGAGGAGAAAACATAAATTAAAAAAAAAATCCATCAATTGCCTCTTGAAAGGATACCAAAAGGAAAACTTGTGGGAATATTGTAGCCAAATTCCAGAGTTCCCACATTAAGAAGAAAATATGCCAAGTAATCAGAAAGAAAAAAAATAAACTTGAGTTTTGTTGATAGCAAATCAGGATAGCACAAGATATTATAGCTTCTAAATTAAGTGATTGGAGGGCTTGGGATATAATATTAAGAAAGAATTACCTACCCAGCAAAACTGAATATAATCCTTTAGGGGAAAAGGAACAATCAATAAAATAGAGGACTTCCAAGCATTCTTAATGAAAAGACTAGAGCTGAATAGAAAACTTTACTTTCAAGTAGAAGAATCAAGAGAAACAAAAATGTAAACAGCAAAGAAAAATCGTAAGAAACTTAGTAAAGTAGAACTGTTTACATTCCTATGTAGAAAGACGATATCTGTAACTCACAAGACCTTTCTCAGCATAAGGGTAATTGGAGGGAATGTAGATAGATATATAGACAGACAGACAGATAGATAGATAGATAGATAGATAGATAGATAGATAGATAGATAGATAGATAGATAGATGGCATAGGGTAGATGGAATATGAAGGTATGATACCTAAAAAATAAAATTAAGGGGTGAGAGAGGAACATATTGGGAGATGCAGAAATGGAGAGAGAGAATGGTGTAAATTATCTCACACAAAAGAGGCAAGAAAAAAATTTCACAATGGAGGGGAAGAGGGGTGAGTTGAGAGGGAATGAGTGAACCTTACTTCCATTGGATTTGGCTAAAGGGGGAAATAATGTACACACTAAGTTGGGTATCTTACTATACAGGAAAGTAAGAGGGAAGGGGATAATAGGAGGGGGTATGATAGAAGGAAGGGCAGATTGGGGGAGGGGTTCATCAGAAGCAAAACCTTTTGAAAAGAGACAGGGTCAAAGGATAAAATAGAATAAATTGGGAGAGGGATAGGATCGAGGGAAATATAGTTAGTCTTTGATAACATGGCTATTATGGAAGTGTTTTGCATAACTACACATGTATAACCTACATTGAATTGCTTGCCTTCTCAATGAGAGTGGATGGGGAGAGAGGGAGGGAGAGAATTATTTGGAACTCAAAGTTTAAAAACAAATGTTAAAATTGTTTTTACATGCAACTGGGAAATGAAATATGCAGGCAAAGGAGTATAGAAATCTCCTTTGCCTTACGAGAAAGTAAGTGAGAAAGGGATAAAGGGGAGTGATAAAGGTTAAGACAGACTGGGGGAAAGGGTAATCAGAATACGCTTCATCTTGGGTTTGGGGTAGGGAAGACATGGGGAGAATATTTGAGCTCAAACTAAACTAAACTAACTAAAAATAAATAAATTAATTGATATATACATATATATGTATATATTTAAATCACACACCAGTACTTCCTCCACTTTATTCTTGGCGTGTAGTCTTTTCAATTTCAAGAATTTAACATCAGTATGGTAGCAGAATTTGATATTGTATTGATCCCCATTGAAGGCATTTGTTGAAAACATCAGGTTAAAGGATATGGCAGTAAACATACTGCCTTATTTCACTCCCTTGGTGACTGGTAAAATGTGAGAGCATAGTCCATTATCCAGAACTCATGCAAACATGCAGTCCTGGAATTGTCATATAATACTGATGAACTCCAGGTAACCAAATTTTGAAATAATGTTCCATTAGCCTTTGCTAATTATTCAACCCTTTCTGAAGCCATACTGCTTGTCAGGTAGATGACTATGTTTAAAGCATCAGCCCTTTTATGAGAACTCTGGCAAGAATATCCCCAGCAATGAATAAGAGAACGATGTCCCATACACCCTGTGACTGTAACTGTAAAATCGGTTTACTTTACTTTTACAGAGATTGACAATGAAGGTATCCTTGAACTCATCAGGATAATCTCCTCTTGCCATATAAGTCAGAAAATTTCAGTCACTTTTTGTATAAACAGTTGAGTCCCTGAATTATAAATCTCAGCTGGAATAGAATTAGTGCCCCATGCTTTGACACACAAAATGAGTCCAATGGCATCCAAAGCCTCTACTTCATTTGGGACTTCAGCTATGAAGGTATGGACTTCTACTGAGGTAAACTTACTTTTTTATATTTTAATTTATTTGTTTATTTTTAGTTTACAATATTCAATTCCATAGTTCCTTAAGTTTCAAATTTCCCTTCCCTCCCCCCTCCCCCAACGGCATGTAGTCCAGTATAGGATCTACAAATACTTTCACATTAAACATTAGTCAAATTATAAAGGTGTATTGTACTGGATGGGATGAAAAATGGTAAAGAAGAAGTAAAACCAAACAATGAAAAGAAAAAGATCAAGTAGTTTGCTTCCATCAGGATTCAAGCTCAGTTCTTTCTAGTTCTTTCTCTGGATGTTGCATCTCTCTCCTTCATGAGTCTTTTGAGATTGACTTATATCACTGCATTGCTGAGGAGAGTCCAGGCTGTCATAGTTGGTCATTACACATATGTTGTATCTGTGATTGTATTAAAATTCCTCCTGGTTCTACTCTTCTCACTCAGCATCAGTTTGTATAAACCTCTCCAGGTAAATATGAAGTCCATCTGCTCCTCATTTCTTATAGCACAATAGTATTCCATTACATGCAAGTATGTGCATGTAAATATATTTATACACAGAGAGTCCATAATGGGTTGAATATGAAGGGACTATATCTAAAAATAAAAAATAAAACAAAATTAAGAGGTGAGAAAGGAATACATTGGGAGAAGGAAAAAGGGAGAGATAAATTAGGGTAAATTATCTCATATAAAAGAGGCAAGTGAAAACTGTTACAATGGAGGGGAAGAGCAGGAAGGTGAAAGGGAATTGGGACCGCCTTACTCTCATTGAATTTGGCTTAAGGAGGGAATAACATACCCACTCAACTGGCTAACTTACCATACAGGAAAATAGGTGGGAAAGGGGATAAGAGGGGGAATGATAGAAAGGAGGGCAGAATGGGAGAGAGGGTAGTTAGAAGTAATCACTTTTGAAAAGTGACAGGGTCAAAGGAGAAAATTAGAATTAGTGGGGGCTGGGATAGGATGGAAGGAATTATAGTTAGTCTTTCACAATATAACTACTATGGAAATGTTTTGCCTAACTACACATATATAACCTATATTGAGTTGCTTATCTTCCACGTGGGGGTGGGTGAGGAGGGCAGAAGGAAAACAATTTAGAACTCAAAGTTTAAAAAACAAATGTTTTAAAAAATTGCTTTTTTCCATGCAACTGGAAAATGGGAAACACAGGCATTATGGTATTGAAATCTTTTTTGCCCTGCTAGAAAGTGGGGGGGGAGGGGAGATGAGGGAGAGAACAGGTAGGGAGAAAGGGTTTTCAGTGGGCTCTACTTTTGGGTGGGGTGAATGAAAGATAGGGAGAAAATTTTGTAATTCAAAATCTTGTGGAAATGGATCTTGAAAACTAAAAGTAAATGAATAATATAGTACTTTTTAAAAAATGGGAAAAAGACCCAGATATACAAAAGTATTTACATCAGCTCTTTTTGTGTGGACCAAAAATTGGAAATTGAGGAGACACTGATCAATTGGGGAATGGCTAAACAAATTGTGGTATGTGAATATAATGGAATAGTCTTATTCCATGAGAAATGTTGAGCAGTCTAATTTCAGAAAAATCTCGACTTATATGAACTAATGTTGCATGAAATAAGCAGAACGAGGAGAACATTATAAATTGCAATGGTAACATTGTGCTGTGACCAGCTTTGATAAACTCAGCCCTTCTCAGCAATACAATGATATAAGATAATTCCAAATGGCTCTTGATGTAAAATGCTCTCCACATAAAAGGAAAAACCAAAACCAAAACCAAAAAAGATCTATGGAATGTTCAAGCAGATCAAAACATACTACTTTTTTTCTTTTCATTCTTATTTGTTTTACCTATTTTCTGATTCTTCTTTCACAATGTGACAAATGTGGAAATATGTTTAACCTTACCCTGGAATAGATATGATTGTGTGTGTGTGTGTGTGTGTGTGTGTGTGTGTAGCTTATATTAGATTGCATGCCACCTTGGGAAGGGAAGTAGGGAGGAGAAAATTTTAGAATCTGAAAAAGTGAATGTTGAAAAGTGTATGCACACACTCACAAAATGTCAACACACTCTCCCTCACAGTACAGTATATGTTTGTCAAGACTGAGGAATATTTTATATTTGACTTTTTTACTGCAGTACCTACTGTGGGGTGTTACCTAAATTGGCAATTATTAGAGAGTTGAGGAACTGTGTAAAACTGAATTAGTAGTCAAGATAATCAGGAGACTCTCTGAAGAATTTGAGTGTCCCCTGTCCCAGTCATCTTGATGAGATTGCATGTTTGGTATCTTCTCTGGTAGAGGTTCCATCCATTTGACATATCATCCAGTGGAGAGACAAGTTCCCTAGCACATTGTGGAGGTGACACAGTAACTTCCCTATGGTTCCCATTAATTCAAGCTAGATTTCAATAATTGCTTGATTAAGGGGCAGGATCAAGATGGCTGAGTAGAAATAGGATTTCTTCGAAGCCCAGCTCCCACCTCCTCTAATTCATGTAAAAAATGTCTCTAGACAAACTTTGGAGCTACAGACCTGACAAAATGGAACATAGAAGCTAGTCCCCCACTGAGGATGGCCCAGCAGGCTGGCAGGAAGTGACCAGTGCAGCACTCTGGGAGCTGATCCCAGACCTGTACAAGCCAGGAATTTTAGCCTCAGGGCAATCTGACCAGCCACAGGCTGGGAGGACTTCAGATCACCAGCAGTGGTGGGGGTTTCCAGAATTATCAACCCACAGATGCTAAGGACAAAGTGAAAGGCCAGTGCAGTGAGGAATTTGGGAGCTGAGAATTCTGGAGTGAGATTGGGCCATTGCCCCCAGGGCAAGAAGCAGCTGAGGCTCCACAGACCATGAAGCCACCCACCACATGGATGCTTCAGAGCTCCTGGTCTGCAGATTGTAGGGGGAAAAAGTAACCATTCTGAGGGGTAATTGCCCTTGCTTTAACCTGCTTGGATCTGGATTGTGGTCTAGAGTAGAGGTACTGGGTTGCAGAAGCTTGGCAGAGCATGTGGAAACTTCAGAGAGTGCACCCAACTAATTGCTCCAGCAGCTGTGAAAACCCCAGCATTTGGGATAAAGCTCCCATTTCTGGTAGCAGAGTTCTACTGTCGGAAAAAGCTCAAAAGTCAAGTAATTGACTGGCAGCATGAGCAAGCAAAGGAAGCAAAGCAAACAGAGCAATAAAATTTTACACGCTTATTTTGGGGACAAAAAGTATCAAAGCATGGAAGAGTAGGAAGACAATAAAGTCATAACTCCTGCACCAAAAGCTTCCAAGAAAAATATAAACTTGTTCCAGGCCATAGAGGAGCCTAAAAAGGGAGAAACAATTTTAATATTGTGGAAACACAATCAGGATAAATAAGAACCTTGCAGCTTCTGCAAAGGTCTTTAAATATGATATTTGAGATGTAAAAGGAGCTGGGATTAAAACCAAGAATCACCTACCCAGAAAAATTGAGTATCATGTTTCAGGAGATAGTATGGTCATTCAGTGGAATAGAGGACTTTCAAGCATTCTTGATGAAAAAAAAAAACAGTTGAATAGAAAATTTGACATTCAGATACAAGAAGCAAGAGTAGCATGAGAAGGTAAACAGGGAAAAGAAATCATAAGGAACTTACCAAAATTGAACTACTTATATTCCTACATGGAAAAATGATCATTGTAAATTATGAAACTTTACTCAATATGAGAATAGTTGAAGGGAATAGAAATGTGTGTGTGTGTGTGTATACACTCACATATATATACACGCATATATGTATACATACATACATGTCTATATAGGAGGGCATATGAAACCATATGTGAGTGTGTGTATATATGTTTATAGGTATAGATAGACAGAGGGCACAGGACCAATTGAATAGGAAGGGAAGACACTTAAAAGGTAATATTAAGAGGTGAGAGAGGAATATAATGAAAGGAGATGGGGAGAGACAGAATGGGGTAACTTATCTCATATAGAAGAGGCAAGGGCAAACTATTACAAGGGAGGGGAAGAAGAGGAAGGCAAAAGGGAATGAGTCAACCTTATTCTCAATGAATCTGGCTTGGGGAGGGAATGACATACACACTAAATAGGGTGTCTCACACCACAGGAGAGTAAGGGGGAAAGGGATGAGAAGGGGGAAGATGGAAGGAGGGCAGGTTGGCTGGGAAGGAATTCAGAAGCACCCACTTTTGAAAAGGGACAGGATCAAAGTAGAGAATAGAACAAGTGGGGTGTGGGATTCGATGGAGGGAAATATAGTCAGTCTTTCACAATATATCCACTATGGAAAAGTTTTGCATAGCTACACATGTACAACCTATATTGAATTGATTATTTTCCCAGTGAGGGTGGTTGAAGAAGGAGGAAGGGAAAGAATTTGAAATCCAAAGTTTTAAAATCAAATGTTTAAAAATATTTATACGTATTATTATTACTATTATTATTATTATTATTATTATTATATGTAACTGGGAAATGAGATACACCGGCACTGGGCCATAGAGATCCACTGTGCCCTACTGGAAAGTCGGAGGGGGGATGGGGGAAGATATGAGAGAGAATAGATTGGGGGAGGGGATATTCAGTGGGATCTCTGTTTTTGGGTGGTGGGTAGGGAAAAATGGGGAGAAAATTTCTAACTCAAAATCTTGTGGAAATGAATGATGTAAACTAAAAAATAAAAAAAGAGAGGAAAGAAAAGAAAACTTAAAAATATTTGCTTGATTGAGATCTTATAGGAAAAATAATTTCCATTATTCATAAGGGCAAGCAATGAAACACTTCCACCCTCCTTTTTAAATCCTTTTTTTTTTTTTGCTTTATCTTCCAAATAACAGTACTGTTAAATTAAGGTTAGGGGAAATGTCTTCTCCCTCATCGCCACAATTGTGAACTTTTTTGAAAACCTCATTGAAGATAAGCTCAAAAAGTATATAGGATAGATATAACTATAGATATAGCTTAGATAGATAGATGGAAAGAGAGAAAGAAAGAAAAAAGAAAGAAAGAAAGATGATAGATAAAAGATATAGAAAAGTAGAGAATGAATTCAGTAGTTTTCACTCCATTGGGAATTTGTATGAGAGACTTTTATTTTCCATGCTTTACATATTTGCCCAATTTTCACATTCTTGGTGACTTGATTTTCCTAGCAAACATAAAAGTGTGCTGCTGGCATCTCAGGTATTATGGATGTTTATGTACTTGATCTAATCTGACTGCTTTCCCAATCTTTTCACTCATTATGACAGTTTCTAGGACCTTTATAAACATATCTAGGATCATAATGTCAGAATCCTAGTATAGCAACTTAACTACTTCAATGTTTATCTATCTATCTATCTATCTATCTATCTATCTATCTATCTATCTATCTCAATATCTCTAGATTTATAGATGGTTGGTTGTTTGTTGTCTTTTCTACTCAAAGAGGAACAGAATGACATTATATCTGAATCAATATACAAAGTATCTGAATGTGATTGATCTGATACAAGCTCAGAAGACTCTACCACAGGTTGGGTGAACAGATGAACATTTTGGGTGAAGATGTCTAAAACTGCACATCTCAAAAATGTTTTGAGCTATTATAATTCAACTTTATTAAAAAGGCAGAGTGCTTTCTTTAATTCAGGTGTGCTATCCTGGAAGATGATGAACAAGAGTCTCCCATGTATCATAACTGATGCTAAAGTTCTTTAGAGTTTCCTTGCATAATTTTATGTGACCTCAGTGTGGGTGCTTACCTTGTGTATATTGTCCTTAAAATAATCTTTTAGGCAAACATGTTCGACATTTGAACATGTCAGCTCATTGGATTTGTGCTCTCTTCAGTAGAATTTGAATGCCTGGGAATTCAGCTCAACTTTAGAATCTCAGAGCCCAGTAACTTATCTTGCCAGGTGATCTTCAGAATCTTTCAAAGAATTCAAATGATAATAGTTCAATCTCTTGATATGGTGCTGGTGTACCATCCGGTTTTCACAGAAAAAAACAATGAGGTAAGCACAAGAGACATGTAGATCTTCAGTTTGGTAGGTGGCCTAATACCTCTTCTCTTCCACACTCTCCTTAAGAGTTTTCCAACCCCCAAGCTAGCTCTGGCACAGCATATATCAACCTCATTGTCTATATGCACAATCTTGGAAATTAAACTGCCAAGGTAAATAAACTTATCCAGAGTTTTTGAAATTTTCTCCATTTGCTGTAACTGAAGGCTATACATGTATATGGTACAGTGAGGGATGGTGGAGAACCTCTGTTTTATTGGGGTCAACTGTCAGGCCAAAATTAGCACAAGTTGCAGAGAATCAATCCAAACTCTGTTGCATCCCTGCCTCAGATGCTGCATTGAATGTATAATCACCTGTCAACATAGTCATGCAGCAACTCTCCTTCCACTTTAATCTTGGTTTATAGCCTTTTCTAATTAAATAATTTGACATCGGTGAGATAGTTGACCTTGATGACTTTCTTGTCTTTGTTGAAGTCATCTGACAATATCACTGAAAATATCATATCAAAAAGGATAGGAGGGGTGGCAACGTGGTGTAGTGAATAGAGCACTGGCCCTGGAGTCAGGAGGACCTGAGTTCAAATCTGGCCTCAGACACTTTATGTTTACTAGTCATGTGACCTTGGGAAAGTCAGTTAACCCCAATTGTCCCTCCAAAAAAATAAAAAATAAAAATAAAAATGATAGGAGTAAGCACATAGTCCTTCTTCATGCCATTTGTGACTGTCAGTGTGAAAGCAGTATCTATTATTCATAACTCATACAAGCATGCCATCATTGAATTAATGTACAATACAGTTAAACTTCTCCAGGCAACCAATTTTTGCCACAATTTTCTGCAAGCCCTCCTGACTGACATGATAAAAGTCATTGAGATAAAAGTCATTGCTCACATTTCTCCTGAAGTTGTTGGGCAGCAAAACTATATCAAGTATTCCTTGGCCCTTTCTAAATCCACACTTTCTCTTGAGTACATGACCATCTTCCAGGTGAAGGATCAGTCTATTAAGAAATACTCTGCAAACAATTTTTCTGTCCATGACTAAGAGAGTGAAGCTACTATGATTTTCATAAAAAAACCTATTTCCTTTTCCTTTATCGAGATGGACAATGGAGGCATCTTTGAACTCCGTTTCTTGCCATGTAATCAGGAAGATCGAAATCACCTTTTATATGGGCAATGGGCTCCCTGCCTTGTAAATCTCAGCTGGAATAGAATCAGTATTAGGTGGTGGGTTTTTTTTGCCACATGATAGGAACCTGATGGTATTCAAGACCTTTTCTTTGGTTGAGAGTTCAGCTAGAGAGGGGCTGACTTCAACCTGAAGTATGTGGTCAATGGCCTCAATGTTAATTGGTAATATTCTCTTGAGAATACCATGGAAGTAGTCAGCCTATCTCTCTAGGATCATGTGCTTATCAATAATCAATGTAGTTTCATCAGCACTGAGTATTAGAGATGCACCTTGACTTTTAGACCATAAATAGTCTTCAAGGTATAATAAAAGTATTTTGAAGGTTTATTATCAACATAAAACTGAATTTGTCTTCTTACTGACTCAATAATCATTCATCTCTCTAAGCTTTGCTTGTACTTTACTTTTGATGGCAGTAAACACTGTCTTCTTAGACATGGATGAACTATCCTGTTGGCAAACCCTAGGGAGTTCTCATTTTTTTCAGGTAGTAGCTTCTGACTTTCCCCATCATTTTTATCAAACCAGTCTTGATGTTTGTGATTGTTCTGCCCCTGATGAGTAAATATGGTGCTGTAATACTAAGTCTATGAATGGTACTCACTCCTTTCAGGCTCCTTTGTTTCCAAACATATGTTGGCTCAGCTTTCCCTCCAATAACTGTTCCTACACAGAGAAATGCTCTAATCTATTGACATTAAGTCTTCTGGTACTTGTATTGGGGATACAGTTTTTTTTAATGTGAATGTTTATCTTCAAGAGGATAAGTTCATGATGAGTTCACCATTTTGTGTTATATGTTTCCTTTGTCACTCTCACATCCTGTCTGTCCCTTCTTTTTACAATCACATAGTCTTTTAAATACCAACATTTGCTGCCAAAATGTACCCATGAGGTTTTATGGCATTTAGGTAAATGAAAGATGGTGCTTATTATTGGAAGGTTATGAGGCACATTCACCTTTAGTAGTAAGTGAACGTTGCTGTTGCTGTTTCCAACTTCATTTCTCCCAAAGACTCCCTGACATATCTGATGCTCTGTACTTAATGACAGGCTCATTCTCTTTCAACACACTGATGATTACTGCCTCCAGGACCTCGTAATTTTTTTTCCTTTGACCTTATAAGGGATTTCATGGTGGGAACATGCACACTGATGGTGGTGGTGTGACACTTTTCTGCAAATGTCAATAGTATTGTCATGAGCCTGTCATTTACTCTTTTTCTGAAGCATATAAGCTTGTTGGTAATATTAGATTTGATGGTAAAACCTACACCAGCTTCATGGAATTCCTTATCATGGTAGCTACTCCAGAAAAAAAAAATGTATCCAGCTCCTACTTTGTTAAGCTAACCTGAATTTTCCAGCTTTGTTTCATTTAAGAGTGCTATTTGGACATGATAACTATTGAGTTCTCTCATAAAAACAAAACAAAACTGTTAGTCTTTCAGGTATACTGAATTTTGTGTTGCTCATAAGCATAAACATATTCCATGTATCAGTGTTTAGAGGAATGGTTTTTGTCTAAGGTTTTTTAACGTGTGTGAGTGTGTGTGTGTGTGTGTGTGTGTGTGTGTGTGTGTGTGTGTGTGTGTTTTAACCATGGGGTATAATACCCACTTGCCATAGTAAGCAGATGAAGATTAGATGAAGCAGATAATATTTAGGGCTCCATTCCTAGCTTCTTCCTCACACCAGGAGGCACAGTATAGATGACTGGAACAGCAACCTTGAAGATCTTCCCTTCCCAGCTTGATTTTTTTCTTTTTTTCTAATTAAAGGAGCCATCCCTTGACTCACTTCTTAAATAGGACTACTCACTGAATGGGCATTACCTTACTCTAAGTGAGAAAGTGGAAAGGCGCTGTTCTAATAGGGCCAGAGTCTCCCATTACATCCTGGGTAATCTCCATCCATGTTGATGAATATCTGGTCACTGGATACAGATGGCTCTGAAGGTGAAAGTGAGCCTGGTGACCTTGCACAGCTTTCCTTCAACTCAAATCAAAGTCAATTACAAGTCACTTCATCATTCTCTGATGTAATGATCCTCTTTGAAAATGAAGGACAGGGGCGACTAGGTGGCGCAGTGAGTAGAGCGCCAGCCCTGGAGTCAGAAGGACCTGAGTTCGGATCCGGCCTCAGACACTTAACCCACACAAACAAAAACCTAGCCATGTGACCTTGGGCAAGTTACTTAACCCCAATTGCCCTAAAAGGGGCGGCTAGGTGGCACAGTGAGCAAGAGCGCCGGCCTCGGAGTTGGGATGACCCGAGATCAAATCCAGCCTCAGAAAATGAGCACCCACACATAAATAATGACTAGCTGTGTAACCTTGAGCAAGTTACTTAACACCAATTGCTTTAAAAAAAACCAAACAAACAGAAAATGAAGGACAAACAAATGACAATATGGTGCTTAAAAAAGCTATTTAGACCCACAGGGCAATCCCACTGATGTTTCAATCTAGTGTGTTTTGTATCTTATCCTCTGGACTGCCTATGTTTAGGGTTGCGACTATATTTCCCAGGATATCTGCATTTGCGGCATCATCACTTGCCCATCACCATAGGACTTTGAGTAGGACCAAGTTAATAAATAATGAAATAGAAAATAGTAAAATACAAAATGATATGAGTGATGTCTCAATGATATGAGTTGACTCATACATAAAATGAATTTAGGTTAGGGGCGGCTAGGTGGCGCAATGAATAGAGCGCCGGCCCTGAAGTCAGAAGGACCTGAGTTCGGAGCCGGCCTCCAACACTTAATCCACACAAACAAAAACCTAGCCATGTGACCTTGGGCAAGTTACTTAACCCCAATTGCCCTAAAAGGGGCGGCTAGGTGGCACAGTGAGCAAGAGCGCCGGCCTCGGAGTTGGGATGACCCGAGATCAAATCCAGCCTCAGAAAATGAGCACCCACACATAAATAATGACTAGCTGTGTAACCTTGAGCAAGTTACTTAACACCAATTGCTTTAAAAAAAACCAAACAAACAGAAAATGAAGGACAAACAAATGACAATATGGTGCTTAAAAAAGCTATTTAGACCCACAGGGCAATCCCACTGATGTTTCAATCTAGTGTGTTTTGTATCTTATCCTCTGGACTGCCTATGTTTAGGGTTGCGACTATATTTCCCAGGATATCTGCATTTGCGGCATCATCACTTGCCCATCACCATAGGACTTTGAGTAGGACCAAGTTAATAAATAATGAAATAGAAAATAGTAAAATACAAAATGATATGAGTGATGTCTCAATGATATGAGTTGACTCATACATAAAATGAATTTAGGTTAGGGGCGGCTAGGTGGCGCAATGAATAGAGCGCCGGCCCTGAAGTCAGAAGGACCTGAGTTCGGAGCCGGCCTCCAACACTTAATCCACACAAACAAAAACCTAGCCATGTGACCTTGGGCAAGTTACTTAACCCCAATTGCCTTAAAGGGGCGGCTAGGTGGCGCAGTGAGTAAGAGTGCCGGCCTCGGAGTTGGGATGACCCGAGATCAGATCCGGCCTCAGAAAATGAGCACCCACGCATAAATAATGACTAGCAGTGTAACCTTGAGCAAGTTACTTAACCCCAATTGCTTTAAAAAAAAATGAATTTAGGTGAGGCACAGTTATCCAAATTCATCAGCCTTATTCTCTCCTCCAATGTCATGGAACTCCAGTGGCAAGACAAAAGTGAAGATGAACTGTTAAGGTTTAAGAAGGAATGGATGACTCTGGCATCTTCAATGTCTCACCAAACTCTACACACACCACAATGTCTGCATCCACTACCTTGATTATAGCTATTGGAACAAATTATTCTCATTTTCCCATTTCTCCATGGACATCTTCAAGTGCTTAGAATAGACATCCCCTAAGGCACTGACATGCTTCAGTCCTGTAAGTTACCCTCAAACTCATTTAGCCCATCTACCAAGATGGTGTGCTACATATACTATAGCTTCTTAGAGTAAAAGATGTATCAGGTGAACACAAAAGGTGAATGAGAAAACCTTAAAAGGGCTCCGCAAGCCCTCACACTAGAAGTGTTAGTCTTCCTTGAATACTCCATATAGTGAAGATTTATATCTACAGTTGTTCAAGATATAGATAGATGGGGGGGTGGAGTCAAGAGGGTGGAGTAGAAGCACCACTTCCTCAGAGCTCTTGCACACACCACTTCAAAATTATGAAAAAGGGGGACTCTGAACAACCTCTGGAGCTCCAGAACCCAGAAAATGACACAGAGAAGCTAACCTCCCACTGAGGACAGCCTGGCAGCCCAGTAGGAGTGGCCAGCATAGCGCTCTGAGAGCCCAGGCCAGGCCAGTGTGAGTCCGAAGTTTTAGCCCCAGGGCTATCAGACCAGCAGCTGGCTGGAGGGAGGCCAGAATACTAGCAACTGTGGCATTTCCAGAATTATCAACACATAGATGCCTAAGACAAAATGAGAGGTCAATGCCCTATGGACTTTGAGACTGGTTGGGAGAGCTTGTGGCCTCTTTCCCCTGGGGGCGAGAAGCCACTGAGGACCAAGCACAGCTTTTGCCACTTTGCGACATTGCAGCTTCAGTTCCTAGCCCGCAAACTGTAGGGGGTGTCTGTATCTGGCGATCAGTCTAGGGGGTAATCTCTCTTGCTTTACCCTTCTTGGATCTGGATTGCAGTCTGGGATGGAGTTCTTGTGGTGTGTGACCAGCTTGCCAGAGGGTGTTCTGGCTTCAGAGAGGGCACCCAACTAATACCTCCAGGAGTGGAGAAAACCCCAGCATTTGGAATGGAAGCTCCCCTGGCTGCTGACAGAGCCCTACTGTGGCAAAGAGGCACAAAAAGGTATTTAGGAGAAAAATGCCTTAAAAAGCCGAATTTGCCAGATGGAAAAAGAATCTCAAAAGCTCACTGAGGAGAATCATTCCTTCAGAATTAGACTGGAGCAAATGGAAGCTAGTGACTTTATGAGAAATCAAGAAGCTGTTAAACAGATCCAAGCAATTGAAAAAATAGAAGGCAAGGTGAAATATCTCATGGGAAAAACCACTGACCTAGAAAATAGATCCAGGACAGACATGCTAAAAATTATTGGTCTACCTGAAAACCATGATCAAAGAAAGAACCAATAAATCACCCTTCAAGGAATTCTCAAGGAAAATTGCCCTGATGTTTTAGAACCAGAGGGCAAAATAGAGTTTGAAAGAATACAAAGATCACCTCCTGAAAAAGATCCCCAAAAGGAAACATCTAGGAATATTATAGCCAGTTTCCAGAATCCCCAGATCAAGGAGAAAATACTCCAAGCAGCCAGGAAGAAACACTTTCAATATTGTGGAAACACAATCAGAATAGCACAGGACCTGGCAGCTTCTACACTGAGGGATCAAATGGCATGGAATAAGATATTCCACAGGTTAAATGACCTGGGATTAAAACCAAGAATCAACTACTCAGAAAAACTGAGTATCCTGTTTCAGGGGAAAATATGGTCATTCAGTGGAATAGAGGACTTTCAAGCATTCTTGAGGAAAAAAACAGAGTTGAATAGAAAATTTGACATTCAGATGCCAGAAGCAAGAGATGCTCAAGAAGGTAAACAGGGAAAAGAAATCATAAGGAACTTATCAAATTTGAATTATTTATATTCCTACAGGGAAAAACAATAACTGTAACTGATGAAACTTTTCTCATTTTGAAAATAGTTGAAGAAGGCTATATGGGCATATAAATACATATGTGAATGTGTGTATATATGTTTTCAGGTATACATAGATAGAGGGTACAGGTCAAATTTAATAGCAAGGGATGATACTTAAAAGCTGAAATTAAGAGGTGAGAGAGGAATATAATGAAAGTAGATGGGGAGAGACAAAATGGGTTGAACTATCTCATATATAAAAAGCAAGGGAAAATGGTTACAAGGGAGGGGAAAGACAGGAAGGCCAAAAGGCAAAACCTTATTCTCATTTAATTTGGATCAGGAAGAGAATGACATCCATACTAAATAGGGTTTCTCACCCTAGAGGAGAGCACGGGAGAAGGGGATGAGAGGGGGGACAATGGAAGGGAGGGCAGGCCGGGGGGGGGGGGAAGTTGGAAGTACCCACTTTTGAAAAGGGAGAGGACCAAAGTGGTGAGTGGACCAGGTGAGAGGTGGGATGGGAGGGAGGGAAATGTCGTCAGTCTTTTACAATATATCTGCTATGATAATGTTTTGCCTAGCTACACATGTACAGTATATACTGAGTGTTTTATCTTCCTTTTAAAATCAAATTTAAAAAATATATAAATACTATGATTAATACTATTTTGCATATAATTGGGAGATAAGATGAGCAGGCATTAGGGCACAAGGATTCACCTTGCCCTACTGGAAAATTTGAAGGGGGTATGGGAGAAGAGGTGAGAGAGAGCAGATTGGATGAGTGGATATCCAGCGGGACTGCTATTCTGGGGTCATGGGTTGGGGGAAAATGGGGAAAAATTGTAACTCAAAATATGATGGAAATGAATGATGTAAACCAGAAGTTAATAAAGCATTTGAAAAAAATATTCCATTAACAGTAAAAAAAGATATAGATAGATACAGGTAAAGGCATAGGGAGAGAGAGAGAGAGACAGAGAGAGAGAGAGACAGAGAGACAGAGAGAGAGAGAGAGAGAGAGAGAGAGAGAGAGAGAGAGAGAGAGAGATTATATATACACAGTAAGCTTCATATGGGTCCATGACTAGGAAATATTCATGGAATCTTATTGCATATATCTTTTTATTATATAATTATAACATTTGTAAGATAATACTATGGGAAGAGATGAACTAGGAAAATGTTTATCAAACATTAACTATATGCAAAATATTCTGCCACACTCTGGGAATACAAATTGAAAATTTGGGAATGATCTGCTGTATGTGAGCTCATATTCTAAATGGGGAATAAAATACATGAAAGAGAATTTAATGGCATGGAAGATAGAAATATCCAGACATCTTTTATCAGCAAGGCAGATGGTAAGGCCTATTGATACTCCATCTTGTCAGAAAGATCTTAGTTTCTAACTGTTTGCTTGCCTAAATGGTCTAAGCAACCTTGTGGAGACTTCAGCAAGTGTCCTGGAGGTAAGTGTGCCTCTATGTTATGTGGAACATGTCTATATAAACATTTTGATTAAAATGTATTAAAAATTCATGAACCCATGTGAGAAATATTGATTTATTAGAATAATTAGCCTATAATATCTACATTTTAATTACCATGCCATGAAAATGTTATGTTAAATCACAATAATGAGATTTAAGACACCGAAGTAGAGTTAAAATTACTGTCTGAATGACTATTGTAACCATACAACCACTAAATTCTTTGCCTAGTCGAAGTCAACCAGTTGCCAGAATTACTGCAATAGCCTCTTGACTAGTCTCCAAACTTAATTCTTCCCAAATTTATCTTCCATATAGTTGCTAAATTGATATTGCTGGGCCATTGTCAGTCTTCTTGTCATTTTGCCACTGGAATCTAATGACTAGAGGAGAGAGTGAGACTGATGGCTTTGTATAGCTTTGCACAATCTAATTCATGTGTAAGTCAGAACATCAACCTCATAATGGCATTGGTCCTCTTCAAGAATGAATGATCAACAACAACAACAACAAATTGATATTCTTAAGGTATATGCTTAACTATGACTTTCCTTTCTTCAAGATGCAACACTGTCTTTTCATTACCTTTAGGAACAAATCCAAAATCCTGTATTTTAGGACTCAAAGTCCATCACAGTATGATTTCAGCCTATCTTTTCAGACTGATTATGTGTGTGTGTGTGTGTGTGTGTGTGTGTTGCTTTTTATCGAGAATCAAATAGTACAGCCACACTTGCTATTCACTATGCATTCCATGCTATTTCCTCTCTTTGTCTTTGCATAGGCTATGACAAATGTGTGGCATTCTCTCTCTTTTTACCTCCATTTACCCTTCAAACCTCAGTTCAAGAGATGGAGAGAAAACCCATTCCAGGCTTAGTTGATTATACACATGCACAGAGGCAGAAGATAGCACATGGTTTGAACAGTTGCACCTGTAATATAATTGCTGGCTGGAATATAATTGCATATAACTTTTTATGCAAACAAACTATAACGGTAACAATATACAGTTTTAAAAAAGCATGAATAAAATTATCTTTGCCAAATAAATCATTAACTAACATTATATTTGTGAGAAGCAGTGTGACATTAGTAAATCAATTTTGGATTGGATCCAGTAATAACTGGGTTTCAAATCCTTTCTCTGACTTATAAAGCTCAGGTCACCCTGAACAAGTCAAAAGTTTTCAGCATTCTAGGTAACCCTTTAAGTCTCTAAATTGCATTGAAGATGCCCCTCTGCATTGGTAGAGGAATTTCCTTCACCATAGTGCTCCCTATAATCAATAAACTCATGGGTTTAATTCATATCTTATAAGTGATTGATCTAGTAATCACAAAAATGTTCATTGACATGATATATTATTTTTATGAACTATCTTTTATTGTTGCCTTGTGTATCTTTCAATTAGGAGCTAAAAATTATCATTCTTGGATAGCTACCTAAATCAAATTAACTGAATAATTAATTTCTAAAACAATTATTATTTATGAGTTTGTTCTATCTTCCACAATACTCGCAGGATTGTGTTTTGAAAATAATAATGCATATTTGTTCACACTTTTTTCACTCCAAATTAATACTTTATTGAGGGCAAAATATTTTGTACCATTAAAATATAAAATATAGAGTATGTATGTTTTTAGTGTATTTTCCTTTTTCTTTGTAATACACCATATAGTAGTACATACACATAATTTATAATCAATAAAACAATTACTGATAGGGATGCCCTGCCAAAAGATTCTGAAAAACAGTGTCTAATATCACTGAAAATTTGAGTTATTTGACCATGGTCAGTCAGTCAACAAGCATTTGTTAAGAACTTACTATGTGCCAAGAATTAAGCTAAACACTATAAATACAATTAAGTAGAAAGATAGTCCTTGCCCTCAAGAAGTTTACATTCTTATGGGCAAAGACAACATATTCAAAGAAAGTAACAAAGAAGGTGGACGAGGCAAAGGTATCTGGGGGGCAGAGATCATGAGAGAAATTTTGAATGCAGTCTGGATTGGAATGAAACATAAGTGATCTGGGCACTGTCCTTAAATGGAGGTTCTGGGTGGAGGCATCCAATCTGAAAGAGGGGCTCCAGGGGCAGAGTGCTGCCCAGTGTCTACCAACTGGGTCTCCAAAAAAAAAAGGTATCAGGACATACTTTTAAATTCAGTTTATAGCATTAATGATGCCTCTCATTTTATTAAGTCTATGCATTCACCAAAATGATAAAACAAGGCCCAATTTGTAACATTTGCTTATTTCCAAATAAACACAGATATTGAAAATTTAGCACTCAGCTTTTACAAAGGTGATTGGACACACACCTGCTTACTGACTGATTGACCCTGGGCAAATAACTTAATTTTTTGCATTCTCAGTTTCCTTGCCTGTAAAATAGAACATCACTTATCTCTGAGGGTTGTTTTGAGAATTAGAAGACATTTTATATGTAAAATAATTTGCAAACTTGAAGGCTATATAAAAGTTAACTGTTGTTATTGTGGCTGTTGTTATTTACATCATTATTATTAGATCTATAGTATATTTTTAGTACCATCCAAATGTCCAAATATACAGTGTTTGTGGGTGGAACAAAAATAGTTGTTCAGAGCAAGATCATGGCATGAATGGGCCTTTCCTACATTTTCCTACTTCATCCTATTATAGAGTAGATCAACAATGCTTTGGCCACTTTGTTATTCTTCACCATGCACAGGATGTTATGAAATTCCCAGGAAGGACATTTTTATAGCATCCTAAGAGAGGGGGAAATTTTCTTCACAAAATCAGCCTCAGGACAACATAGAGGGCTGGGGTAACAGCCAGGAAAATCATGCTGAGGTAACAGGCAGGATCCCTGGCTCATGTTCTAGTCCATGGCTTGTTTCCCCATTTGCTAGGTTTGCACTTCTCCCCAGGGAAGACTGGAGAGGGTTGTACCGGGTAAGAGGGCTTAGCATGGTTCAACATGGCCAAAGGGTTTAGGACAGCGAGGGGGTAAAGTTTCCCTCTTCCCACATCAACTTTAAGATTTTGTGCTTGCATGGGCAAGGAAGAGGGGATGCGGAGGTTGAACTAATTGCATCTGGACAATATGAGATGACTATAATCATATCAATAGCAGAAAAAATAATAAAATACTTATCTATAATATATATTACATGTCTAACATATTTATCTAATATATTTAATATATGTATATCTAATATTTTTCATATATGTCTATTATCCATGCATACATTTATATACATACACACACACATATATATATTCCAGATAGCACTCCAATCAGCTAAATATCGGACCTGGAAAGAGGAATTGATTTTGTTTAGGGTTATATAAATGTTTAAACCAATTATTGAGGCCTGGCCTTTTAATGACAAGTCCAGGGGATGGAGAGAGAGAGAGAGAGAGAGAGAGAGAGAGAGAGAGAGAGAGAGAGAGAGAGAGAGAGAGATACACATATATGCATGTATGGACATACACACATGCACATATTTTTCCTATACCACACTGAATATATTATCTTGTTTATCCCTCACTAGACAAGTGTCATCATATCTTAAGCAACACATATGTATTAGTATATATAATTTATACCCCAAAGTCTTTCTAAAGTTTATAAAGAAAAATCATTATGTTAAACACAGCACTAACATATCACTCCTAAGGAGTGAGGCATCAAATTTCTGGTTGCGTCCGGAGGTCACTGATTTCTTCATTTGAGGTGTAGCTTGTTTAAGAAGGAGAGGTAAAGAAAGGCCAGGTCTGTGCCCAAAGACATTAGGGCTTTCTCATTAATCCTCACCTCTTTGATTCTCAGTCTTTGTCCTGAAACTAGATAATTTATTTTCTGTTCTTTAATGTTAGCCAAGATACTAGAAAATTCTTCCTAAAGGCTTTATAAGGTCTGGGGATTTTTGAAATCAATTCTTTAAAGAAGCTCACTCTTTACCTATGATCATTGAATAATAGATTATCAGAGCTCACTGGGATTTTAGAAAATAGAATGCTAGAGCTCATAGGAAACTTAGCAGATGGTGTATTAGACCCCAGAATGCAGGAAAGTTAGTACTGAAAAGGATTGGTTTTATTTCTTTTTTTAAGATCTACTTTCCTTCTTACTATAGGCCCCCATGCTTGTTATATGTTATTATAACAAGCTGAAAAGTCATTGGATGTTGTGTTAGGAAAAAAAAAGGTTCAAATTGAGGATGTGCCAATTAGCAGTCATGTGATTTTGTATTAACACCAAACCTTCTGAAGGAAGCTTTTGGTGCTGCTGTTCATCAGGAGAAAATATAGTGATTTCAAAGATTCCTCTTATCATAAAACATTATCCTAGTTCCACATAGGGTTGTTGAGAGATACTGACTCTTTATAAGAATGGTGTATGATGCTAATGGTTTTGTAAATATTATAGCTACAAAATGCTCTCTATGACAAAGGTAAGCATTTACATGTGAAGGAAGTACATTTGAGCTCTGGTGGCATAGAAACTGTGACCAATAGCCCTTGGATGGTCTTGCGCATTCTTTTTTTTTTTAAACAAATGCTTTATTAACTTCTGTTTTACATCATTCATTCCGCCAGATTTTGAGTTACAATCATTTTCCCCCCATTATTCCCCTACCCAAACTCCCAGAATAATAGTCCCACAAGATATCGCTTCCTCCAATCTGCTCTCTCCCATAACTTCTCCTATACCCCCATCGACTTTTCCATTAGAGGAAGGTGAGTCTTTGTGTCCCAATGCCTGCACATCTTATCTCCCTATTACAAGCAAAAGAGTATTAATAATAGTATGTATATATATTTGAAACATTTAATGTTACGACCTCAGATTTCAGATCCATTTCCTTGCTCCCTTGTCATCCATTCCCTCTTGGGAGATAAGTAATTCAGTATATGTTGTACATGTCTAGCTATGCAAAACATTATCATAGTAGATATATTGTACAAGGCTGCTTATAATTCCCTCCCACTCATCCCACCCCCCACCTGATCCATTCCCTACATGATCCTGTCCCTCTTCTATAGTGGGTACTTCCAACCTCCCCTCCCCCCAAGGATGCCCTCCCATCCATCATCCCTCCTCCCATACCCCTTCCCCCTATTCTGCTGCAGGTTGAGATATCCCATTTAGTATGTATGTCATTCTCTCCCTGAACCAAATTCATTGTGAATGTGGTTTTGCCTTTTTAGCCTTCCTTATTCTCCCCCTCTTTTGCAACCACTTCCCCTTGCTTCTTCTACATGGGATAGTTTACCCTACCCTGTCTCTCCCCATCTCCTCTTGCCACTTTCTTCTCTCACCTCATAATTTCATCCCTTGATATTCTCCCGTCCCAACAAATTCAACCTATGCCCTCTATCCATATATAACTGTAACCATATACACAAACATTCACATATGTATTCATATGACCACACACCTTTCTTCCATTATTTTCACAGTGAGAAAGATATCATCAGTTACAGTTATTGTTTTTCCATATAGGAATGTAAATAGTTCAACTTTGATAAGTTCCTTTGGATTTCTTTTCCCTGATTACCTTCTCAGGCATCTCTTCATTCTTGTGTCTGGATGTCAAATTTTCTATTCAATTCTGGTTTTTTCCTCAAGGATGCTTGAAAGTCCTCTATTCCACTGAATGACCATATTTTCCCCTGAAACAAAATACTCAGTTTTTGCTGGGTAGGTGACCCTTGGGTTCATTCCCAGTTCTTTTGCCCTCTGGAATATCATATTCCATGCCCTTCGATCCCTCAGTGTAGAAGCTGCCAGGTCCTGGGCTATTCTGATTGTGTTTCCACAATATTGAAATTGTTTCTTCCTGGCCGCTTGGAGTATTTTCTCCTTGATCTGGGGATTCTGGAACCTGGCTATAATATTTCTGGGAGTTTTCTTTTTGGGATCTTTTCAGGAGGTGATCGGTGGATTCTTTCAACCTCTATTTTGCCCTCTGGATCTAAAACATCAGGGCAGTTTTCCTTGAGAATTTCTTGAAGGGTGATTTCTAGGTTCTTTCCTTGATCATGGATTTCAGGTAGTCCAATAATTTTTAAATTGTCTCTCCTGGATCTATTTTCCAGGTCAGTGGTTTTTCCCACTAATCGTTCCTTTGTTTGGATCTGCTTTACAGCATCTTGATTTCTCATAAAGTCATTAGCTTCCATTTGCTCCAGTCTAACTCTGAAGGAATGAATATACTCAGTGAGCTTTTGAGATTCTTTTTCCATCTGGCAAATTTGACTTTTTAAGGCATTCTTCTCCTCATTGCCCTTTTGGGCCTCCTTTGCCATTTGAGTTAGTCTATTTTTTAAGGTGTTGTTTTCCTCAGTCAGGCTGTTGACCCTCATTTCATACTTTTCCTGCATCCTTCTCATCTCTCTTTCCCATTTTTCCTCCACTTCTCTTATTTGATTTTTAAAGTCCTTCTTAAGGTCCTCTATGGTCTGCAACCCGCTCATGTTTTCCCCTGGGGCTTTTGGAGCAGGACTTCTGACCTCACAGTCCTTTTCCCGCTCTATGCCCCCAAAATAGGAGTCTAGGGCTGCATTTTTCTGTTTCCTTTGCCTTGGCATGTTGCACCTTAATTACTTGACTTTCGGGCTTGTTGCCACACTATGGCTTTAAGGCCAGATAGAGGAATTTTCGTCCCGAATGTGTGTGGGGCAACTTCCGTTTCTAGCAAGCTGTAAACCCACCCATGACTTCCACCCTAGATCACAATGCAGATCCAGGGAGGTTAAAGCAAGAGCGATTACCCCCCAAGACTGATCGCTGGATCTCCCTACAAATTTGCAGGCCAGGGGTTGAAGCTGCCTCTGAAAACTACAAAATGGCATTTGTCCTCAGATGCTTCTAGCCCCCAGGGGAGGGAGCCAACGCATTCCCTAAATACAGGTCCCAAAGTCCATAGGACACTAACCTCTTACTTTGTCCTAGGCAAGTCTATGTTGATAATTCTGGAGTCACCACAGCTCCTGGTGTTCTGGGGTTCCTCCAGCCGACTGCTGGCCCTGCCGCCCTGGGGCTAAAACCTTGGCTCATGCGGACCTGGGCTTGGCTCGGCTCCTGCGCTCTGCGCGCTGTCAGGTCCCAGACCACTGCGCTGGTCCTTCCTGCAGGGCTGCTGGGCTGTCCTCAGCGGGAGGTTAGCTTCTCTGTGTTGTTCTGTGGGTGCTGGGGCTCCAGAAGTTGTTCAGAGTCCCCTTTCACATAGTTTTGGGGGAATCTGGGGGCAGAGTGGCTTGGATGAGCTGTTTCTACTCTGCCATCTTGGCTCTGCCCATCTTGCACATTCTTGAACAATTTAAAATACAAATATATACTGGCAAATAGAAGCAGTGTTCCTTTGCTGGTGCTTGGAGATAAGTCATCACAATAATACACCTTTATTGTCTTATAGGTAATGGAAGAAGTGGTCAGAGAAGGAAACAAAAGACTTTGGACAATTGAGTCAGAACATTCTGGATACCAGTGCCTTTTCTTTTTCATTTTTTTTTATGTATTCTTCCCATTCTATGTATTCCCATGAATGCATATTATAAGATGTTGGATTGCACAAAATTTTGCACATAGAGAATGCCAATACAATATAATTTTGATGGGTCTCTGACAGGTAGTACTTAGTAGGTATATACTTAACCATATAATCAGTAAACAAGGAATCATTACATACTTACTTTTAGCCAGAAACTATGTTAACTACTGTGTGGAAAGAAAGAAAGGCAAAAACACAATCTTTATCTTAAATGAGCTCACATGATGTGAAAACATGCAAACAGTTATATGAGCACATGATCTCTTTGACAGTAAGGTCGTTAAGAAGATAACATTGGTGGATATGGGGGAGAAGGGAAAAAATAATCTCTCACAGAAGTTGTGATTGGAGTGGTGTTTTGAGAGAAGTCAGGAAGCAAAGGTGATGAGAGCATTCTAAGCATGGGACAACCAATGAAAAGACCCATAGAAAGGGGATGGAATGATTTGTCTGTAAGACAGCAGGAGGAGAGCAGAGATCCTAAGTCAGAGTACTGAGATAGGAATAAAGAATGAGAAGATTGGAAAGGTGGGAGGCAGTCTTCTTAATTATTTGTGCTTCTTCATGATTTGTCCATAAAATCATAAATTTTAGAGATGGAAAGCACATTAGTGATATTATATTTCAACATACTTCATTAACAAAATAGGAAACTAAAGATCATAGTGGAGCAGTGATTTTCCTTGGGTCATGCAAAAAAAGTAGCTAAACTTAGTTTCGAACTTATATTCTTTGACCCCAACTAAGTAATGTCTCTATCTCAGATTGTATCAGAGACAGGGATATACTGATAATAAGAAACATTATTTCTATTAGTCTCCCTCCCTTCTCTCCTGGTAAAATCCAAGAGCTTTTGATACTAGTATTGCAAATTCTGAATGATGAATTCTCTACAATCCAACTGAAGCAGTGTGCAGTCTGTCCTCTTTTTTGTTGTTGTTGTTGTTGTTGCCTCTATTTGGCTCATCCCACATTCCATGACTCAAATGGCTTCCCCTGACATCTTGCTTGAAGTGAAGTAGGGTATGAGTGCTCAGTAGATCTCTCTTCTCATATAAATTTTAAAATCATTCCTAACATTACCTTTGCAATTCCATAGTGATCTATCCACTGGTTCCACATTGCACTGCAAGTATCCAGAATTCTGGCAGCCATTTCATCTTGATGCAAAATCCCTTCCATTTATTTCATTTTGTCTTGCAGAATTAAAGTGCTATAGTACTTCACAAAATGCAAGAGGCATTATCATTCCCTCCACAAAGATTGGACCAAGGACAGAAAATGTCCCTAAATTAATCCATCATCCTGACACTCATTTTAATGAGTGGGAATGTCAAAAAATGATCCATTAACCCTGCAATTGGAAAATCATAACATCTGAGTCCAGCCTGAGCTGCTTGCTAGCTAAGGAATTTCTGAAGCATTCCAAATTTTGCCGATGGTGAAAAGCAATCTCAGATACCACAGCTACCTCTGTAGGGCACTAACCGATTTATACGTCCACATGGCTCTACCCGTAGACATGTACAGACATCACCCCAGAGTATCTGAGTGTTCATCCTGGATTTTGAAAGACTAGATTATACTCATTGCACTATATGCCAAAAAGGTCACCTACCAAAATGCAATGTCACAGTGCCCTCCAGTGGCGGGAGATATTCACAATACCTATTCCTTGGGGAAGAGGGGGTGGGCAGATCTTGTCTCTTGGAACCATTGATATTTTTAGTTGGGGTTTTAAAATCTAGTAAAAATAACAACAGAGACGTTTTCTCCACCTTTCAACTTCTCATCCATACAGAATCACATCGCCCAACTCCCTATTCCCTTCTACATACACTTTATCTCTTACTCTCCCTATACATACATTGTCACACATACACAAGTTATCCCTGATATAAATTCAGCTCTAACACACACACACACACACACACACACACACACACACACACACACACACACACACACTTTGTTTCTATCTTCCTTCCTTCTTTTCTTTCTTTCTTTCTCTCTCTCCCACTTTCTTCTCTCTCTCTCTCTCTCCCACTTTCTTCTCTCTCTCTCTCTCTCTCTCTCTCTCTCTCTCTCTCTCTCTCTCTCTCTCTCTCTCTTTCTCTCTCTGTCTGTCTTTCTCCCTCTCTTTCCAACTCTCCCTTATCCTGCTCTGCATAGTTACTTAGACACATAGATCTGCCCTTTTCTCCCATTTAAACACAGTATTATACACACACACACACACACACACACACACACACACATCTCTTCTAAATTTTGTTCTGCACTCCGAACAAATAGGGTGACTCCCTCTGTCTCTGTCTCACTGACTCTCTGTCTCTCTGTTTCTCTCTGTGTGTGTCTCTCTCTGTCTCTGTCTGTCTCTGTCTCTCCGCGTCTCTCTCTCTGTCTCTCTCTCTCTGTGTCTCTCTGTCTCTCTTTGTCTCTCGCTCTCTCTGTCTGTCTCTGTCTCTCGCTCTCTGTCTGTATCTGTCTGTCTGTCTGTCTGTCTGTCTGTCTCTCTCTCTGTTTCTGTCTCTCTCCATCTCTGTTTCCCTTTCTGTCTCTGTCTCTCTGTCACTGTCTCTGCCTGTCTGTCTCTTTCTCTCTGTCTGTCTGTCTGTCTCTCTGTCTGTCTATGTCTCAAGAAGAAAGCCAAATTATAGCACTAATCTCAGCAAAAGACTGCAAACTCCTTCTGAGAAAGCCCTCAACCAGCCAATCAAATCAGGGTTGATGTTGCCAGTACAGTAGCCTGATGAGACAGTACTCATGGAAAAGTGGGCTTTTTTTAGTAAGATAGGGAAAGTGTATGACAGGTGAAATAACAAGCCCTGGATCACAGAACAACCTGAAAAATAATATGAAATCAATGAATGCCTTCAGGTAAAATGGGGCCTTCCCCACAGTGCAACCAGGCTGGTTGGTGTTTTGTGAGTTTAGAATTCCTGAATTTTATACCAATAAGAGTAGGGCTGCTTAGCCTGGAAATATGTAACATGATTCTTTCTTTTAAAAACAACTTCTACAAATAAAAACAAATGAATTAAAACTTACAAAAATCCTTAGTCAGTTCCTCAATTTACAGTTGAGGAAACTAAGATACAGAAGAATGCAGTGACTTTCTCGTGGTCAAATGCCAGAAAAGCTATAAAGTTTGGACTCAAAAACAGATCTTTTGAATCCAAGATTAATGCTCCTTCAAGCTTTAGGATATTTTTATGTATTCCTCATGTGTGTCACCACTGAAATAAATCCCTATACCAAAATAGTAAGAGCCTGGTGTTTGTAATATGTAGCTTTATGTCTTGTCACTGACACATTATATTTGTGTGACTATAAACAATTCACCTTTTTAGCTCTGTAGGTGACTTTCTTTGTCCATAAGTGACAAAATAGTTATCTAAATGCATTTGTAATTACAGAGAACCTACCCCCAATCTCATTGCTATCACTTTCTGAATAAGCCTCTCCTATTATCAGCTCCCAATATGTTAACAGATTGAAAGCTAGAAATAATTTTACAATTCATCTAGTCAAAATCTCTTGTTTTACAACTGAGGAAGATGAGGTCTAGGGGATTAAGTGACTGGATCAAAGTAGGGTAAAGAGTTAGCATCAGAGGTTTCATTTCCATCTTGGTTTTCTGATTACAAAGCCAACAAAGTTCATACTCTATTTTGAAAGAAAGACTTCATTTTATTAGTGTATATTCTCTTCACTGCTAAAAATTACAGCTTTACTATGCTTACTGTGCAAATGTATCCTAAAAGTTCTGAACTGAACTGGAAACTTTGATCCCTCACTGTAATAGAAACAACTTGAATGAATGAATGTTGCAAAGTATTTATTAACAACTTGCTAATTGACAGGAACCATGATATGTTCTAATAGAAAGAGACAATAGTTTTAGAGGAGTTATAATAATGGTGCTTTGGTCAGGGTAGTCATAGGAATGTTGAATGGCTTTATATAGTTCCTCAAGATCCTCCTTTTGAATGCAGTATAAAGAATTCCTTCAAGAACCTCTGTCTAAGGAAGGTATAGGCCAAGTATCTCTTAATTTCCTATCCGAGTGAACCCTTCACAATTTTTTTTACTGCTGTCCCCATGCTAACTACCTACTTTCTCCCCTTTTCCCCTAACAGATACCTCTTGTTCATTGTCATCTCCCATTAGATTGTAAGTTACACACGGGCAGGTCTTTTACCTTTCTTTTTATCCCCAATACTTAGAACAGTGTGTTGCCCATAAAAGGTGAATTCTTGACATCTTTTCAGAAATATTAATGGTGCTTTGATTCTATTTCCTAGAGTTGGATGTGGAAAGAGGTTATGGATAGGGAGGTACAAGGGTAGACATAGATGAAGAGTCCAGAACATACAACAAGGCATAGTCAGGGAACATAAACTTGAGGTGGGGTGGGGTGGGAATTGTCTGTCTAGAAAAGGGGAAGGCTCAGCAATCAGGTGTCTAAATACTCCAGGACATAGATTGAATGATAGAAATCTCTACCTGGTTTGGAAACAATTTCCTTGAATGCAAAATTCTTGCTTTTGTAAAAAGGTACACACATACATTCATATATACATGCATACCTCCTGTGTGTTTTATAACAGATAGCTACCTCTATTACCCACATTTCAAATCAACTCACAAATTTTTCATTTCTCACCTAAGCAAGAGAAGAATGGAGGAGGGGGAATCAAGATGGCAGAATAGAAACAGCTCTTCTGCAGGCTCCTGCCCACACCACTTCCAAATTCAAGCAAAAGGGGACTCTGAACAAACTCTGAAGCTCCAGAACCCACAAAATGACACAGAGAAGCTAACCTCCCACTGAAGACAGCCCAGCAGCCCTGCAGGGAATGTCCAGCTCAGCTCTCTGGGGGTAGAGGCCAGGACCACATGAGTCAGAGGCTTTTGCCCCAGGGCAGCCAGACAAGCAGGCAGCTGGAGGGACACCAGAACACCAGCAGCTGTGTTGTTACCAGAGTTACCAACATATGGATGCCAAGGAAAAAGTGAGAGGTCAGTGCAGTATGGACTTTGAGATTTGTTTGGAGATCACGTCAGCCTCTTTCCCCTCAGTGCAAGAAGCCACTTCAGTTCCTGGGCTACAGACTGGAGGGAGATCTGGGGGATCAGTCTGGGGTGTGGTAATCGCTCTTGTCTTGGATCTGGACTGCAGTCTGGGTTAGAGGTCTTGGGGTGTGTGACCAGCTTGCCAGAGGGTGTGGTGGCTTCAGAGAGGGCACCCAACTAAGACCTCCAGCAGTTGAGAAAACCGCAGCATTTGGGATGGAAGCTCCCCTGGCTGGTGGCAGGGTCCTACTGTGGCAACAAGCCCAAGAGTCAAGTAATTGAGTGGCAACATGCCTAGGCAAAGGAAACAAAATAAACAGAAAAATTAAAAATTAGACTACTATTTTGGGGGCAAAGAGGATTGAAGCATGGAACAGGAGGAGGACTGTGAGGTCAGAACTCCTGCACCAAAAGCCCCAAATGAAAATGTGAGCTGGTTACAGGCCATAGAGGACCTTAAGAAACAGATAAGAGAAGTGGAGGAAAAATTGGGAAGAGAAATGAGAAAGATGCAGGAAAAGTATGAAATAAGAGTCAACAGCCTGACTGAGGAAAATAACACCTTAAAAAATAGACCAACTCAAATGGCCAAAGAGGCTCAAAAAGGCAATGAGGAGAAGAATGCCTTAAAAAGCTGAATTTGCCAGATGGAAAAAAGAATCTCAAAAGCTCACTGAGGAGAATCATTCTTTCAGAATTAGACTAGAGAAAATGGAAGCTAGTGACTTTATGAGAAATCAAGAAGCTACTAAGCAGATCCAAACAAATGAAAGAATAGAAAGCAATGTGAAATATCTTATGGGAAAAGCCACTGACCTGGAAAATAGTTCCAGGAGATATAATTTCAAAATTATTGGACTACCTGAAAGCCATGATCAAAGAAAGAACCTAGAAATCATCCTTCAAGAAATTCTCAAGAATAATTGCCCTGAGGTTTTAGAACCAGAGGGCAAAATAGAGGTTGAAAGAGTACTGATCACCACCTAAAAAAAGATCCTAAAAAGAAAACTCCTAGGAATATTAGAGCCAGGTTCCAGAATTCCCAATATCAAGGAGAAAATATTACAAGCAGCCAGGAAGAAACAATTTGAATACTGTGAAAACGCAATCAGGATATTGCAGGATCTGGCAGCTTCTACATTGAGGGATTGAAGGGCATGGAATATGATATTCCAGAGTGCAAAGGATCTGGGATTAAAACCAAGAATCAACTACTCAGCAAAACTGAATATCATGTTTCAGGGGAAAATATGGTTATTCAGTGGAATAGAGGATTTTCAAGCATTCTTGAGGAAAAAAACCAGAGTTGAATAGAAAATTTGACATTCAGATACAGGAAGCAAGAGATGCTTGAGAAGGTAAACAGGGAAAAGAAATCATCAGGAACTTATCAAATTTGAACTATTTACATTACTACATGGAAAAACAATAAATGTAACTGATGAAACTTTTCTCAGTATGAAAATAGTTGAAGAAGGGTGTATGGGCATATGAATACATATGTGAATGTGTATATAAATATATATATATATGTTTACAGGTATACATAGAGGGCACAGGTTAAATTTAATAGGAAGGGATGATACTTAAAAGGTGAAATTAAGAGTTGAGAGAGGAATATAACAAGAGTAGATGGGGAGAGACAGAATGGGGTAAACTATCTCACATAGAAGAGGCAAGAGAAAATGGTTACCACGGAGGGGGAGAATAAGGAGGAAAAAAGTCAAAACCTTATTTTCATTGAATTTGGATCAGGGAGAGAATGACATACATACTAAACAGGATATCTCACCCTACAGGTGAGTAGGAGGGAAGGGGATGAGAGAAGGGATGGTGGAAGGGAGGCCAGGAGTGAAGGGGGGAGGGAAGTTGGAAGCACCCACTTTTGAAAAAGGGACAGGATCAAAGTAGAGAATAAACCAAGTTTGGGGTGGGATAGGAGGGAGGGAAATATAGTCAGTCTTTTACAATATATCTACTATGGTAAGGTTTTGCATAGTTACACACGTACAACATATACTGAATTGCTTGTCTCCCCAGTAAGGGTGGGTAACAATGGAGGAAGGGAATGAATCTGAAATTCAGTTTTAAAATCAATTGTTTAAAATATAGAAATACTATTATTAATACTGTTTTACATATAATTGGGAAATAATATATACAGGCATTGGGGCACAGAGATTCACCTTGCCCTATTGAAAAAGTTGAAGGGGCTATGGGAGAAGATATGGGAGAGAGCAGATGGGATGAGGGGTTATCCTGTGAGTTTGCTATTCTGGGGTGGGAGGTAGGGAAAAATGGGGAAAAAGTTATAACTCAAAATCTGGTGGAAATGAATGATGTAAAGCAGAAGTTAGTAAAGCATTTGGAAAAAAATAAAATAAAAAAGAAAAGTTATTATTTTCACTCATTTATCATCTCAATTACCCACTCTCATTCATTTAATCATTTATAAAGTATGTATTAAATGTCTATTATATGACAGGTTTTAAGATTTTAACAAAGTTCATATATGATATAATTCCTTCACTCATGGAACTTATCATTTACTAAGTCAATAATATAATAAGAAATATTATTTTTGACTATTACCTTTGACTTATAAATTCTAGTGCATCAAAATTTTTTGGAGATAATTCAGGATCAATCTATAGTCCCTCAAATGACATAAGATACAAACTAAAATGTTTTTGCCAATATACAAATTCTTTGGTTCTCAGATTTCAAAACCAGGGAGTGCCATTTGTAAAAGTTTCCTCGGGAATCTCAGTCTCAATTACATTCTAGCGAAAAAAAAAAAAAAAGATGAAACATTCTCCAAGTACCCATTCCAAGAAACTAACTCTCCTCCCAAATATAGGTAGTTTATACTCACAGGGAAAAAGAGTGAGTAAAAGGAAAGAGAAGGAAAGGAGATTTCAAAATTTGTAGAGTTGTCTCTTCATTCTCTGGAAATATTTTAAGGTTTTATAGGCCAACACTTACTTTCCCAAAACGTACCCTTAACACTGTTGCAAAGTGATAAGCTGACCAAACCATTAGGTAGTTTTTTTCTGTTTGTTTGTTTGTTTTTCACTAATTAAGGTATGTGTAGATATGGATGGATGAATTTGGATGCATATATTCACAAAATTTGTTTATACGGAGATGAGGCTTTAAAAACTAGTTTGTCATAAAAGTAAGTACGTTATTCTTTATCCTCTACCTTCTGTATATTTTTACCCCTATGAAAATGCAAGTTGTTTAGGGTAGGGATTCCATTGCTTACTTATATTTTCATTCTTGGCACTTTTGAGATTCTGGAACATAATTATCATCTTTCTGTCTCTGTCTCTCTGTCTGTCTGTCTATCTGTCTGTCTCTCAAATCAATTTGCCTTCATATGGCCTCCATTTCATAAGTCTGGTTGAATCCTCAGTTTCCTTGGACTTCTCCAAAAGGGAACATTCACATACTGATCTATTTTTATTTTTTTTAAATTTTAGACCTAAATATTAAACTTAAATACACAAAAAAGTAATATAAACAAACATTAAAACTTAAATACAAAAGAAGAAAAGAAAGAAATAATGTCATCTGAACAGCAGAATGTAAGAGTGGATAAAATATATATATATCAATAAATTTCCATTTCAAGAAAGCCTCCCTAATAAACAATATGTGTTATATTAACAGCTGTCAAGTCTTTTTTTCCTTGTAGGTTTCCTTCTTTTATCTGTTTTGTACTTTTGACTTTGTTTTTTGTACCTCACTGGGATATGCTCAGGCTGAAATTCACTAATTCTAATCAAATGCTTTACAAATATTAAGACGCCATAGAAATATCAATTACCATCATTTCTCAGTAATTTAATAATTATATGTCCTAGGGGCAGCTAGGTGGCGCAGTGAGTAAGAGTGCCAGTCCCTGAGTTGTTTTTGGAGGGCAATTGTAACTAGCCCAAGGCCACACAGCTAAGTTGTTTTTGTTTTTGTGTGTGTGTGTGCGTTAAGTGTCTGAGGCCAGATCCAAACTCAGGTCCTTCTGACTCCAGGGCCTGACTCTCTACTCACTGTGCCACCTAGCCGCCCCTCCCCATTCATTTCTAAGATTGAAGATACCATTGAGCACATCTGAGAAGACCCATCACATTATAAAATGACATGTGAATACAGAACAAACTCTAGGAAGTAGAACAAATGAGGGGCTACTGCCTGCTAAAAAAATAAACCTTAATAAATTAAGCATGTTTTAGTCCATTCACCTATTTTATTATTTTATTGGTACTTGCTATTCAATCAAATTAGATACACAAAATACATATTATTACATAAAAAACACTTTATTACATGTCTGCTACAAAAACATTTTCCCTCTGCTTCATCAACTTCTGTACTCATGTGTGCACATGTGCAAATGAATGTATGTGTCTGTGTGCATGTGTGTGTGTGTCTGAATGCTTCTCTTCCATGGTGGTTTATTGTCAAAAGTGGGAAAAGAGTTTCAGACAAACATGTTCTACTTATGAAGCTGGGAGCTCAGTTTTATAACTTACAACTTTCCTTCATAATATGACTATCCCAGATGACTCCCTAGCTTTCTGTTCTCTGCACACAATAAATGATTTGTCACATCTTTTCTCTTGAAGCATGCTCTTCATAGGTATAGAGAAAAAAAATAGTATAAGCCAAAAAAGAAGAAGGTGAGAGATTAACTTATTATGTTATCAATATAGTCATGTATACATATGCAATATGTATAATCACATAATTTATCTATAAAACTAATACCATATACAAATGCAAATGTGCATTAATAATATACAGGAGCGTATATACACAAACATGAGCAAATTTATGTATTCAGATGATATTTATCTTCATCTTTGTTTACTTTAATGTTCTGTTTTATTTAACAAAATACTGGCTTTTTGATATTGTATTTAAATGTCATAGTTGTGTTCTTTTTAATCTCTGCTATTGCAGATTACATTAACATTCTCCCTCTACTGTTTGTAGCTAAATAGTTGTCTCTGTGAGCAGGGGTGGTCAAGAGGCTCATGAATAGTTTATGAATTCAACAAGACATGTGCATGCATGTGTGTACCTGTGTGAGAGAGACAGAGAGCAGAGAGACAGAGAGAGACCGAGAGACCGAGAGAGAGAGAGAGAGAGAGAGAGAGAGAGAGAGAGAGAGAGAGAGAGCGCACACACTGGTGGTAGTTTTGAATGTAGAATCAATAACATATGTGGTTTAATAAGTGAATATTAGAGCATAGAATGTTAATTCTGGCAGGGACCTAAGAAATCATCAAATATCCAATCCCCAAACCTACAAATGATGAAACAGTTCTGGAGAAGGAAAAACATTAACTCAATATTATGCAGTGAGTTAGGGGCTTCAGGAAGAACTCATCATCTACAGGTTCCCTCATTCTAAGTACATTCTTTTCTCTGCTATAGCCCCCAGTAAGACCAAAGAGTTCCTTCCATTTCTGCTTTTTTAATCCAGATTAACTGGTCAACATACTTATAATTTCTTCAAACCTACCTTTCAAATCTTATTGCACATCATGTGTCTTCCTGACTTTTTATATTAAACTGGAATAGACTTTTTCCTTGAAATCAAGAAAATATACCCCGCTTCACTCTATTAACACAGAAGGCATTGAAATCTTATCTCACCTCTATTTTGCAAAGTCCACTTTTCTTTTTGAAGACTCATCTCAGATGCTACTCTTGCTTTAAATTTTACCGATTCCACCATTTTTAAAGAGTACTTTTGATCTGGATTCCACCTCTGCCTCAGTCAATGTACCTGAATATCTGCCATCAATCAATAAGCCTCCAAAAGAATATAACCTGAAGGCATGATTATTTGGGTTTTGTTTTTGTATTTGTTTTTCTCTTAATTTGTGAAATTAAGTGTTACATAGAGCATTCTTAGAGCTTCCTGCTTGCTTGCAGTAGGTCATGTACTCAACACCTGGTAACTCTGGGCATGACAAAGTTATTTCCTGGTTATCCTTGTATACCACAAAGTTGAAGGATATTTTGAGAATGCTGAAATTCCCTTTTTTGCTCATGAGCAAAAATAGCTGATTATAGCTCAGTGGGTTTTTAAAAAAGGAGGTGACCCATTCTCAGAAGTTTTCTGTATCTTGTTAACTGCAATGTTGAAGACCATTTCTAGAGTTTCATAAGAGAAAAGGAAACAGGGACTGATTCCCCTTTGTCTCATCTTAGGTATATGGCAAAGACTTCCACACTTTAGCTAGAATAAAGAGACACAAGTAGATGAATTTGAACCTGGATACAAGGATGCTTCTTCTGCTTCACATTTCTTTATCTGTTTAGAGATCCCTAGACAGTATTCTTAAGAAACAAGTATCTAGGCTTGAAGGCAACTTTATGATATCAAAAGGTTGGAGAACATGGATTCCTCAGTCAGAGATAACTGGTTGCAGATAGTATCTTCAGGGGAGATGACACCATCAGCAAGAGGCTTAGTTCAGTTCCTGGCTTGGCTTAACAGTTATTTGGATAGTATAGAACTGAGATGAAATGTAGGAAATTTAGCAGTTCTGAAAACTTTCATGTATCAACCACCTGAAAAAAACAGTTAAAACTATTGCTTGTTTAAATTTCTGTCAATGTATGCTGATTATAATAGCAGTTGTTCTTTACTGAAACCTGTTTTAAGACTTTTTGTTAATCTGAATTATGAAAGTCTTTTGTGTTAACTATTTCTTTTACATATGGGAAACAAATACCCATCCCACACATGATTTACCTTTCTTTACCCCATTTTTAGGTTTGTTCATGAGTCCAAACCTAATCTTTAAGTAAATCATTTCTAGGAGAACAAGGATGGGGAGGGGGAGTAATAGTAAGCCAAAAAGAATAAACATATCCAAGTTTTCTTAGAAATAAATTTAATTCAGATTGAATATGTGGAAAAGGTATTGTTTCTTAACCTCACCAGAACCACAGGAATGGGTCTTTATTTGTTAGATTTTACCTCTAATATCTACCTTGTATATGAATTACTTGTGAGAAGCTTAACATTATGTCATTTTGTATCACTAATGCTACATGATTCTGAAAAAAAAACTGAGTTGGTTTCCCAATATTTAGTCATTTTCTGTCAGTTGAGTGCTGACTATAATTGTAATTTATATTTCTTATATTTCTTGCCTTCTTAATAGGTGGGGAAGGGGTGAGGGAAAATGTGGAAAAGAAAGTAAAATAAAACTAAATAAGAAATCAAGTTACTCTAAGGAAAGTTTTTTTTTTTTTTAAAAGTTGAAGTTTTAAAGAACATTTACATAAGTGTTAGCAATATTGCTGTGACTTTTATAGTGGGGAATTCAAGTTTTGCAGGGATCATTCACAACCACAATAAAATAAGACTAATCACATTGAAACAAACAAAAACACCTGTGTTAAATACTTACAACAATGCTGAACAGAGAAACTATTTATTTATTGAAAATTAGCTTAATCTTCAGAAGCTTAGCATAGACTTTCAGAGAAATCTATTAGCTTTTGACATTTATTGATTCCACTGCAATATGGGTTGGTCATTTTCAAATTAGAAGAAGAGGGTTAAGACCAACTTATTTTTTTTTTAATGAATAGCTTGCTTGACATTGTTTTGGAGAATATAGCCTTGTCACAAGCAAGATAATTTAAAGAATAGAGAACTGAAAGATTTATTTTTATTGATTAAAATCACTTTCTTATTTAAGGTGACCAAAAATTATTGTCAGAAGTATGGGTGAGCTTATTAAAGCTGGGTCTTTTCAGGAGACTGTAAAACATCTCTCCACCTACCCTAAAATAAACATTTTAATGGCCATTTATTTCCAGTAATTTTAGAAGTTCTCTTCTTTATGAAGAAATTATGAACTTTGATAAATATATTAATGAAGTAAAAAGAAAAATATTCAAGAATAGCAGAAATTCTTCTATATGAAGGTAGCACTCAACATTACCTTGTTTTATGTCCCACATAACAAAACAAACAAACAAACAAACAAAAACCCATCAAGTCATTTATCCAAGAGATGAAGACAAGTGTCCTTCAGAACTTTCTTCAGTCAATCTCCATTGAATGGATTATGAGGGATTATGATCCTGGCTAGACTTGGAAAAACAGAATATTCATCAAAACTATGCCTCATATCCATATTATGTGTGGTTGCAGGATGAATTAAAGAATAAGACTAATTCTTAGGTACTCAATGCTAAACTGTGTAAAACTATGTTTGTAGTCAAAGAAAGTTATATTGCATGTTAAACATGTTTAAAGATGTAAAAAAAGTTGTAAAGTTCATTGTATAAGTCAATAAATTTTAATCTAATTATACCCCAGTTGATTTGCACATCATAATAGCAAGTAGAAGAATGAGAATGCATATGTAATATGCATTAGTTGAATAGATTGTGGATTGCTTATTTGTATAGGGTGTTAATAAGAATAGTTAGCACTCATATAGTGACTATTATGTACCAGGCACCATATTAAATGCTTTACAAATATTATCTCACAGTTACCTTCAGAGGTAGGTGCTATTATCCTTATATTTATGCCCATTATTATCCCCAGCTTAATCAAACAGTTGAACTAGGATTTTTTTGTGGACCTCCTGCCATCATTTGTCTGAGAGAGACTTCTTATGACCTGCTATGTTTTTCCCTCCCTGGGTCCTTTCATATTTCCTTCTACCACCAGAGCAGTCCCTTGCCTCAGAGGTGGTCATAAAAGAGGATACACCAGAACTCTCCACTACCTCTGTTCAGCTACCTCTTTCCCTAACCTCTCCGGTCCTTCCTGATAGTGAGAGTGTCCATTATATCTTTCTCCTCCTCTACCTGCAGCAGAGAATGATGATCTCTGGGGTGAGATGGGAGTAAACCTGAGGACTATAAGCACCACCTGCTTTTCACCCTCTCTATCTGGTTCAACTATTCCTCCTAGTTCTTTCACTTTCTACCTACCTCTCTGTTGACAGTATTTTAGTATTTTGCTATGAAAACAAAGAAGTGACTTATCCAAGGTGTCATAGCTAGTATCTGAAGTCAAATTTGAATTAAGGTGCTCCTGACTCTAGGCCCTGTTTCCTATCTACTTCCATGCCTATCTGCCTATGTGTTAGATATTCTGTCTACCATCAGACTTCCAGTGTAGTGATGTTCCCTCAGCCTTTTTCATCAAAATCAGGAAGAAAAACTTCACAGACATCGAAATTTGGAATTCCTGGCTAAGTCTCCCTCCTTGAAGAGGTAGATGAGTAGAGAAGAGTAATGGATTGAAAATCTATCAATCTTGGACTCAGAATATCAAGATGTAAACACTGGCTTTTTCCTGTCTTATTTCAGATCTGAATTAAGGGAGGCATTTCACTTTTTGATGTCCTCAATTACCTTATCAGAATAATGACATTTCTAATACCTACTCTTAAATCACACAGAACCAAAAAGTCTTAAGTGGCAACTATATAATCAGCTCTAAATGGTCAAGAATGTATTTTTACACCATTATCTGGAGCTAGAACACTGAATTAACAACTAATCAAAAAAAATTTTTTTTCCTAACTCTGTTTCTTATGTAAATGAACAGTAAGCTGACAGAGGAGACCAAAGGCCAAGGAGTTAAGATCAGCTTTTTAAGACAGTGTTAACCTCCACACCTGGCTTGTGTTCACTCTTATTAGTTTAACAGTGTCTTCTTAACTACTTTCTTTGCTCCAGAAGACAAGTTATATTGAGGAGGTGGGGGAGGGGTAAGTAAACCAAATACCTCAGTATATTTTAACATCTCCACATCTTCCCCTGCCCTCCTATAGCAGAGCAGGGTGATCTCAAAGGTGAGAGGGAAGTATCTATGAGAACTCTAAGTATCATGAGCATCACTCTCCCTATCAGATTTGAATCTTCATCCAGATTCTTTCCCTTTCTACACACTTCTTGTATGAGTGCATGCATGTATTTATGTATGTATGCATGTGCTTTAGACACATAATATATGGGAGTGTATATGAATGTGCACATAAGTATGTGTATATGCATATGCATGCATGTATACAGCATATGATTTTTTGATGCGACAACACTATGAGATAGATAATATATATGTATATACATATATTGTACAATGCATACACATATGCACATACACATGTGTACATCCGTACATTCATGCATATATAAACTATATATCTCAAAGTTTTGTACAATTATATAACATATATTTATATTATCTGTGGCATACGCATGTACACACACACACGCACACACACACACACACACACACACACACACACATATATATATACACACACTACCTACCTCACAGCGTTGTTGTACAAAAAAAATAATAAATCAACAAGTGCCATTTGTAAATTAATTGTTATTTTCATCACTCTTTTATAAACAAAAAAAAGCAACTTAGGTGAAGTACTGTGATATATCTATCACACAGAAAGGGGAAAACTCAGGATTTCCATTGGCACTGATGTTTTAGGACTCCAGAACGAATGTTTTCTGCTCTATACTACAAATAACAAATAAGACAATGAAGGAATATGTGCCACATAAGTAAAAGTATAGTGCAAAGTGTCCAAAATGGAGAAAGTCACCCTAGCCTCTGGGTACTTGGGCAGACCACATCTGTGATGTAGTATTCAGTTCTTGGCATTGCATTTTAGTGAAAACTGTTGAGTAGATCTATTCTATGGTGAGAAAACTTATTATAGGAGAACTATTTGAACGAATTAGACATTCTGAGCCTCAGGAAAATAGAATTTGGTGGGGCTTACGATCACTGCTTTCAAATATTTAAAGGGCTATCATGTGTAAGAGACTTGTGTTATTTAAACTAAGAAAGTAGAAGAACTAATAATCCCTCTGTCTCTAATATTTTCTTTGCTAAAAGACTATCTTCCTCTAATAACTTCTATCCTAGAATCCCTTCTTCCTTTTAGAATCGTTGATAACTTCTCAAGCATTAGCTGACCCTTCATCTAATTTTCTTTTGCCTCATTTGCTTTAGCTTCCCTTATCCTAAAATAGACATTTACATTAGTCATTTGATAATGTTTAGCAACTATTTTGGATGAATGCATTATTTATCTCCATCTCTAATTGAGTTAAACTTTATCTTAAAGTTTATAACTTCTATTGAAATGAGAGCAAGAATGGTGAGCTGCCTGCATCCAGATTAGGGCAGAAGTCAGGAGGGGCTGCCTCCTGCAGGAGGAAAAGGAACTCAGGAGCTCAGAATTCAACCACCAGACAAGATAAGGACTGTGTGGCAAAGCAGGAGCACTGAAAGTGTTTTCTTGCTGCATCCCACAGTTTGGGGCCCAGGGGGAGAATGGACTTGTGTCTGTGGTGGGGGAGTGAAGGGCCATGGACCCCCAAGGACCCCACCCTGTTGGTTATGTTGCCCAGACACTCTCAGGACTTGGAAGCAGGGACTGGAGCAGTATGAGGGGAAGGACACCCCCCTCCCCACAACAAGAGAACTTTATTTGCACACCTGTTTTGAATTGAGGTGATAATGCAATGTACTTTGTATTTGTTTAAGGCCCTGTGGTCCCTTCCATAACTTTAGTTATGTATCTTGCAAATGTGACCTAAGAGATGTTTAGTGCTAATTCAAATGTAAATTGCCTATTCTATGGGCATGAAAGATCATGAGGCAGAATGCAATGGGAATGTAAATTTATGTTGTTGCCATCTTTCTAAGATTGCAATTTGTAAGATCTTCCTTCCCCCAAGGCACTTTGGTAGGCTTAAATGAACCTGGAGCTTGTGGTGAGAGTCTTGTTTTTCAGGAGATACTTTGTGATTTGGGCAGTGGGTCAAAAGGGTTGTTAAACATTCTCTGAGCCTGGAGAAGGCTATATAAACCTTGATGTCAGACTTTGTTTTGGGGGCTCACCTTGATTAAATGTGTGATTTGACTATGCAAGACTCTGGGAAGCTGTTGAGAGCTGCCCAGCTTTGAAAACCCCTATGTTGATGCTTCCCTCTCTGGTAACTGATGGGGTATGGATGTAATGGTTGGACAGTTGGAGGCCTGTCTGCTGAAATGTTTCTCTGTCTTATAACTTCTGTTTGTAATCTGTCTGTATACTCTGAGGTTCAGGGTGCTGACTTTTTCCTCTGAACTAGGTAAATGACATGTTTGATTGTTTAAAGCAAGATTGTTACCCTGATTTGAGTTGCTTTCAACTATAAAAGGGACTACAATGGAAGAAGAGGAAAGAATGAAGCAGAAAAGAGTAAATTATGACACACAAAGAGGCATAAAAACAATATAGTGGAAGGAAAGAAGGGAGGGAGATGAGCATTACATGAATTTTTCCCTCACTGGTTCTGATGCAAGGAGGGAATAATACAACCAGTTAAGCATAGGACTCCATTGAGAAGAGACACAAAACTTATAATAAAGGGAAAGAGAGGATGGAGATGAGCTTTGTATGAGATATATTCTTGTCAATCTTGGTTCAAAGAAGAAATAACATACTACACGACGTATAAAAATCGATCATATAATATAGGCAGTAGGAGGGGAGAAGAGCTACAAACGAGGGAGTGGTTAGAAAGGTAGGACTGCTATGAAGAGCGGGGGTATGGTTAGAAGGGAAGGAAGAAGTAAGGGGAAAGGGGAGGAAAAGGGAGGTGGCTGATAAGAAGGGAATACTGAGGGAGCTGGTGGTCAAAAGGAAAACTCTTAAGGAGGGGAAGGGAGAAGGGGAGAAAAATAAAAGCATAAAGAGGGGAGGGAATAGGATGGAGCGAAAGAGACAGATAGTAATCATAACTATGAACGTGAATGGAATGAACTCTCCTATAAAACAGGCAGAGAGCAGAATGGATTAAAAAGCACAATCACAATATTCTTTTTACAAGAAACACATCTGAAACAGGGTGATACACACAGGGTAAAGAGAAAAAGGCTGGAGTAAAATATATCATACCTCAGCTAAAGTAAAAAAAAAAGCAGGGGTAGCAATCCTTATCTCAGATAAAGCAAAAGCAAAAATAGATCTAATTAAAGTAGATAAGGAAAGAAACTATATCCTGCTAAAAGGTGCCATCAAGAATGAAGCAATATCATTACTTAACATATATACACTAAATGGAATAGCTTGCAAACTCCTAGAGGAGAAGGTAAGGGAATTAGAGGAAGATATAGATAGCAAAACTATCCTAGTGGGGTACCTTAATCTCCCCCTCTCTGAACATAATAAATCCAACCTCAAAATAAACAAGAAAGTTAAGGAGGTGAATAGAATTTAAGAGAGGGTAGGCATGAAAGCTGTCTGGAGAAAACTGAATGGGGATAAAAAGGAATGTACCTTCTTCTCAGTGGTACATGGCACATACACAAAAATTGACCATGTAAACTAGGCCATAAAAACCTCACAATTCAGTTCAGACAGGCAGAAATATTAAATGCATAATTCTTAGATCATGATGCAATAAAAACCATATGCAATTAAAGGCCATGGAACAATAGACTCAAAACTAATGGAAAACTAAACAATTTAATCCTAAAGAATGAGTGGGTAAAAGAAGAAATTATAGAAACAATCAGTAACTTCATTGAAGGGAATGACAATAATGAGACAACATACCAAAATTTGTGGGAAACAGCAAAGGCAGTTCTTAGGTGAAGTTTTACATCCCTGAGTGCATACATGAATAAATTAGAGAAAAGGGAGGTCAGTGAATTGGGCATGCAATTGAAAAAGCTAGAAAAAAACAACTTGAAAATTTGCAATTAAGTACTAAATTAGAAATAATGAAAACCAAAGGAGAGATTAATTAAATTGAAATTGAGGAAAATATTGAATTAATAAACAAAACAAAGAGCTGGTTTTATGAAAAAAAAACAATAAAATAGACACATTCAATATGATAAAATAAGAAAGAAGAAAACCAATTTATGAGTATCAAAAATGAAAAGGATGAATCTACCTCCAATGAAAAGGAAATTAAAACAATAATTCGTAATTATTTTGCCAAATTACATGCACATAAACATGACAATCTTATTGAAATGCATGAATATTTACAAAAATACAATTTGCCCAGATTAACTGAAAAGGAAGTAAATTACTTAAATAACCGCATCTCAGAAAAAGAAATTGAATAAGCCATCAGTAAACTCCCTAGGAAAAAAAATCTCCACGGCCAGATGGATTTACTAGCAGATTCTATCAAACATTTAAAGAACAATTGTTTCCAATACTCTACAAACTATTTGGGAAAATTAGTGAAGAAGGAGCCCTACCAAATTCTTTTGATGACACAAACATGGTACTGATACCTAATTCAGGAAGAGATAAAATGGAAAAAGAAAATTATAGACCAATTTCCCTTATGAATATAGATATAAAAAATTTTAATGAAATATTAGTAAAAAGACTACAGCAACTTATCACAAGAATAATATGCTTTGATAAGGTAGAATTTATTCTAGGCATGCAAGGATGGTGTAATATTAGGAAAACCATCAGAATAATTGATCATATCAACAATAAAACTAGCAGAAACCACATGATTATCTCAAAAGATGCAGAAAAGGCTTTTGACAAAGTAAAACATCCATTCCTATTGAACACACTAGAAAGTATAGTAATAAATGGGTCCTTCTTTAAAATAATAAAGCTGTTAGCAAGTATTATATGTAATGGGCATAAGCTAGAAAAAATTCCAATAAGATCAGGGGTGAAATAAGGGTGTCTACTATCACCCCTCTTATTCAATCTGGTATGAGGATGTTAACAGTAGCAATTAGAGAAGAAAAAGAAGTCAAAGGAATCAAATTAGGCAAAGAAGAGACCAAGTTATCACTCTTTACAGATTATATGATGATATACTTAGAGAATCCTAGAGAATCAAGTAAAAAACTGCTTGAGACAATAAATAAATATGGCAAAGTTGAGGGATATTAAAATAAACCCACATAAATCCTCAGCATTCCTATATATTTCTAATGAAATCCAACAGCAAGAGATAGAAAGAGAAATCCCATTTAAGTTACTGTAGACATTATAAAATATTTGGAAATTTACCTGCCAAAACCAACCCAGGACCTAAATGAACACAATTTCAAAACACTTTTCACACAAATAAAGTCAGATCTAACTAATTGGAAAAACAACAATTGCTCATGGCTGTGTCTAGCTAATATAATAAATATGACAATTTCACCTAAATTAAATTACATATTTAGTGCTATACCAATCAATTTACCAAAAAATTACTTTATAGAAATAGAAAAAACAGTAACAAAATTCATTTGGAAGAACAAAATTTCCAGAATATCAAGGGAATTAATGAAAAGAAATGCTAGGGAAGGTGGCTTAGCTATACTAGATTTTATTCTGTACTATAAAGCAGCAGTCATCCAAATTACTTGGTAATGGCTGTGGAATAGTGCAGTAGATCAGTGGAATAGAATGGGTACACGAGACTCAACAGTTGATGACTATAATGATCTACTCTTTGATAAAGACAAAGACCCCAGTTTTGGGGATGAGAACTCACTATTTGACAAAAATTGCCAGGAAAACTGGAATATAGTATGGCAGAAACCGGGCATAGAACATTATCAAACACCATATCCCAAAATTAAGTATAAATTCATGCATGATCTAGGTATAAAGGATGATACTGTAAGCAATCTGAGAAAGCAAGGAATAGTTTACCTGTCAGATTCATGTAGAAGGGAAGACTTCATGACCAAACAAGAATTAGAGAATAGTTTAAAATGCAAAAGGGATAACTTTGATTACATGAAGTTGAAAATCTTCTGTACAAACAAAGCCAATGTAATCCAGATTTAAAGGGAAGTGGAAAGTTGGGAAAGAATTGTTACAAACAATGTCTCTGATAAAGGCCTCATTTCTAAAATATACAGAGAATTGAGTCAAATCTATAAGAATACGGTCAGTCCCCAATTGATAAATGGTCAAAGGATATGAATATGCAGTTCTCAGAGGAAGAAGTTAAAGATATCTATAAGCATATAAAAATGCTATAAATCACGATTAATTAGAGAAATGTAAATCAAAACAACTCTGAGGTACCACATCTCACCAGTCAGATTGGCTAAGATGACAAAACAGGAAAATGATAAATGCTGAAGAGGATATGGAAAAACTGGAACACTGATACATTGCTAGTGGAGTTGTGAACTGATTCAATCATTCTGGAGAACAATATGGAGCTATGCCCAAAGGGCTATAAGTATTTTCATACCCTTTGAACCTGCAATTCCACTTCTAGGGCTGTATCCCAAAGAAATCACAGAAGTGGGAGGAAGACCCATAAGTACAAAAATATTTATAGCAGCTCTTTTAATAGTTTCAAAGAATTTGAAATGAAGGGGATGTCCATTGATTGGTGAATGGCTAAACAAGTTGTGGTATATGAATGTAATGGAATACTATTGTGCTATAAGAAATGAGGAGCAGATGGACTTCATATTTTCCTGGAGAGGCATATACGAATTAATGCTGAGTGAGAAGAGCAGAACCAGGAGAAATTTGTACACAATTATGGTTTCGACGTATGTGTGATGACCAAATGTGATAGATTTGTATAGCAGCAAGCACCCCAGTGTCCCCACTGTGGCTGCCAATACAGGTTCTTAGATCGGCTTTTTTAATTTTTTAATTTTTTTGCTTTTTGGAAGGCAGTTGGGGTTAAGCGACTTTTCCAAGTTCACACCATTAGTTTTTTTGTTAAATGTCTGAGGCCAGATTTGAACTCAGGTCCTCCTGATTCCAGAGCCAGTGCTCTATTCACTGCACAACCTAGCCACCCCATTAGATCTGCTTTTCTAAAAGAAAGCAGCTCAAAATGGGTTAACAATCTTACTTTAATCAATAAAATATATCATTTACCTTGTTCAGGGGAAAGAGTCAGAACCTCGAAATTCAGACTATACAGACAGAAGTTACAAAGCAGAAATTAAAAGAAAGTTACAAGAAAACAGAAAACTATATCAAGCAAACAGGCCTCCAATTGTCCAACCATTACATCCATATGTAGTCAGTTACCAGAGAGGGAAGCATCAACATAGGGCTTTTCAAAGCTGGGGGGCTCTCAACAGCTACCCAGAGTCTCATCTGGTCAAATCACACAACACTTCTTAAAGGGAGCCGCAAAACAATACCTCACATCAGGGATTATATAGCCTTCTACTGGCTCAGTGAATGTCACAACCCTCTTCACCCCACTGCCCAATCACAAAGTATCTCCTGAAAAACAAGCCTCTCACCACAGCCTCCAGGTTCATTTAAGCCTACCAAAGGGCCTAGGGGCAGGGAAGATCTTAAAAATTTACATTCCCATTACAACTGGACTCTTCTCAGCAATACAAGGCTATAAGAGAATGCCAAAAGACTCATGATGGAGAGAGATTTCTACATTCAGAGAAAGAACTAGAAAGAACAGAGTTTGAATGAAGATTGAAGCAAATTACCTGTTCTTTTTCTTTTTCTTGTTTGATTTTCTTTCCTCTTTTCCATTGTTCATCACATTGAATAGAATCCTTCTTCATAATCTGACAAATATCTAATGTGAAAGTATCTACAGATCCTATACCTGATTGTATGCGGCCATGGGGGAAGGTAGAGGGAAGAGAGAGGAAGAAAATATGAAACTCAAAGAACTTGTAATTGAATCTTGTAAACTAAAAGCAAACAAACAAATTAATAAAGACCAAAAAAATATATACCACAACCATTCCCACTTTCTTTTTTGTTTTTGTTTTAGTCTCGAAAGAAGAGGTGGCCCCATTTCTTTGCTAAGCAAAACATTTTATTTCTGCCATTGGTCTCATTTAATTCCAAGGTTACCCTGTCTATTTTACCCTCTCCCCCCTTTTATTCACTGACTCCTTGTTTACATCCTACAAGCATGCATAAAATATTCCCCACACTAAAACCAAACTAAAAACAAACAAACAAAAGAAAAATTATTAGCATTCTCCTTGTAATCCCTCCCTTTTTCCTTCTTTGGATCTAGCTCTCTTTATCTATTTCTTCATTTCTCTTTGTCACTCTCTGTTTCTATCTATCTCTGACTCTGTCTCTTCCTCTCTATCTCTCTGTATCTACCTCTCTCCCTCCCACCTTTACTTTTTCATATACCTCTCCCTTCTGAAGAACTTCTGGAAATTAGATGCTCCACCCATCTATTGACATAAAGCAATCTGCCTAAGATCATAAGTGATGACTTTATTGTTAAATTCATGGACCTTCTATTAGTCTTTCAAGAGCCTCAGAAGTATTTGAATTTGTTATTCAATTTCTACACTGCTGCTCCTAAGATATTTTCTTGTCTGTGCTCTCTCCTGGTTCTCTTACTACTCATCAGGCTGTTGTTGTGAAGAATCATCCTCCTTCTCCCTGATACTATGCTCCTTTTCAATAGCCTTTCTTTTTCTTTTTTCTTTCTTTCTTTTTTTTTTTACCTATGTTCTTTTTCTGTATGATTGGTTCCCATTGGTTCAACTTTCATTCCTATGCAAAGGATTCTAAAATATACATATCTAGCTGCATCAACAATTTCATTTTCATTTGGATGCCCAAGGAACATCCAAGATATATATGTCTGAAAGCACTCATTATCCATCTCTCCACAAACCTCCTCTTACTATTCTTATTTCCATGGTTGGTTTCATTATTCTTTAAGTCACTCAGATTTTCACAATAGAATCTTTCCTCAACTACTCACTCTTCATTATCCTTCTCATATATAATCAGAGATTCTTGTTAATGCTTCTACATCACAATTACTCATAATTATGGAGAGAAAGGAACACAAAGATCTAATTATAAAGCTAAGTTCTACAGTTGCACATATGGAATTTTATGAGGGATGCATAGGAGTGGAAGCTTGGGAAAATGACATTAGTAAAAATCACATCCCCAGAGTCCAAGTGATACCTTTGATATTCTCAAGGATTAAAGCAGTGAAACTTGCATTGGAGAGAATGAGGCCAGAAAGTCACTACAAACAAATTTTGCTATCTGATAAAACTACTTGGAATACTGAATTTTTATCAAGCACTGAAAGAGAGAGAGAGAGAGAGAGAGAGAGAGAGAGAGAGAGAGAGAGAGAGAGAGAGAGTTAAATCATATTCTATTCTTTTTCTTTGTTATTTTAGTCAACATTGAAGATATGAATTTGTCCCTTCATATGCTGAGATTGCCTTTCTCTTTTTTAATGCTAATCTTGCTATCTCAAAATGCTCCTCAAATTCAGTGCAGTAAGAAATGATTCCATAGGGTCCAATAAGAGCAAGATGTTAGACTTTACATTTGTGGATCTAAAAATGTAATCATCAGAGATGACTAGATGAAATGATTGAAAACCACAAATGTGAAGAAAATAGAAAATCCTAATTAAAGAAGAACAATTTTCTGAAAATAAATATATAAAACAAGAAATACTGAAGACAATAGCAAACTCAACAGCTCAGAGAACCACAAGCAGACAACAGACTACAATCTTAGGCTGCAATGATAAAGTGGCATTTCCCAGAAAGAGTAAGCTGATAGTGTCATTATTCCCTACTAAGGTATCTATAACGTTAAGTTCAGTTTTGCCCATTATATTATAGGACCTGGTGCCCTCCTTAACTAGCCTAGTGTACTCTGTTCTGAATTCAAGGTACATTGGAGATTTAGTTCAACCTTGATTCTAGACTAGAGTTCATGAGTCCCCATAGGTGTTGTTGTTTTTTAATATATATTAGTTGGCAAAATCAATGACCAAATATTAAACAATGATAGAAAAATGATAAAAATATCCCCTTCAAAACAAACTTATTTTGCCAGAAGTTTCCAACAAGAAAATTAACATATTCTTAGAATACACATGAAAGGGGACAAACATAGGGTTCTTTGGACATTAAACAAAAGTGAAACAATTCACACCACTGATGCTGTTGCTTTATGCCCTGGCATGTGGTCTAGTGATAATATTTGTTGTACTGCTGTCTCTGCAGAGCTGTCATCTATTTTTGCTCTTCCTTCTATGACATATTAGTCTCAGCTGTGTGTCTCTATTGTGTCTGAGTTCTTCTAGGTGTACTTTTCCTATTTCTCTCTTTGGTAGACACTTAAACTGCTGCCCAGGTTGCTTAACATAGTACCGGACACATAGTAGGTGCTTTAATATGTTTCTTCACTGATTACCTTTCTGTTAGGTTTCTCTACTATTCTTTGATAGCTATCTCTTCTGAGCTGCTGCTGTTCTCTAATAGCATCTACTGAATTACAATTACTATGCAACTTTTCCCCTGTAGAATAAGGGCTTAGCTCTTTTAGCCATATCCTAGGGGTTATGCCATTCCCACATAGACAAATATTCAACCCATTTCAGAAGAAGCCTCAGGCTTAGATTTAGATTGTCATTTATTTTTCTTCCTTTCATGTTGCTGCTACATTTTCTCAGTCAAGGCTATCATTTAACTTATCTTTTAAAAAAGACAATAAAACTTTCCAACTCCCTTTTTAGTCTAATATTACTAAGTGGCCTTTATGAAAATGACTAGAACAAGTAGAGCTATGTGAAAATCAAAACAGAAAGTGGAAAAGATAGAAAAGGACACATGACCTTTATCTTGTTACACCATTGCTCACCAGAAACCAAATTTATATGTCCTCTACATTATGAAAAATAACATATACAAGATAAAACATGATTAGAGGTGGAGGTGGGGAACAGGGTGGTAAAATGATTATTCAAAAAAATATCTGATTGTACTTATCCTAGAGAAGGTAAGAAGATATAAATGACTGATGAGATAACTTTTTTAAAGTAGTTTAAAGGAACCCATAAAAAATGGATTAGACATCATCATTTAGTTGTCCAGGCTTACAACCTAGGAGTAATCCTTGATTCTTCTCCATCTATCATTTGGCATAGACAATATCTTGCTGAGATCTGTCAATTTCATCTTAGCAATATTTCTCCAATATGTTCCCTTCTCTCTTCTAAGACTGTCATCATTCTGGTACACGTCCTCATGTCTGAATTATTGTAATATCTTATTAGATTTTTCCATTCGTCACAACTTTTTCTTTACTCCAGGTTATATTCAATTTAGCTGCCAAAGTGATTTTCCTAAACTACAGGTCCAAATATGACACCCCCTTCACACTCTCATTCAGTAAACTTCAAGGAGTCCCTATCTCCTCCAGGATCAATACAAAACCTCTTTTCAGCATTTAAAGACCTTCATAATCTACACCCACACAGACATAACCTTACTGTCTTTTTACAACTTATTTAGTTGTTTTTCAATGTATGAATTAACATAGTCCCCATTTATATTAGCAACCATAATTAATGCTAATTTTTGGTCATTACATATCTTGAAGTGGGAGGGGGGGAGGAATAATCTACCCCCTTCCATCTCTGCAATGGTGGTGTCAAAAAGGGGGCAGAATTTACTAAAAATTACACTACTTTTCAACTGTCAACAAACTTATACTTGAATGCTGGTACTCTGATCAATGATCAGATTGCTGGAGGAGCTGAATTATATCACTTTTGATATCTTTAGTATAAATAAATAAAAAAACAAAGAAAGAAATTGTAGCCTATCTATAAAACAATAAGCATTTGTTAAGTGCATAGTCTATGCTAGGAATTGTGCCAAGTACTAGGGACACAAAAAGGTCAAATGAAAGGCCCTGATCTCAAGAAACTTACAATAAAATAAGGAATACAACATGGGAACAAATATGAAGAGAAAAAGCTAAATGTAGGCAAAATAGGATATAATTAACAGAGGGAAGGCACTAGAATAAGGAGGTGGGGGAAGGTTTCCTGTAGAAGGTGGGATTTTAGTTGGTGCTTAAAAGAAGTCAGGGAGGTCAATGATTAAAGGGGAGGAAGGATGAAGCATTCCAGGCATGGGGATCATCCAGAAAAATGCCTGGAGCCAAGAGATGGAGTGTCTTGTTTCTAGAAGAACCAAAAATCCAGTGTCACTTGATCAAATTGTGTAAGTTGTGGAGTAAGCTGTAAGAAGGCTGAAAAGGTAGAAGGCTAGGTTAAGAAGGACTTTAATTGTCAAACAGAGGTGTTTATATTTGATTTTATAGGCAACAGGAAACCTGATTGAAGATATGTGTGCATGTGAAAAAGAAAGAGGAAGAGAGAGAGAGAGAGACAGAGAGAGAGAGAGAGAGAGAGAGAGAGAGAGAGAGAGAGAGAGAGAGACAGAGACAGAGAGACAGAGAGACAGAGAGAGAGAGACAGAGAGAGAGAGACAGAGAGAGAGAAATGATCAGATCTGCATTTACCAAAATCATTTTAGTGGCCAAATGAAGACTGGATTACAGTGAGGGGAGACTTGAAGTGGGCAGACCCACCAACAAACTATTGCAAAAATCAAGGCGTGAGGTGATGAAGGTCTTCTTTTGAGTGGTGGCAAAGTTGAGAAGATAAGGAAGAATATTCAAGAAACATTGCAAAGGTAAATAGAGAACGAGTGGGGTGCAGAACACTTTGAGGAATCTCGGTTTACTCCTAGTTTTTGTTAGCCTGAAAGACTGAGTGAATGATGGTCCATTCTAAGATAATCGAGAAAGTCAAGGTGAAGAGGGTTTGGGGGGGTGGTGAAAGATAATGAGTTCCACTTTGGATATATTAAGTTTAAGATTTCTACTACTTACGCAGTTTGAAATGTCTTAAAGGCAGTTTGAAACTTGACATGTGAAATCAACAGAGATTTTGGTGCAGGATAGGCAAATTTGAGAATAATAAACATAGAAATGACCACTAAATACATTGTATCTTCTGAGAGTGAAAGAGAAGAGGGCCTTGAGGGACATCAGAAGGAGGATCCAGCAGAGAAGACAGAGAAGTAGCAATAAGTATAAGAACCAGGAGAGGATGCTATCCAGAAAACCGAGAGAGAAGGGAGCATAAAGGAGGAGAGGGTGAAAAACAGTGTCAAAGTCTACAGAGGGCTCAAAGAGAATGAGGATTGAGAAAAAGTCTTTGCATTTGGCACTTAAGGGATTATTAGTAACTTTGTAATGAGAAGATCAGAAGCTAGATAATAAGGGCTTAAGAAGAGTGAAAAGAAAGTGAATGCACATATTGTAGATGGCTTTTTTGAGAATTTAGCTACAAAGGGCAGGAAAAAAAATGTAGGATAATGAGGTTAGAAGGATCAAATGAGAGGTTTTTCAGGAGGAAGGAGATGTACATGTGCTGTACCTTAATAAAAGTGAGACAGAAGATCCCCAAGGTTAAATTTAAAGAGTGGATTTTATTACCGCGGAACACTGTGGGACTGTCAGGGTACATGGTCACCCAAATCAGACAGCCCCTTTGCACAGTCAGTGTGCGGGAGCATGCCCACCAGGCTCCTAGAGGGGTACGGAAGTAGTCTGAGCTAGAGGGCTGAATCATGTGGGTTTTTCTTACAACTTGAGCTATACTGAAAGCTGGATAAAGGGGTGCTGGATGATATGAGGCAGAAACCTGTTCCCTGTACATCCCAAGGGAGAGCCTTGGGTGGTCCCAATCACAATTCTCTGTGTTAGAAATAGGGGAGACTAACACATTTAGTGCCACCCCTACATAGTAAGGAGGCTGGGGTTCAACACAAATCCATAAATCTTTTCCCAACATGTGGTTAGAGCTGTTAAGTGTTTTATGAACAGCTGACAGAAGGGCAATTAAAGGGACCTGATAATTTCAAGATTCCTGAATCTTTGAAGATGAGGGGGGCGTATGACCTGACAGGTGCCCATGTGGTGACAGCTGGTATTGTGATTTGGATATGGGGGGGGGGCCCTATTGGGGCAGGGATAGCCAATTCCCCTATGGGACCAATGGGGTGGCAATCAGGCAGGGGTACAGGTGGCTTTTTGGTTATAGTCAGTACTAAGGTCTTTCCCACCTCTGCTCCCTCCTCCCCTTCAGGGACTATGATTCCCAGGACTCGAGAAACCTAGAAACCAGGGTTTCCCATGCAGGGTGAGAGGGATTTTGAATAGTGAGATTTGGGCATGGGTTGCTAGGGGGCAGACATGATTGTATGGATTCGGAACAATGGGTCCAATCCCTCAGTACTGCCTGCCTAGTAGCACAGGGAGGCACCAGGACTAGGAGAGGGGAGGTGGTAAGCTGTGACACAAGCACAGGCGCACGGACATCCTGTATCTGAACAGAGTAGGTAAGCTGCATCTACTGGTAGGCCGCCAAATAGTCCAGTTCTGGGGAACAGGGAGTTGAGGGGTAGCTGTGTGCTTCAGTTCTGGAAAAGTCCAGGATTGTCCATTTCCTGTGTTTAACACCCAGGGATAGCTTGGTCTGGGGGCATGGGGATTGTGGGGCACCACACAAGGAGGTAAAAGGGGAATCAGGGAGAGGATCGGATAGTCTTAGATTTAGGGGGTGCTCGTGGACTTCTGTTTTCCATTCTGAGGTGACAGCAGGCTTCACTCTGGTGCAATCGAGTCATGTGGGAATAGAGTCCACTTTGACAGCAGTAGGTGTAGTGGGGATCATGACGTGTGATCCCTTCCACCTCGGCTCCAGACCGTGAATTTCTTTTTACCAGCACAGAATCCCCAGGTTGAAACAGGTAAGCTGAGGTGGAACTCTGGATCAGGATCAGGAGAGCTGAGGGAAGCAGTTTTTTTCAGAATTGCCTACAGACCCTGAAGGAACTTGATGAGGGAAGAGTTAGTGATTTCAGCTTTTAGGTCTTCCCAGATTAGAGGAAGAATGGGTGGTCGTCTTCCAAATATATGTTAGGGAATGGTCTGGACTTTCTCAACCTTGAGTTCTGAGCTCTTAGAAAATTTCAGATGCAGGCTGCTCAAGGAAGTCAAAGCTGAGAATCCAAGGACCTGACCCAATTCTCCTGGGGAAGCCAAACCTTATCTGCTTTGTTCAGCTTTTCATAAATAGACTTTAAAACAGTTTGAATTAACCTGGTGTTAAAAATGTTATATTTCTTTTCTCTCAACTAAAGTATCTCTGATTAAACTAAATATCAGGCACCCAAATATCCCATCATTCCAAGCACCTGATCATCTCCCCCTTAAACAGCTGGGACCCAAAATCATTTGGGAAGATCTGTCTATGTTTAATAGGGAGCTGGGTATACAGATTATATATATAGTATACAGTATACAGTGAATACAGATTCACTCCAGAAGAAAGAGATAATTCAGAAACTGAATCCTTAACATACATTCAGTTACAAATGTTAACTTTTGCTTAGAGCATGAAAGGACTACAAATTCAGATTAAAACAGCCAGATCTCTTCTGTTTTTACAATCTCATTAAACCTCGATGAAGAAAGTTAGTTGAAAACTTAAAATGATCTTAAGCAGTTTGCATAACTTTCTGCACATGATCTAATTCTAGAGGAGAAATAACATTAGATTTTCAACTAAGCTGACAAAAAAACTCACAAATGTAGAGATTACATTCTTAGGGGTGTTTCAGATCAGATCTCAAAGCCTGGGCCTGATCAATAACCTGAGGACAATCAGAGACAGTCTGGGAGATAAAGGCTAGTGGGTGTCCACTGAATGAGGGGTGGAGATGGAAAGGGGCTGACCCAAAAAAGGTTTATCAGTTTCTTTAACTGATAGGTTATTATTCATTTGTTCTCTGCTAGTCAGTATGCTAAACAGGAATGATACAAAGAACAGTAAATGGCCTATTTCATTAAAGAGCTAACATTCTAATTGGAAAATAATGGGTAAAAACTATGTAACAAACAAACAAATAAACATACATACAATATTGTTATAGGAATGTAAAGTTTTAAGATCTTCCCTGCCCCTACATTGAGTGTACCTGGAGCCTTTGGTGGGAGGCTTGTTTTTCAGGAATTCCCACACCTTGGTGCTTTGTGATTGGGCAGTGGGTCTAGAGGGTTGTTAACATTCTCTTACCCAGGAGAAGGCTATATAATCCTTGATGTGAGACTTTGTTTTGGGGCTTGCTTTGAGAAGTGCTGTGTGATTTGACCAGGTGAGATTCTGGGAAGCCATTGAGAGCACCTCCCCTCCCCCCCCCCAAGCTTTGAAAAACCAGATGTTGATGCCTCTCTGGTAACTGTGATTTGGTATGGATATAATGGATGGATAGTTCTAGACCAGTCTGCTTGAAATGTTTCTGTCTGTATACTCTGAAGTTCTGGGTACTGAGCTTTTTTCCCCTGAACTAGGTAAATGATATGTCTGATTGATTAAAGCAAGATTGTTAATCCATTTTGAGTTGCTTTCCTAGGTGGCACAGTGAGTAGAGTGCCATCCCTGGAGTCAGAAGGACCTGCCTTCTGATCTGGCCTGAGACACTTAACACAGACAAACAAACAAACAAACAAACAAAACCTAGCTGTGTGACCTTGGGCAAGTTACTTAACCCAAGCTGCCCTCCAAAAAGCAAATAAAGAAAGGAAAGAAAGAAAGAAGGAAAGAAAGAAAGAAGGAAAGAAAGAAAGGAAGGAAGAAAGAAAGAAGGAAAGAAAGAAGGAAAGAAAGGAAGGAAGAAAGAAAGAAGGAAAGAAAGGAAGGAAGAAAGAAAGGAAGGAAGAAAGAAAGAAAAGCAGATCTAAGAACCTGTGTTGGCAGCCACCCTTGGGATTCTGCTTGCTGCTACACATACATACATTCATGTGTGCATGCATACACATACAGATATATACAACATATATACATATATAAGCATATATGTATATATGTGTATATATGTATAATTGTATATGCATACCTCTCTCTCTCTCTCTCTCTGTATATATATCTGTGTGTATCTATAGATATAGTTGATATTGAGATAGAAATAGAGATAGATATAGGTATATACATAGATAGATATATATATCTAATCTATATATCTATTTCTATTATCTATCTATGTATATCTTTATCTATATATCTGTTTATCTATATCTATATCTACCTCCTCAAGCTCAACTTAGTGGCTGTATTTTGGGCCCTCCTGCCTTACAGTAAATGTCAATGGTAACTGTTTCTTTTTGGGACAGCAAGCCTGAGGGTCTTCCTATCCAACCTGGATTTTTTTTTCTAATTAAAGGGACAATCCCTAAAGAGGTCCATTCTCTGAATGGGCATTACCTCACTCTAAGTGAGTACCAGAAAAAGGCTTTAGCCTGCAAGGGCCAGGGTCTCCCATTGCATACTGTGTCATCTCCAGTCATCCTGATGAATATCAGTTCACTGGATCTGGAGGAGAAAGTTGAGGCTAGTAATCTTGTACAACCCTCCCTCACTAAAATCAAAGTAAACTGGAAGTCATGTCATCATTTCCTTGATGCTGTGGTCCTCTTTGGAAACAAAGGAAAAATGCATCAACAAAAGGAAAAATACAAAAAACCTCTTGGTCTTTGATTTGTTTCAGTTCTTGAAGGAAATCAGATAACCAAGGCAAAAAAGTAGAGGTAAAAAAGAGAGAGAGAGATAAAATTTTAATTGTTGGGAACAATTCCACATGTGTGAAAAGGCACAGAATGGGCAGATAGAATATTGTATCTAAGTATTAGCAAGGAGGTAAGAGTACATGGAGGGGAGTAAGAGAAAAAAAGACCATAAAGGCAGGAAACATATAAGTATGGTTGTTCTCCCTAGAGAAGCAAATAAAGAAGTTGGCAGAGTTGATTTTATCATATTCCCTTAAGCTACAAAAATGGTATTTCATGAGATACTTGAACATCATATATTTCAGCACTGAAGAAAATTAGTTGCAAAAAAAGACTACCAGGAACACAATTGCAGCTTATTTACTAACAAATCTTAAAGTGAATAGAATGGTAGAAAAATTCTATAAGGAGCTTGGTAAGAAACTCCAAATCAAAACTCAGATATTTGCTAAATAGTTGAAGTAAGAGGACACTCTCAGGCAGAGGGGAAGGTGGGGGAGAAAATGTGAAACTCAAGAAATTTTAGAACTGAATTTTGTAAACTAAAGGTAAACAAACAAATTAATAAAGACCAAAAACATTTTTTAAAAGGACACTCAGGCAATGATAGGAAGCAGTCTGTGCCAGGCAACTACCTCCACCATGATTGCCATCTACATTCAAACTAGGATGGAGATAGTCTAGAATTCTCAATGCTAGAGCTCTAGGAATAACAGCACCCGCAAGCAAACAACCTGCTTTTAACCCAGCTCCCATGACATCAGAGAGAGTAGAAATCATAGATGAGTTGCTACCACAAATAGCAAAAATTGCTAATCAATCTCCAGCAATGACAAATAATTATAAGATCCTTGAGAATGGAGCACTTGAAACCACCAGTCTTGCTCCTATCCCTGAGCATACAGCCATCTCTAGGGGGAAAACCCTGTGGAGAAGAGACAAATGATCATAACCAACTGTTTCACATATGCCACCCACTAAGCAGTTAAACTAACTAAGTTGAAGTAGCAAAGCACACTGAGGGAGAGATTGGAGGCAATATATGTCAGGAAAATCAAATCACAACCACCATTGTGACCACTACAGATCATCAGACCTCAAGAGAGATAGTCCGATTCAAGAAAATTCAAGAATAGTAGGGTTTCTAGTATGGGGTCTATCACTATCATCTTGATAATCAACCTGTTTGGAGATGAAGTCTGACAACTTGCAGGTGTTACAGACTGAGGACTAGGAAAAATAAAATCATTCCACCAAAGTCCCTGGCACTGCTAAAAGCTTCAAAATTAGAAATTAATATTATTAAATAAATATAAATGATATTAAAGGAGATCTAATACCATTTACTTTGATATTGTACACTAAGAGCCAAAAGACTTTTCCATTTGAAATTATAATGGAATACTGGAAAAATACACACATGCATAAACACATTATAGAATATGTATACACATATATGATCTACATATATACACATTTATGTATATGTATGCATGTGTACATGTATGTATGTGTGTATTTGTATGTATGTATATGTACGTATATACCTTCTCTTACTAGAATTTGAACTCTTTGACATCATGTATTGTCCTGACTTCCCAGAGTATCCCCAGAGTGCTTTGAAAAGAGTAAACATTTGAATTTTTTACTCATACATTCAATCATTCATTTATTCTTTCATCCATCTAAGCAAACTGATTTCCAAAAATTTCAAAGATGAAAAATTAAAAAAAAAAACTAGAAACTAAAACAAAATAAAAGATAAATGACTTTCTACAATTTGACAACAAATTATGTTTCTCCATCAAAAATAGTGAAACCATCATATTTGGATTTTACACAATATTCCCTCTACTCATTGATGAAGACACAGAAATACTTTTTTTTTTTAAGCAATTGGGGTTAAGTAACTTGCTCAAGGTTACACGGCTAGTCATTATTTATGTGTGGGTGCTCATTTTCTGAGGCCGGATTTGATCTCAGGTCATCCCAACTCCGAGGCTGGTGCTCTTACTGCGCCACCTAGCCGCCCCTTTAGGGCAATTGGGGTTAAGTAACTTGCCCAAGGTTACACGGCTAGGTTTTTGTTTGTGTGGGTTAAGTATCTGAGGCCGGATCCAAACTCAGGTCCTTCTGACTCCAGGGCCGGCGCTCTACTCACTGTGCCACCTAGCCGCCCCTAAGACACAGAAATTCTGATAAGAAAAATGATAGTGGAAAAAATAAACAAACATCTGTTTTTTTTTTTTTTTTTATGCTGGTACTGAAAAATCAATTTACAAAGTATCTTAAGGAAAGGGGAAAAAAAGCAAAGATCAGAAAAAAAAAAAGCTCAGATTTCATAAGTTCTCAAAATAAGGTGAATAGGAAATCATCAACATGCCTGTTCTCCATTGCTAAAATATGTTTATGAAGTTTAGCTAGACTAAATTGAGAGGTTCTTTTATTTGGGTATCAGCAAAGAACAAATTGTCTTTCCAATAAGATACTTAAACATGACTTTATCTTTACCATACCACAATTGACTGAAGGTTTTAAGAGAACATAAAAATACCATCTTGCTTATTGAATGTTGACATGAAAAAGATTTGAACTTAGTAAAATAAAATGATCTTATAAGCTCTTTCATAGCAAGGTTTCTCTCATTGATACAGAAATATTATTTCAGATTCCTTGGAAGAAATGCATTAGAAATTACCCTCTGATAATAAATTGTGTGTACTTCTTCAACTAGGAAGAGATGCGCTTGCCTAAGTAACCACTTCTATGATGGAGAAGATCCAGGTTCAGAGTACTTTTTGAATATTATTTTTGAGTTCTCCTGCCAATGATGAGATACCACTTTGCAGATGGTTTAAATTTCAAGTCCAAGACGTTGCAGACCCTCCTAGAGAATATGTGATGTTAACCAAAGGAGTTTTCTCTGTCCTTGCATATAGGTGGGGGTGGGGGCGAAACACTGAACAATAAAACATATCTACAAAAATAAGCAGGTAGTTGGCATTGTAGATAAAATGTTGGACTCCATACCCTGCCTACAACACTTATTAGTTGTTGGACCTTAGACAAGCTACTCAACTATACTTAGTTTTGATTTCCTTGTATAAATTATGTGTCCTTCCAAAACCCCTAAGAGGTATTAGCATAATCATTTATTAGATAAAGATGTTATGAAAGACAGCAATGATTACTAATCCAGTAAGGAATGAAGTGAGGACTCAAACCCATGTTATGTGACAATAAGTTCATTACTTTTTTCACATTACAATTCATCAGAATTGGATTTCACAAACAATACCAGGCTCAGTCAGCTTCTTCAGATTCTCATCCCTAAGATAAAGAAAAAACACCTAACCCTTCTACTTCTTACCACCATTCAATGGAACTTTGTATAGTAACTATTTCAGATTCAGCTTCTGTATTGTAATGAGGCTTTGCTCAGACTGTAATACTTGTGATACCATAGGTGGTATTGAAGGGCACTTAACTGAAAAATAAACTCAGAAGTTAGAGTGTTTTTATTATTATTTTTCAATCATTTCTGGCTCAATGTAACCCATGGATGTTATCCATGGAATCTTCCTAGCAAAGATACTGGAATGATTTGCTATTTTCTTCTTCAGCTCATTTAATAGATGAGGGAACTGAGGCAGAATTAACCCACCTGCCCACAATCACATACCTATCTGAGATCAGATTTGAACTCACAAAGACAAATATTCCAGAATCCTAGCCTGGCTCTCTATCCACTATACCACTTAGTTGTCCTCAATTTATGATTCCTTTTCTTTACAAATTAACTTTGAACTGAACTGTCTTACCACACTTTTCTCTTCGCTGTCCTTACACACTCTTTGTTTCAGAATAACCAACAATCCAGTTGCTCTTTTTCTATGTTCATGAAATCTCATCACTTGCCTTCCATGACTTTAGATTTTGGCCCAGCTGTTGAGAGAGTGAGACAGTGACAGACAAAACAGAGAGAGACAGAAATACAGAGACTGAGAAGAATGGAGAGATAAAGAGACAGAGAACATTGATTTAATGTTTATTATCTGCCACACTCTGTGATAAAACCTGTAAAAACAAAGCAAAAAAAAAAATCCTAACCCTCCAAGAACTTATATTTTACCAGAGTTAGACAGCTGATAATACATAAAATGGAACTGTAAATCACAGTTTTTTTTTGTTGTTGTTTTTTGTGGGGATTCAAGCAGAGAGCCTAGAGATTTTGGGCCCACAACTGTAAAATACTGGTCCTAGAAGGAACTTATCAATTAGAGGAAGAAACCAGTGGGAGTAAAGAAATTTCCAGAGTGAGGAGGCTCATAACTCCATGTTTGAATGCTCCTTTTTTCTACTTTTTGGAATCCCTCTTTTCATGGTTCAGTCACTTATCCCTCACCCTGTCCAGTTAACAGTTTTTCCATCTCACAGATAGTATACTATATTTGCTTAATGGCTTACTGATAATATTAGCTTACCAGTATGACACTGACCATATGTATGACTCTAGGTAAGTCATTTCACCTCTTTCTACCACAGAATCCTTGTCTGAAAAATGGGTAACATAATACCATCTACTTTCCAAGCTAGCAGTGAGAATAAAATGAAATGTTTTAAAAATACCTTATCAATGCTAGCAATTTTATTATGGCTGTAGCTATTATTATTTAAACTTATTTTTATTAACTTATCTATTTGTATCTTGACTGCACCACAAGTACAACATAAGTTCCTTAAGGGTATAAGTTAATTTTTTTTTGTCTTTGTATCCCAAGCATCTATCATTGTGCATAACACATGATAGACACTCAATGAATTCTTACAAAACTGAAATGTACTGAATTGAATTATCTTTCCTACCTCCTGGTATATTTTTCTCGTTATGAAGAAAAGTCATTTGTGAGGCTTTATCCTTAGGAGTGGCTGTTATTCCCAAATATTAGGTATACAACTCCATAAATTTCTAAAGCATAATGAGATTATTAGTCATAAGCATCATGCTAGCCCAAATCCCTCCAGGTATTAGCTGCCTATTAAAAGGTTAAAGGGACAATGTGTCTATGAGCAGCAGAGTGATGATTAAGAAAGTTATGATTAAGCAGGTTGGCAGGCCATGAATAAGTAAATGATGTGATCATAAAGAAGGAAGACAAATTGCTAAGGTTAGGACAATCTTGGACTGAGTGACTTTAACTAGGAGCAAGGGAATGCATACTAGCACAGCAAGGATATTTAAAACTAACCTTGCCTTAGGGATGGCTAGCTTTGCTCTCTTCACCTAAGATTATGTTGTGGATAAAACTTAACCTCTGACAAGATAATAATACCCTTTACTTTTTTTGTTCCTTTTCAGAAATCCCATTGGTTTTTAAGACTTTGTGGAGGATTTCCCAAGTGAGAGAAGCTAATTCATCCTTGTATGAATGCAGACACACTGAGATTTGAGCCCGTCAGGCAAAGATAGAGTTCCATGACAAACCAGTCAGCCTGTAGTGTTTACTTCCCCAAATGATTCATCTGATTTTATCTATAAGATGATATGAAGCATAGCCTACTCTCTGTGTCACAATGATTCTCTGTAGCTAAGGGAGAAAGCACAACATCCTCTGCTGCTTTTGTTTGGAAAGAACTCCATTTTACTTACTTAAAGTGTTATTTAAAGCAACAGTACATTAAGATTATTTTTCTTTTAAAACCAAAGAAATATGTGTGGTATATGCCACAAAATGATCACTGATGAATACAAAATGCTTTATACAGCAACACAGGGATTTTTAAGAGATCCTTGATTTTATTATCAAAAATAGGCTTTTCTTCTCTCACAGTTTCAATACTTTGATTAATTTTCTAGGTTTTTGTTATCTCAACTACAAAAATGAAAGAGAGGACATTTAATATCCATTCAGGTTCCAAATTCTTTGACTCTATATTTCTTTATCTCCTTCATGAATCATCATGACCCCCAGATTCATTAGCTGATGGCTAACCTACTAAGGATGAATTTCTATGGATTTAAATGCATTTTTCCTCAGATGAAAGACATACTATCAATTAACAAGCATTTGTCAAGATTCTACCATGTGTCAGATACAGTAGAGTGCCGGGTGTCTACTCAAATCTGTCCAGCTTAGAGATAACCTGCTAGAATGTATGTACTGCTGAGAAATCCTGAGAAAGTCTCATGTCCTCTCTGTGTTTTGCTAAGGTTTCAAAATACAACATAGGTTACCTTGCACTAGGAAGTTTATATAAAAGCCATCCTCTAGGATATGTACAAACATTCAAAGAAAGATCTCATCCAAAGAGCAAGAATGAGGATATTCTCTAGATAACCTCTGCTATATGGAAAGAAAAAAAAATAAATCCAGATAGAAGGAAGTATCTAGCTTGTTGGCTCAGCCCTCTCTTTAAGGCCTAAGGATACATATAGAAAAGACTATTGTAAAATCTGAAGACATGGAGGCCCTGGCTTCTATGTTATTAAAAGTAATACACAGACCAATAAGATAGAGGTTGTGACTAAATGTAGCCCATATAAATCCTGATAATCCTTAGCCCAACTCCCACCCTTAATTAATTCACATTCACAGAGCTTGGTTATATTTACCCTAACTCAAGTGTAGTAAATCTGTATTAATTTGTCCTTGGCAATTGATATGGACACAGTCATCAACTGATCTAAGGATGTTCTAGGGTATCAATGGGATGACAAGAAATCCAACCTGAGGTCCTCCTCAGGCAAAAGGTCAGTTGGAGATTACTTGATCAAGGCTGAAACTCAGGCCTCTCTTCTTCCCCTTCACTAAGAACTTCTCAGGAGGTTCAGGTGGACATCATGCTTTCTGCTCAAACATTTCAAATGAATTTGATTCCAATCATATTTAAAAATAATTTATAGCTGATACTTAAGGTGTAGAAAAGTTTCCACAGCCTCTCTGAATACATTTCTTCTGCAATGTCACTCCAGTTCAAAGGACTTTTTGAACATAGTCTGAAGTCTATGATCTCATCTGTTAAAGGTATCAATTGGAAAAATGAAGTGGTTTTTATCCTACCGTTATATCAAAATATTTTTCTTTATGTGCTTTTTTCATAAAACAAAAAAAAATGACTGGAAAGAGACCATGATGAGAAATTAGGGAAACTTGTTTCAGCTACTTGAAATTAATTCTACATTGTGAGAATGAGATTCCTCAATATTAAAATGAGAATGACATAAATAATATTACCTACCTCATCATTATTAGTAGTATTATGCATAATAAACAATATACTTCCAAAAGCCATAAAATGGTACTAAGACAAATATCATTAGATAACATTTATATATCATTGCAACTCATATATTATAAAAAAAATATATCCAAAGATTGCCACTATCACTACCTTTCCTGCCTTCTACCTACTCACATGTTGTTGAACAATACATGTCACAAAATCATGCTTAATGAATTTCCTACAAATGCCATATAAATATCAACTGAGCTCTTACTCTCACAAGACATTTTTATTCTACTCAAATTAACTTTTTTGTAATCCCCATAGTAACTGTTACAAACTTGTTCTCACCTCAAGTCTTTCACACTATCTCTTTCTTCTCCCACTCAACAGAAAAAAATCACTTGACCTAGAAAAAATAGTTCATTTCATGCTGAGTTCCCCTTATAGCCCATTCTATATTTCAAAATATTTTGACCTCTTCCCCACTTCTATTCTTGTCTCTAATGAAAAGTGGGGCCTTCTCAACAAAGCAACTAAAATTATTTATGCTCTTGATCCCATCTGAAATTTTATATATGCCAAACAAAAACATACTATATTTCTTCACAAATCCATATATCTTTGTAAGTTTTAAATTTGTATTTAGGAAACCAACATCATCTCCACCTGCAGGTTAAAAATTTTGGAGATATTATCTTTGATCCTCTACTCTCGATACCGCCATAGATAATCAGTTGCCATCTTGCTGGATCTATCTCTGGAACATTTCTTGCCTCTGTTCATTTCACTCATGGCCATTTCTCTTCATCATCTCTCATCTGGATTAATGAAATAGACTGCTAATAAGTTTTTTTTTTTCTGATTCAAATATTTCACTTTCAATCCTTCCTTTATATAGGTGTCAAAGAGATATTCACAAATCATTTCACTCCCATCCTCAAAAAAGTTCCTGTGTCTCTCTTTTGCTTCTGTAATAACATAATACAAGAATCTAAAAAGTATGTATTAAATGCCTATTATCTAGAGAGTCCCTACCCTCAAGCAGCTAACAATGTAATGGGAGAAGACAATTCACAGAAGGAATCTGAAAAGCTAGGGAGTGGTATTGAAGATGGTGATGAAGATGAAGCCAAGTAGAACAGCTGGAAGAAAATCAAGAGATAGCTGGGATTTGGAACTCTTTAAAATGGGGACTTTGGAAGAAGTTTTATTTTATTTTTTTTACTTATTGATTGATGGATATAATACTTTACCTTCAACAAGTGCTAACATATATTATAAAGGCCATGATATCATTGCTATAGAGGTGGAGGAATCCTTATATGTCATTTTTCCCAACACTCTATGTTTAAACCAATGAGGAAACTGGGTTGAAATGACTAGTCTAAAATTCCTCAGGTAATTAAGTGATACTCATTTTGATCCAAATTTAGGTCCTCTAACTATAAAGTGCAGGGCTCCTATCATATTATACTGTCAACTTATTTGATCTTCACAGTAGACTTGTGAGGAAAGAGATAGGCAGGATGGGTAATATTATTACAATTACCTTCTAAGGCTCACAGTCATAAATCAACTTATCTTACACTATAGGGATATTAAGCAATGTAACACAAATGGTAAATGGAAAAAGTCATACTTGAAATCTAGTCTTATGTTTTCCAGTCAAGTGATTTTTCTATTCTGGTCCACATCATCTCTAAAGTTTCTAGATTATTTGTATAACCACATAAAAGCTAAACTGGTTATTGAGTTTTGTTGACATAGCTGATACTAAAATGCATATTGAAAGTGACAAAAAAGTTTTACAATACAAAAGAGATATCTTTCTAGCAAAAATCCACAATCACTTTTAAAACAGCCTTTAAAAGACACAGACATTTTGTTTGTTAAAGTATAATAAAAGGTCTTCCAGATTAAAAGGAGAATAGCTCTTTCTAATACCATTATATTTGTTTTTTGCTATGATTTGGTCTAAACCAATTACAATGTTGAATACCTGAGGCAGTCTTTCAAAAGTGATATGCTTGACAGCCAGAGTACACTCATCAAAAACTATTCATCCACTCCAAAGAGCAGGCAATGGAACCACTCAGACAGACAAGTGTAAATACACACACACACACACAGACACACACACACACACACACACACACACATGAAAGAGACAGAGAAAGAGACAGAGACACAGAGACAGAGTTAGAGGTACAAGGAGAGAAGAACAGAGAGAGTGATTCTACAAATGAAGATAATTAACACCAGAGTTTTGATATAAACCAAAAGTCAGCATTGACAGTTATAAATTCCCTTCCTTGTGGATTTCAACCTTACCTTATATGTATGTTACTCATCATTTCAAGTTGGTGACTCATCCAAATTTGGTTAATCACTCCTACTGCTGAGAAATAATTATTTGCTTTAGAAAATGGGGTGCAAGATGGTCTTTTGTGAACTTCAAAAGGGAGATGGGACTCAGGTCAGAGTATTCCATTTTCTGAAAGATCTGACCAACTATGATACTATATTTTATTAATTTTCTTCCTCTCTTTCTCTTATACAAAGAGGAATAATGATACTTAGTGACCCAGATCTTTAAGTAGAAAGGTTGATACATAATCAGAAACTTAGACTTATACAGAAGGAATTCTGGCTGACTGAGAGAGAATCAGGGGATAGAAAAAGACAAGGGAATAAAAATATGAACAACAAATGTCTGGGAAGGATGGGGTGAATATGGTGGTTGGGAAAATTTTAATATAACAAAGGAGCAGAAGAATTTAGTGAAAAGGGGCATGATTTTTGTTTTTGGTAACCAAGAAGGTTTCAGACAGAGAATCTTGGAACAAATAATCTTGGGAAGCTTTAGCTAAACACGTAGTCAATTAGGACATTATTCAGCCTAGATTGGATAAAATCTTGTATATTCATTTTTCATTATCTGCAATCATTCTTTTAATATTTGTTATTATTTTATTTTGTGGATAAATAGATATAAATTTGTACTCTTGATTGTGTTGCAGGAGAACTTGCCCAAGAGGTAAAGAGAAATGTGGAATAAGGACCTGAATTTGTGACCATAATACTGTTTCTATGGTATTTGCATAAAGAGGGGAACAAGTGATTAGGAATCAGTTATGACTGATCTTTAACCAAGAAAACCAAGCAATCTCATAATTCATGATGCAAGGAAGCCCAGTTGTTCAAACTGGGATTTACAGATAATCAAGTGTTAGGATAGGATTAATAAAGGAAAGCCTTAGAATAAAGACAAGATCCCCCTCTATCTGTGTTGAGACGATTCCCCAGGAAGCTAACTTGACTCAGGAAGAATGATAACCAATGATTCAAAAATTGTAACACCATTAACTCTTAGAGCTAGAAGGATCATGGAAATTTTATAGTTGAAATCTCTAATTTTACAAACAGCAACATGAAGCCCAGAGACATAGAAATGATGGAAATGAAAGCTAATTAGTGGTACTATCGGGTTCAGACACCAGGAATTTAAGACTATATTTTCAGTTACTAGTATGGCTGAAAAATAGAATTAATATAACAAATTAGCCCCAAATTTACAAATGATTAATATTCAATTCAATTCAACAAACCTTGGCTAAGCATTTAGAAGGGCAAGGGATAGTTGTAGGTATTGGATTTGGAGTGGGAATAGAATTAATCATTTACATTTGAAAACCATTTTCATGTTTTGTCTAATTTGATTCTCCCATCCCTAAAGAAGGTAGGGTTGGAATGATCACATTTACAAGAAAGTAAATTGTTTTCCCCTTGCCCCAAGCCTATATACTTGGTAATATCTTTATTTCTCTGACCTCAAAATCAACATTTTGAAATAAATGTGTCAACAATGTAGATCTTACTACGTAACATCAAAATGTCTTACAAATGATTAAATCAATTCTAAATACTACTGACAACGTGTGGTTCATTTCTCCATTGTTCCATTTGATTCCTATGGATAATACTGAGTTTAAGCACTTAAAAGAATTACAATTATACAAATTTTCATGTAGTCATTAAAACAGTTTGTTTGATAAATAACTGACATTTCTTTTTGGTCTGAACAACTGTATAGTTCGAAAACCATACCAAATTACGGAGCCTACATATGTAGCACACATTTGTTCTTGGATATCTTTTCCCAAACTCCAAGTCTTCCAGAGGAGTTTTGAGTGATAAGAGAGGTTGGATATTTACATCTCCCATTAGAATACTTTTGGTACCTCTAAGAGATAGTAAATTTGCTTTCTCTAATTTCAAACCCTCTATGGTGTGCATGGGTCCCAATATTATCAGTTGATAATCAACTACTCATCTGGCTTTAAGTATCTTTTAGTAAAGGACATTTACTAAGGTAGGAGAGTGAGGACAATGGGTTCCTCCCAAAATCTTCAACTATCTGATAACTACCTATAATGAAAAGCGTATAACTGTCTCAAGCTTAGAGAGCACATATGGAAATCTGCCAACTCACAACTGGTCATTACTGGAAGTCCATTATTCCCATCTGTGGGGAGTTCAAGATGTTCCCCTAAAGTACAATGAATTTCTATCCATCTGTCCTTTATTTTAGATTCAGAATTTGCTGTTGACTGATCTGGGGATATGACTAGGACACTAATAGGAAAATAGGAGTTCTAATATGTCTGGATGCTGTGAAACTTTGAAGGTCTTCCATTGATCAAACTGAGGAGTAGGAAGAGAACTAGCCAAAGCAGATGTCTGTGCCCCTCCCTCATCACTATTAGTAGTATTATCCACTGGATAGTCTCAGGGGTGTGCTCCAAATTCTTGTAATCCATTTTGTTATAACTTTTTGATAATTCATAGACAATCCTTGAAGTATGACAAAGTTTCCTCTATTCAAGCACCATTCTTATGCAATATCATTCCAGTTCAAAGGACTTTTGAAGCTTGGTTTAAGTTCCATGATTGAATTAGTTTATTGAACATCTTATAATTTACTTTAAGTTTCATGGGGTTGAATAAATACAACACTCCATCTTTACATATATCAGAACACTGGATTATAAATTTTCAAATGAAATTTTAAAAAATAGTCCTTAAAATTAGGTATCCCAAATGCTCATTAATTGAGACAAGGCAAACTTTTTCAAGGTCAAGGGGATTCCTAGTGGATCTAAAGTTTCATGCTAATGATTTATAATAATATTGATACCTCCATACTTTTAAATTTTTTTTCTTATTCTGCTTTAAAAATGTTTCAGTGTGCAAATATATATGCACATATGTGTATGTATGTACGTATGTGTGTGTGTGTATGGAGAGAGAGAGAGAGAGAGAGAGAGAGAGAGAGAGAGAGAGAGAGAGAGTACTTGTTTGTAAGCCTAAGTAGACTTTCTTTGTGGCAAAGCATTATGAGGCTTACTAAACCTATATAATTTGTCCTTCTCTTTGGTTCTCTGTGGATATTGGATGTCTCTTTCACAAAATTACATATGTCATTTCCTACTGTCCTGAGCATACCTACTCAAGATTGAGCAATGGAATTTAGAGGTAATCGAGCATTGCTGGGAAATAACAGCTGTCCTGATGAATATTTGTCAGGCTAGATTTATTTCAACTACTCAAAACTATTCAAAGGACTTAAAAACTCTTCCATATGAAGAGCAAGAGAAACATAAACAGAATTAAAGAAGAGGAGAGAAACATAAAAGGAGGGAAAAGAGAAGAGAAAATAAATAATTACATGTTTCAAAGTGTCTACTATGTACCAGGCATGGCTTTAAATACTGGCATTACACAAAGAAGCAAAAACCAATCCCAGAAATAGATTACATATTTTGTAAACCACATATTTATCAGTGTTCCAGGAAAATAAGTTATATCATTGCCAGTGGACATCAGGTCTTACAAAGGATGAGTAATTTCATACTTCTCATGATGTCAAAGAGTTCCAGTGAAATGACAAACTCTTAATGGTTGATCACACATTGCTATTGTGGCAAGGAACCTCAAACATTATTTAATCCCAAGTAGGAAATCTTTATCAATACTTTATTTATTTATTTACTTATTCATTCATTCATTCTTTCAATTTTTATTTATTTATTTATTTTGAGGGCAATTGGGGTTAAGTAACTTGCTCAAGGTCACAGGGCTAGGTTTTTGTTTGTGTGTGTGTTAAGTGTCTGCTCTACTCACTGCACCACCTAGCTGCCCCTTTATCAATACTTTAAACAAATTCATTGTCCAGAGTCAACTTGATTGCCTCCAAAGAAAGGGAATCCCTTGCCTTCCAAGGAATTTATTCTACTACTGAATACTCTTACCTTTAATGTCTTTCCTTTTTTGGACCCAGTGATGGCTTACTTATAATTTCCTTGCTTTTGTCCTATTTTTGCCTTAGGGAGTCAAATAGAAAAAAAACATTTTTGTAACATTGCATCTCTTCAATTACTTAAAGGTAGAGATATCTGCTACTGCAGTTCCCCAAGTCTTCTTTTCTATAGGTGAAACATTGTAATTCCCGAATTGTCCTCCTGACATATTGAAATGGTATTGTAAATGTAGTCTAGGAAACTCAGAATAAATTAATAGCTCTCATCTTTTCTATCTTTATTATGATGGATAAACTGTATTATCCCCTTCTGAGTCTCCATTTCCTCATTTATAAAATGAAGGAAATATGCCTGAATCAACTCTTTTATATGGCATGATATAGTAGAAACAGTGACATAGGGAGGGCAATTGGTGTCAAGTGACTCACTCAAGGTCAGATGGCTAGTGTTAAGTGTGTGAGGGTGGACTTGAACACAGGTTCTCCTGACTCCAGGGCTGGTGCTCTGCTCACTTCTCCACCTCTCCACCCAAACTTCCTCATCTTTAAAATGAAAGAGTTGAGAGTTGATGATCTCAAAGTTTGCTTCCAGCTCTAACTCAGTGCTCTTATCATACTAAATGATATTCTTCAAAGAAATGTGTAATGCAGGTCTTGATTTAGTTTACAAATCTAGGTAATCTAGCAAAGTTTGTGTGTGTGTGTGTGTGTGTGTGTGTCTGTGTCTGTGTCTGTGTTATGTTCCTCCTCATGCTGAATGCCTTCTACTAGGATTGTTCCACTGTGTGGTTATCCCTTCTAAACTCAGCCACACATAAACTGATATGATCTGAGCAGATATGTCCTTCCATATTCATCCCCTATCATCACCAATCAATTCTGGCAAAGTCTCTCTAACAAATGGCTACCAGGCAAATAAGTGAGGGTAGGTGTAAAGAGGAGACAGTAAGTTCTTCTCTCCAATAAAGAGCCATCATTTAGAAATTTTGCTTCAGAAAAGAAGGCCTTACTGCTGCTGTTAATAAAGAGTAAATTACATTCTCAGGAGCCATACGAAATTTATAAAGAACAAGTTATACACAACAAATTTGATTGCTTTTTTGATAAACTTACTAAATTAGTGGATAAAGGGAACAGAGTAGATGAAAACATATCATGATCATAAACACACACACACACACACACACAAGTTGATAGCATTTCACCCACACAAAAAAATCTTACTTGAAAATTTAAATCAATTTATCTTGGCTGGGCATATTGTCACTGAAATTGAAAATTGAATGAAGAATGACCATGAAGAAAGGATAATGAAAAATGCTAACAAAGAAATCGATCATGTGCACTTAAAATGTTAATGATTATTATACAAAATTGGTTAAATAGCCTAGGTTTTTAATTTTTCACTCTGTCTACTCAATTGAAATGTGTTGTGAATAACACCAGAAATGAAAAATATTTCATAGATACGGGGAATTTCATTGAAAGCTTAGAAACAGAGGAAAGAGCCCAGCTAATTCAGTTTATTGTGCATAGTTTATGCTTACAGCCATGTTTTGAAGTCTTGTGCATTTGTTGTTAGATTTTTAAAAACTACACATTTTGTTATTTTTTCTCTCCTCTTGCTTTCTTCATTCTTTTTTCTTTCTTTTCCTTTTCTCTTCTCTGCTTTTTTATCTAAACCTCTCTCTTTCCTCTTTTTTCATTTCTTTCATTCATTTTTATACTAGAAAGAATTGGATGTAGAGACAATTCTGAGTTCATATCCTTGCTCTGCCACTAATGATGATGATGATGATGATGATGATGACAATAGCTTTTATATAATATTTAATATATGTCAGGTACTGTGCTAAGTGCTTTACAATTATCTCATTTAGTCATCACAACCCTAAAAGGTAGGTGTCATTATTATCCTCATTTTATAAATGATGAAAGTGAGATGAACAGAGATCAAGTGACTTGCCTAAGGTCACACAGCTAGTAATTGAAGATGAATTATAAATTCAGGTGTTCCTAAATCCAGGCCCAGTGTTCTATTCACTCTGCCATCGAGCTGCCTCTAGCTCCAGTTGTGATTTGGAACATGCCCTTTACCCTTTCCAGGTCTCTTTTCTAATGAGAAAATTCCTAAGGGCCTTTTTGGCTTCAATTTTTTTTAATGTTCTATCAATAAGAATAAAAAGCAACCAGTCTATATCTCAATGTCACATTCCTGCTATGTATTCCTCAGAGGAAGAGGATCCAGTAAAATTTAGAGGCTGAATCTAGTCTTGAAAGAACATATCATGAAAGTTGTACTCAAATTGGGGTACCACATTAAGGGGGGGCACTGGAAATTTGACACCCAAAGGAGGGTGTAATGGAAATGCAAATTTAAAGATCTTCCCTGCCCCTAGCTTAAGTGCACCTGGAGCCTGTGGTGGGAGGCTTGTTTTTCAGGAAAGCCCATACCTTGATACTTTGTGATTGGGCAATGGGTCCAGAAGGTTGTTACATTCTCTTAGCCAGGAGAAGGCTATATAAACCCTGAGGAGAGGCTTTGCTTTGGGGCTCACTTTGAGAAGTGTTGTGTGATTTGACCAGATGAGACTCTGGGAAGCCGTTGTTGAGAGCCCCCCGGCTTTGAAAACCCAGATGCTGATGCTTCCCTCTCTGGTAACTGTGATTTGGTATTGATATAATGGTGGGACAGTTTGGAAGCCTGTCTGTGTGATCTGTAAGTTCTGTAACTCTGAAGTTCGGGGTGCTGACCTTCTCCCCCTGAACTAGGTAATGTGTGTTTGTTTGATTAAAGTAAGCTTGTTAACCCATTCTGAATTGCTTTCCTTTTGAAAAGCAGATCTAAGAACCTGTGTTGGCAGTCACCCTGGGGATATTGGGGTGCTTGCTGCTACAGAGGGTAACCAAGATTGTCAGGGAACTGGAGACTATACCATAGTATGATCAATTAAAGTAAGTAAGGATGTTCTATAGAGAAGAAAGGTAACTTGAGGATCACATTTTCTTCATCTTTAAATATCTTCAAGTGATTCTCAGGGAAGACAGATTTGATTTGTTTTATGTGTAACTGTTGTTCATCCTTGGTTACTGAAAGTGATCAATGACATAACAAGGTGATGCCTTATCTTGCCCATGAATTTATTTGAGACAGTCACATGAAATTGTCAGCCTCACACTCTCTTTTAGTGTCATCAAAGTCCAGTGGCAAGACAACAGTCAAGATGACTCAGGTTGTAGTGGATGACCTTGGCTTCTTTGATACCTAATCAAACTCTAAGCACCCCACTGTCTCTGCTTCCTTCACCTTCATGGTCATTGGAACAAATTGTTCTCATCTACCTTACAAATCTTCATGAACTTGGGATAGACATCCCTCTAACTCAATGATGGGTTTGAGGTCTGTAAGTTACCATTAACATGGTTTAGACCATCTGCCAAAATGATATTACCAAGGTATGATCACTTTAATTGCTATAGGTTCTTGGAACCACAGGTAAGAGTTGGGTGAAAAGTGGATACCAAGGGTGTAGGAGCCACCCAGAAAAGGGCTTAGAAAATGCTGACACCAGAGGTGCTAGGCCTCCTTGAAAACCCCATACCATACTATGTATACTGAAAGGAAAGAACAAGGATAAATAGGGTCAATAAAAGTGATAGAGAAAACTTTTCAGCAGTATGTATAAACAAATTCAAAAAAGAACATCTGAAAAATTATCTTTCCCTTCCTCTTTGTTCTTCTCCTTCCCCCCTCTTTTTCTTCTTACCCCATGTACATCCACACATAAACACACATAGATGGGAGTGAGGAATACATACACAGATAGAAAAGATCTGTATGTTTTACAAACCTAAGAATTGGAGCTGTCTGAAATCGAATGAGTTAACTCAGTAGTTAATGAATTCCTTATCAGTTAGAGGCCTTGAACCAGATTCTAAGAGAATACTTTGTGGGAATGTTGCAGATGATATTTTTGGTAGACTATATGTTGAAATCTATGTTTTCTGAGAGTCCATGATTTTATGCACCAAATCTTTCTTCATGATCTTCTTTGAGTAACCCTGGCCTGAGACTTGAGGTCACTTTTTTCTTTTTCATTCTATATTTTCTGAAATGCCACTAACTGTCCTTTGTTTCCTCTCTACCTCCCAGTCATACTAAATGTTTTTTAGCCTAGAGTAATAGGTGTGATAGTACCACTTCAGTGCAATTTTGAATTCGCCAATACTCAGAGGGTTTTTTAGAATTATATAGTCCATAAATTCCTTTCCTCACTGTTTCAAATATTGGGACAAACAACGCAAGAAAACAATTCACTTTTAGATTGTTTATCCTCAAAGTCCCTCAACACTGACCTAAAGCACTGTGTAATATTTGCCTAAGCATATGAAGAAATCATGTGATCACATAATCACACAGATATTATGGTTTTGGGTCAGGACATAGAGCTCCCTGACTTTGAGAGTAGCTTTCCATCTAGTAAATTTAACTGCTTGGAGGATCTTTGAGTTTCATTAAATATAGATTGTGGGGCAAATGGGGCTGTTAATTTGGCAAAGGAGACTGAGAAGTATTCAGGTAGCTAGGAGGAAAATAAAGGAGATAATAGTGTCATGAAAACCTAACAAGAAGAGAATATCAAAGAAAAGAAACACTGCCAAAAGATGCAGAGAGGATCAAGGCAGAAGAGAATTAAGAAAATTTAGTGGATGTAGCAATTTGGTAGCTTTGTAGAGAATAGTGTCTATATAATTGTGGAGTCAGAATGAAAGAATTAATAAGGGAGTGAGAGGAAAGGAAGGGAAGGGATTAATTACAGATAGATTTTTCAAGTATGTTAACCAGAAGAGGGAGAAAAGATATAGGATTATAGTTAGCAGGTATGGGTGAATCAACTGAGGAATTCTTAAGGATTGGGGAGACATGAGTATAATTATGTGTAGTGAGGAAGATGCTAGTAGACAGGGAGAGATTGAAGAGAAATGAGACAGTGGGGAAAATGGAGGACACCATCTTTTGGATGTGACGGGATGGAATGGAATCACTTGTAGAAAAGCATTTTTCTTGGCAAGAGAAAGGCCCCCTCTTCATTTGAGGTAGAGTGAAAGAGTAGATAGTGGTAGGAAACATCAGAGTGATGTGAGATGTGGAGTTGGGAAAATGGGGAGCTCCACTTTCAAATGAAGAGGTAAAATACTCCACTGTGTATTGGGGAAAGTTATAGAAGGTTTGAGATGTATTGCAAAGGTTTAGAGAAGCTGCCATGATAAATGGGATAGTAAATCAAATAGGGATATATGGAAAGATTGCCTCACTACCTTGAAATTCCAGTTGATATTGTCTAAAATAAATTTGTGGTGGTCTCAATCAGCAGAGATTTGTAATTTTTCTCCATCTTCATTCAGGGGCATCTGAGTAGAAAAAAGGCATTTGAGTTAAGATCACTAGAGGGAGAAACATAAATTATTTTTTAAATTAGATTATACTATCGACCTCGGACATGGAAAAGGTGGAGACTTTGTGAAATAGATTGGAATATTTGTACACAAACATGCTTCTTTTGTTTAGTATTAGGGGACTTCATTTATCCAGAAAGCTACTGACCTTATCTCTAATAAAAGAAAAACAACTAATAACTCCTTGCATTTTCTTAGCTTTAACAAGGAAGAGTTATACTCTGCACTTGATTCTCAATGATAGGGAAGGAACTGGTTGCAGGGTTGAACATTACGATAATTCTAAGTGAAAGTTGATACTCTCATATTTTTATTTAAATTTTACTAACATTTATATAACACTTTAAATTTTCAAAGGAGCTTATAAGTGTTTTCTCACTGTATTCTCACAACCACCCATGGATGTAGGTGCTACTTTCCACATTTTACAGATGAGGAAACTGAGGCAAAAGATTGTTATTTTTTTCCTTTATGTGCCTAAAGTAATTTGTATATGAGGATGGATTTGAATGGAGTTTTTCCTGACTCCAAATCCAGCACTCAGTCTACTTTACCACCTAGTGCAAATCCAGTGTTTGCTTTGTTTTGTTTTTGATAGAGTAGTCTATGCTATTGTTGTAATGGAATGACAGTGAATGAGACCACTAATCATTTCACATTGAGCTTTTATTGTGCAGCATAATTAACCCAGGCACTGCCGGGGTCATGTACCCAAATCAGGCAGCCCTGGGCATATACTTCTTGGGGTTTATATAGACAAAAGCCACAACACAAATGTCATCAAGGAAAGCAAGCAGGAAAAATACAGAAGCCGAAGGATATCATTGCTTAATGATTACTGCCCAGTGGTCAGTTTTTCGGCCAACTAGAATGTTCCCAAATCTATTTTGAGAACTGAACAGAAGGGGGTCTGGGGGTTATGGGCTTCAGGTAGCAGGTTGGGGCAGGTTTATGTGGCAGGTTTGTTCTGTAGTTGGATTTTGGCATGTTTCGTAGGCAGCTTTCCTATGATGGTGAGAGATGGGGGATATTGACAAAATGGGGGGTACTACAATCCCCACTTCTTTTTGTCAAGAGTCAAAACCTTGACTCACAATTTTGGTGCCTGGTAGTAGGATGGTGGAGACATTGTCATAGTGGGCAGAAAGCTACTCATGCTAGGGCTGATAGCTATGTTCCATTACAAGGGGAAGCTTAAATTCGGGATTGAGAGGTGGGGAAATAAACAAGGGTCTATATTGGGGGCCAAGCCAAGAAGCAGTAAAACTGGATGCCTGGGAGACTTCCTCAGAAAAAGGCTAGACCAACATAATAGGGGGGCTGGGCATTCATGCAAAGCCAACAGTTAGGGACATGGTTGGGTTGGGAAGTGTTTTGACCTTGCAATATTGAAGTTTCTGCCCACCAGACCTTCCCTTATGCCATTGACACAGAGTAGAAAATGACAATAGAAATTCACCAGTGGGGAAACCAGGGCAGAGGGCAGAGTAATCCATAAGCCCTCTTCTGCATGGGATGTCCAGTGTACTTGGTCCCCATTTCTAATAATCCAGGTGTTTTTACCCATAAGAGCATGGGATTTTGACATGGAGAAATGGCACAATAACATTATGAGGAAACGTGGGAAAATCTTCAATTTGGAAAATCTGGTCCTGAGCCCACCTTCTGTTTGTCAGGGGCAGCTAATTTCATGTGAGAGTGGTGGAGCCAGGCAAGGATTGAGCTCACTTTGACTGTGGTGGGTGTTGTAGGCAAGGTGTCTCAAACCACTTGCAATCCCTGTAGGAACTTAATTAAATAAGAATTTGTAGCCTCATCTCATAATTATTCTCTAATCACTGGGAGGATGGGTGTAGGTCACCCATATATAATTTCAAAGGGGGAAAGCCCAATTTGGTTGGGGGTGCACCTGATTAGGGTGAGGGGAAGAATAGTGACAAAATTTTCTTTGTTTCTAGGACTAATTTGATGAGGAACTCCTTCAGGATCCAGTTAGTACACTCCACTTGGCCTTGGCTCTGCAGTTGGTAGACCCAAAAGTTGGCCCATTATCAGAGCCCAACCCAATCTGAAGGCCAAACCAGGGAAGGAGTTCATTCAAAATTTTCTTTACTAGAACCTTGTGAAAGTACTTAACAGAATATTAGGGAGTAAAGTACCTGTCTCTCAGTAGTAAGCTTATTTTTCTGGTTTCCAAATGAATAATTTGATGGAGATGCTTGACCCAATCTCTGTCTACTTCTATTTTTAGTGAATGAATCATCTGAGTTTGGACGGATTGGGTGGAAGAAGGTGCTGAGAAAAGGGTCAGACTGGGGAGCGAGGCTACTTGGCCAAATGGAGGTTTGAATATTGGGGCTGGGAGCAGCTTCATTCGGGTTCCATAAGTCCCCCCTCAAACAGTTGGGACCCAAATTCATTTGGGAGAAGAGATAAAGGCCTCAGCTGTTGCAATTTCTTCAGGCTGAAAGGGGTAGTAGAGCTGTTCTTGTCCCAGTGGGACCTGAGGGACCCATAAAATTGCATTCAGGGGATGATGGCTGAGTATAGACTGGTATCCACTGTTTGCTGCCAACTGTAGGTGAATTGGTCTGTAATCTGAGAGACACACAAATATAACTGGGTAGTTTAATATTCAGGGTCCAAGATTTAAAGAGAAAGACAGATATATCTGGTAACAGGCAGTTGACTAGCCCACGTATCTTTTTTTACTAAAATATTAAGGCTGTGGAAAGGAATATAATTTTAGGCTGAATAGTTCAGATCTAACACACATTTTAGTAGCTCAGATGTATTCCAGCCTTGGTATATGGGATAATGATTAACTTGTGTTTATAATTTTGTTTCATAGGCTTCTTTTCCCTTTGTCTAGTTGTTTCCATGTCATTCAGAAAAAAATGTTCTATTCCAGCTATTTAACCTTTCACTTGAATATTCAGGCTGGCAGATGACAAGCCCATGAATTAATTGACCCAGCTATTTGGGATATGGAATGACTACACATTCAGATTGTGAACAACAGAATCCCATATACCTGCATTGTACTTTTACCATCTTTTACTGACCACTTGCTCTAATTAGAGAAACTTGTCATAAAAGGAAAAAGTAGGGATATGCTAGATATGACAGGATAAAATATACTTAGCTCTGTATGAATTCAATTAAGAGTCTCTTTAATTCCATCTCATAGCCAGACTCAGGAAGAGTCAGGTAGAAAACATTCCTTTTCAAAGGAAGACAATGGGGAAACAGAGCCAGGAGGTTCCCAGTCTAGAACTGTGGCTAAAATTGCCCTCTAGGCTTTTCCCAAAAGCAAACCTTTACCTGTAGCAGGATCATATTCCCTCTGAGTAGCTTGTGACATTTATATTGATTTAATGCAGACAACTATATCTTAATTCAAACTCAAAATAAAACTAGTTGCAGTCCCAGTGGTTTTTACCTCAAATGGCAAGTCTCACCAATCACAACTTCAGTCTTGATACAATTGTTTTCCTTACTCTCATGGAGCTAAAATAAGCAATAAAAGTTTACCATGATTTACATACACAAGATATTTCATTTCTCAGTAAGCCAAGTTTGTTCTTTAGGAACTCAATAACTCAAAAAATCTTTTAGTTTTCTCCTGGGTCTGATGACTTGCCTACGAGATGGTTTCTAGGGGATCTGGTAAGTTTACAAATAAGGAGAAATCAATAGGGACTCCAAAGAGGGGGGTGATCTGCTTGTCCACCCTATAATATTCTTCTTCTGGACTGATGAAAACCACATCCTTTCTGTGTGAGCTGCTGAGGGATCAGCTTTAGATTTGAACATTATAACAATAATCCTAAATAACTTATTTAACAATCTTACAATTTTTATTCTTACTTCATTTTCATTTTGTGAGCAAATGAGAGAATCTTTTCTCTGGAAATTGAACAAAAATACATAACTGAAATTTCAATTCCAAGGAAAGCAAGGAAAGGGTAAGAGAGCAAGATATCTTTCTTAGATGAAGTTTATGTTATGAGACTATAAGATCTTAGTAAACCAAAATAGTGGTGTGAAATAAAATAAAAGTGTGGGTGGGGGACAAACAATAAGCCGTATATAAAGATTCCTCTAAGCTGCATACTAGCTTAGTTTTAAAATATAATATCATCTATGTTTTCCTTGTATATGAATTTTTGTTAAATATTTCCTAATTACATCTAAATCTGATTTAGGTACAATGATTATTTGACACTTAAGGTTTACAGCAGTAGGATTAATCTAATTAAATAGGAACAAAATAATATCTTGCCCTCAGGTACCAAAATCAGTTTCACAAGAACAAAAAGGAGGAGATTTGTTTAGATTGCTGTTGTTCTGGGGGCAAAAAAACCCAGACTTAGTAGATTACAAAACTGAAATGAGTAAGTATTGTAGTCAAGGTGCCAGACTCCTAAATTGCATTGAGTTGCTTTGAGATATATAACTTTAAGCAATATGGTGGTCATAGTCCCATTTGACTCTCCCTTTGTTACATTTCAAATGGAGTATTGTTTTCAATTCTAGGCATTACAGTTGAAGAAGCACATAGATAAAGTGAAGAATGGCACAAGAAAAAAACCAGGATAGTAAGAGAAATCAGGATAATAAAAGAAAATATGAAATTGAGTTGAAAAAAAAAACGAAGCTACTTAGATGGGAGAAGACTCAAAGATGAAGTGGTATTTTTGCTTGAGTAGTTGGGAGCTTATCACCTGGAGAAGGAAATATATTCATGTCTTGTGTCATAAGGTAGAAACAAGGACAGATAGACACTGAAGGAGATATATTTAAGCTTGTTAGTAATACTTACCCCTAACAATTAGAACTCTGCAAAAGTTGGGTGCTCTTCTTGTTTAGTGTTGCCACACTTTGTGATTCACTTTGGTATTTTCTTGGCAGAGATATTGGAGTGATTTGGCATTTCTTTCTCTAGCTCATTTTATAAATAGGGAAATGGAATGAAACAAGATTAGGTGACTTGTCAAGGATCACAACAGTCAGTTTCTGACATCAGAATTGAATTCAGGTCTTCCTGACTCCTGACCTGGTACTCTACCTACTGTGTCACCTAGTTGCCATTAAAAAATGGAGTGGACTACCTCAAAAGATGATAGGATCACTTCCTTGTAGCTCTTCAAATACAGGTTGTATGACCACTTGTCAGGAATGCAGTAGTGAGGACTCCTTTCATGTACAAATTGGATGTTCCTTGGGGTGGTTAGGTGGAACAGTGAATAGAGCCCTTGAGTCAGAAGGACCTGAGTTCAAATCTGGCCTCAGACACTTAACATTTATTAGCTGTGTGACCATGGGCAAGTCACTTAATCCGAATTGCCCTGCCCTCCCCATTTCAAAATAAAAGCAAAAAAAAAAAAAACCCAAACCAAACCAAAACAACAACAACAACAACAACAACAAAAATCAGATGTTTCTTCTGACAATCAAATTCAATCATGTTATTTGGTCTCATCATCTATGGGTCTAGTTGCCTTTTCACTAAACTATATTCTCCATCTTAGACTTTTACAAAATGATTATATTATAGAAAGAGATCTGAATGGATTCTTAAAGTTTTTTTTTTCTTCACCCTGTGGTAAGGTAAAAAAAAGTTTTCCTTTCCTTTTCCATTTCCATTTCTCCACAACAGGAATTATTTTCATCTGAAAGGCAGCAGAGCTGTCTGAGGAGCTGGATTGACCTCTACTTCACTTGATTCAGCTTCCTACTCAACAAAGTGAATATTTTAGTTAGAATTTCTCTGACTTGGTGAATGTTACACAGGTCATCATATTTTGCCATACTAATCCTACTGATATTAAAGGTTTCCAAATGAAGAGCATGATGGACACCTATATAGATACTAAATGCCACTATAATCCCTATGTATTTCCTTTCTGTATTAGGGCAAAGCAGTCCTCCTTTTATTAACTTTAAAGTAACTCATGAAAGCCTTATTTTGTCCCCCAAATTAGACCTGTACTAACAGGAAGCTGGAGTTAAGATGCTCTTAACATATTGTCATTTTATAGATGATGATACAGTCCAAAATTATAACGATATTAACAAATGTTATATTTCAATCTATTCAAACCTAGGGCCCTTAACTCCAAATACAATCTTCTTTGAATAGTATCATGTTAAATCTAAAAGATTAAGCCAGAAATCTTAGATAATGGAGTGAGTCATCTCAACATTTTATTTATTTGTGCCAAGGGATCGATGCCATAGACTGCACACTCCATAAAGGAAAAGAATACACAATTTGTCATTCATGTTGCTATTGTTGCTGGTGTTGTCATCTCTTATTGCCTAGCAAAAAAATAAGTTGTTTATTTAAAGTTTATTTTAAATTGAAGTGAAATGAATATAATTGGTATAGAGCCATCAAATTGCCAATTTCTTCTTAACCTCTAGCAAAAGAGATTGATTTCCTCCTGAATAGGATGCATTTCCAATGCATGGATTTGAAGAACTAACAAAAACACTAAAGTTGGCATTAAGTGCAAAGTCAGGGTCATCCCACCAGTCAAGGGTGGGATCAAATGGAATAGCATTTATTACTAGGAGCACAGAAATTCTCTAGTCAAATCTCATCATGTTATAAATGAAGGACCTGAGCCCTAGAGAGATTAAAAAATTTGCCCAAGGTCACATAGACTGTAAATAATAAATCAGACACCAAAACCCAAGTCCTATGACTTCAATGTCAGTTTTCTTTCTATTATGCTACACTGTATCACTTACAACCTGATGTGTAGAATCATAGAATAGCAGCATTTCCCACATAGACCTTGGAGGCCAAGCAGTGCAACCCATGCATGAATTAAATGTGCATTCATTTTTCTAAATAAAATGAACTATTTCCCAGTCAACACAAATGATTATATTTAAAAAAATATTTGAAAAGGTGAGATTAATTTTTAACACTTGAAGAGACATGAAAGAGATGACCTAATCACAATCCATGTTAGAACAATACAGACCCCAGGTCCAAGAAAGAAAGAAAATTCAAGATCACATGGATCTCTCTCTCTTTCCATATACCTACATACATATACATATGTGTATATATGTACATAAGTGCATCCATATGCATATGTGCATGTGTATGTGTGTTTGTATATGGACGTGTATGTATGTGTGTCTATATTGAAGGGACAGCAATTACTCTAACAATTTCAAATGGTATACCTCTTAAGAGCTTAATGGAGAGAGTATAGTTGTTCTAAAAATAGAAATTCCTAAAATTTATTTGGATGGTTGAATTATTTGAGCTGAACTAAAAGATAGTACTGTTAAACTAAGTTAGCACTTTGCCATAGTCACAGAGGAATTTAGTGTTGGGGAGCCTGGATAATTTAAGAAAAGGAAGTGAAGCTTAGCAAAGATGACTTTTGAGGAAAAAGAAATATACTAAGTACCCTTACTAATACTGTTTGATTCAGTACATCAGGGACTATGTAGATTTTTGCCATAAAACAGGGTCACAGACGTTGCAGATAAAAGAATGAAAATATCAACCAAAGAAAATGTCAACATATTCTGGGCTTGTTAAGGTTCCAAACAAATATTTCAGGGATTTTTAATATTCACAAAATATTAAAGCAACATGATATTTTAGCATAGAGAAAATTAGAACACATTACTAAAATCAAAAGAAATATTAGTCTACAGCATTTTGGAGCAGAAAAGGAACAGAGAACATTAAGTTATGGAAATTAGTAGAGTTAGGAGAGTTAGTAGAGACCTTAGAAATGATTTGAGTTGAAGAGGATTTCTAGTGGGAAGAAATGAGTTAATCAAGTAGAAAGTGCTGACTGAGATCTAGAACCCAAGTAATATGACTATAAGACCATGGCTATTTCCACTATGACATAATACCACTTTTCTTAAGAATGCTATACAGAATTTTGATTTATTGGTGATTCAGGAAGCATGAAAACATCTTCTAATATCAATAATCCATGTAAGCATGTCATTGTGAAACTTATGTACAGTAAAGATGAGCTTCTCTGGATAAATTTCCCCATAATCTTCCATAAACCATCATAATTTGATGTATTGCAGGCCTTGGTCAGAACAATGGACATTGGATACAGACCTCTGTTGTGCTCTCAGACTTCTTCCTGGAGTTGTCAAGCAGCAAATGTCATATTGACTGTTTTTCAGCCCTTTCTGAAGTCACACTGGCTGTCAGGTAGATAACAATCTTCCACCTAAAGGATAAGCCTATTAAGGAGAAATCTGACACAAGTCTTGCCAGCAAAGACCGAGAGACAACACCACCCTGAAGCTGTAATTGTCACAAAGAACATCTTTCTTTTTCCTTTATAAAGATATACAACAGAGGCATCATTGAACTTCTGTGGATAACCTACTCTTGCCATATAACTATGAACATTTCAGTCAGGTTCTGTGTGAACAGTGTACTCCTTGCCTTGTAATTCTCAGCTGGAATAAAATCAGGAACAAGCTTTTTTCCACATGAGGACAGTCTAATGTAATTAAAATTTTCTTCAGTTGGAAGTTTAGATAAAGATTAACTTCAACCTCAGGTGTATAATCAGTGGCTTTAGCATTGTTTTATAATGGTCTTTTGAGAACACTATGGAAGTATTCAGTCCATCTCTCCAGGATCATGTACTTATCACCAATCAATATGGCTCCATCAGCAGCGAGCGGAGAAGATACAACTTAGGCCTTTGAACCATAAATAGCTATCAGGGTATCATAAACATGATTTGGATTATTACTATCTTAATAAAACTGATTTTTATCTTCCTTCTTCCTGAGCCAAGAATCCTGCATCTTGCTAAGCTCCATTTGCCTTCAACTTCTGATGGAGTTAAACACTGTTTTCTTAGGTTGGCCAAGCTTACTGTTAAACCCTGTGGAGTTCTTATTTTTTAACAGCTTCTGGATTTCTCCATCATTTTCTTCAAACCACTCTTAATGTTTGTGAGTGTTCTGACCCAGATGATTATATGCAATGATGTATATGAAGTCATTTAATGATGCCCCCTCCCTTTCTGCTCCACTGTTGCCAACTGTGTGTTGACTAAGCTTTCTCTCCAAGCTAGCAACAAACTGTGCACTTGAGGAGAAGCATTCTAATCTGTTGACATTAAGTCTTCTGGTAGTCATCTAGCCTTATAGCTGTAGCTTTTGATGAAAGTGAATGTTTATCTTGGAGAGGATAAATCTATGATTGGTCCAGCACTCTGGGCTATGCATTTCCTTAATGACTCTAACATTATCTCTGTCACTTCCCCTTATAAGGACATAGTCTATTAAATGCCACTGGTTTCTATGAGGGTGGATTAAAAATTATTGAATTTTGTCATATATAAGGCAATGTTGGTGATGAGAAAGTCATAAGATGTACAAGTCTTCAGTCATAAGTGATAATTGCTGTTGCTGTTTACAACTCTATTTCTCCTAAGAAGTCACTGCCATTTCTGATAGTCTGTGACTACTCTTGCATTAAAGTCACCCAGAAATATAATTTTTTTTTCTCTTTCAGCACATAAATAAAGAGGGCTTCTAGGTCTTCATGAAATTTTTCTTTGATTTTCTTAGGGCTGTCATAGTATGAGAATATGCACCAGTAATGGTGGCATGGCACTTTCCTGCATGTGGAAGTCATTAGCCAGTCATTTTTGAACCTCATGCAAGATTGTTGACTAGATTAAACCTGATTGCAAAGCTTACACCTGTTTCACAGAGCTCCTCATCACAACAGCTGTCTGGAAAAAAAAAATATTACTCGAGCTCTGATTTCAGTAAGCTGGGCTTCATTTGCTACCCTTCTTTTACTCAGGATTGCTATTTTGATGCAATACCTACTAAGTTTTCTCACGAGAACTGTTCATCTTTAATGTCTAATGGATTACATGTTGCCTATATATATGTGTTCTCATTTTATGTACCAATGGTGAATAGCATTAACTTTGCAAAATGTTTTATGCTTTTTTGTGTGTGTTTCAATTTGCAGGTTAGAATCCCCTACTGCTACTCTGCAGGCCAGAGTTTGGTTAGGTGAAACTGACAATGTTTAGGGCACCTTTTCAAACCCCTTCCTCAGTCTAAGATGTAAGTAAAATAGTACATAAAAAGGACACTCTAGCAACCAGAGGGCTGCAAATTTCCACTGCTTCTTAAGTTCAGTGAGAAGATGACAATATCCTGAGCCACTTGTGTACAGAATTGTGACTACAGCTTCTAGTGTATCTGCACCTACTGTTTCATCAATTGCCTATTGTCTTAGGACGTTGAGGTAACAATCATTAAATGGTATGTGTTATATATTCTGAGTTACACATAACCTGAATTTAAGTGAGCTAGAGTTGCACAGTCATTAGCCTCATTCTCCCCTTCAGAGCCATCAGAGTCCAGTGGCAAGACAAAAGTAAAGACAACTGGTGATGACCAGACATGCAGTGGATGACCTTGGGGTGTTCAATGTCTAACTAAGCTCTAAGCACTTCACAGTGTCTGCTTCCACAACCTTCATTGCCCATTGGAAGAAATTGTGGTCATCTGTCCATTCTACTTTAATTCTTCACATGATTAGGGTAGACACCCTGTAACTCAACAGTGGGTTTGAGGTCCATCATTCACCCTCAACCTAGTTTAGTCCATAGACCAAAATAGTTTACCAGGGCAAATGGACCTGTTAGAGCTTCTTGTATCTATATGTAATAGTTGGTAGGCAAATACCAAAGGTAGAAAGCAGTCCTGAAAAAGGGTCAATAGTCCTCACACCAAATGTATATAAACATATATAAATTGTATATGCATATATATCTATACACATATATACATATATAGACACACATATGTATACATGTATATATTTATATGTGTGCATATTCATGTATATATATGCATGTATTAAACACAGAGACATATGTGCATAGATCTAGATCTATTATCTGTCTATCTATCTATCAAATTTCTATGACCCTGGGCCAAGAACCCTTGATCTAGTAAATAAACCTTAAAGTATTACTTGGAAACCACAAATATTCAGTTAGTTACTCAGGGTCATGCATTAAGGATATTTTAAGAGTGCTTCCTTCTGCCTTTGTCTTCCTAATCACAAGCTCAGAAACTGCATCCATTCTATAAAATGACTTCTAAACAGCATAAAACATTAAAGCATAAACTAAATATATAAAATATGGGGAAAATTAGAGCACACTCAGGTTCTAAATAATGTATGCCACCATAAAATAATTTTCTCTTATAACAAACCATTTTAATTACATGAAAGGTATTGAGGAACTGGGTTCAAATGTCATCTACTCTTTTGTAATAATGTTCAAGTGACTTTATCCTTTGATTATTTGACCTCAGTTCTTATGAGTCAATGATTCAATTGTAAATAGCTTATTCAGGAAATAAAGAAAAAAAACAAATGAATATATACATAGATGTTTTCATATGCACATATATATATATATATATATGCATGTATACATATATAGACATACACCAATGTGAAGTATATTGACTAAGTCAACTTGGAAACATATGTATGCTCAAATGTGCACAAGTGTTTTTGTGATTCCTTCAACTTGGGATCTCCCTCTATTCATACAGTATATAAAACTTCTGCACTTTATCATTCTGTTTTTTTAATCTTTTCATAAATAGTTATTCATAAAAAGGCCTAGCCAAAAAAAGGGAGACCTTTTAGTTGATTCAATATTTCAGTTTCCTCAGTTGGAGCCATATGTCTATCCATTAGTTATTCCTCATGTGTACTAAATGACTATTCCACCTCTTTCCCTCATTATACATGCCTTTGATGGCATGTATATATGTATATTTACATGCATACATAATTGAGGATATATATGTTATATATGTGACTTCATGTGTGAGTGCATATTTACTAAAAATATCTTCTTTCCCAGGTCAAGTTGTCACAATGTCAGTTTTCACTTACTTTCCAGGCACGTATTCCAGTTACAAAAGATTTTCACGTAATCAAAGTTGGGTATTTTAGGAGAGATCAAAAGAGAGTATGAAGTGGAGAGCAGGTGCTACAGACATCTTAGAGGATCTGAGAATGCAATTAACCAGTAAATGAGCCTTGGAAAACCTAGCCTTCTTGAACAGATGAATATAATAAAATTGACTGAAAAATGAGATGGCTAAAGCTCACTACTAACAGCAGTATGCACACATACATCTGTCCTGTCTCTCAACCTTTAAGAAAAGAGAAAAATCAGATAGAGAATGGAGAGTCAGAACAATTATGTTAATATGGAGTCTCTTGAAGAAGATGAAAGAGAGTATTGATTGCTTTCATGGAGGCTCAGTTAGTATTACATAACTAGTCCTTCTCTTCTCCTTCAAAATACCTTGGTACTTCTGATGACTCAATAGTACATGAAAACAGCTAAGGAGACAGTAGAAAATGAGGAGGAAATGAAATAATTCATCCTCATTTATTTATTTTTTTTGTTAAAACAGAAAACTTGCCTTTATTTTATGTACCTAACTCTATACTGTCACTTCCAACACACTTATTGTGGATAAGAATTTGTCAATATAGCTGGCCAAAAACAAATGAGCAAATAAGATAAGGTACCAGACACTGAGACCATTTCTCAAGGTGAACTGCCAGACATTAAATCTGTTCTATGGAGAGCACAACTCCAATGGGCTGGCCATGCTCTTCAAAAGGCAAACAGATTTATCTAAAATACTATTTAACAGAGAACTCACAGCAAGTACACACATGGAGGTCAGAAGACATGACTCAAGGATACTCTCAAGGGTTCTCTGAAGAACATTGGAATTGATTTTGAGACATGGAAGTGGCTAGCACAGGACTGTCTAACGTGGCATGCTGACATCAAAGAAGGCACTGTGGTATATGAGCAAATGATAATTAAAGTAGCTCAAAAACATGAGATGCACAAATTTTTAAACATTCCAATGCCAAATATTGATATAGACTATCTGTGCACAAACCATGTTAGTCTTTTGAACTCATATTGATCTGCTTAGCCATAATCAAACACACTTAACTTGACCCCAACATAATAATGTCATTTTGGCCCTCTTCAAGGACAAAGGACAAGAACCACCACCTAACAGCATTTACTGCCACCAGAAATAAAAATTCAAATATTCACTAAACACAAAAATTAAGAATTTAAAAAATGTTATACTTTTAAAATATAATATAAAATTTTTAAAATTCATAGAAGTATAGATAATATAATTAAAGATTTAAATTTAGAAGAGATCTCAGATTCAAATAATGGCATAGATTATTTTGACCAACTTTTCAATTAGATGAATGAGAAAAATCAAGCTAAAATAGATCAAATTACTTGCCCTAAGGTCATAGGTCCGTAAGTTGAAAAATCAGAACTATTAATGTTGGAAATGTCTTTGGAGGAAGGAAAGTTAGCATATAGAACATATATGTTCATAGTCTTTGACATAAGACAACTGAGGTCTGAAGGATTCAATGCCATTTATTTTAAGGAACAAATTTGAGACTTAAACCCACGTCTCATCATTACAAATAAATAGTGTTGAAAAAAATAGAGACAAACTCATCTTGTTCAAGGTATACTTAAATTATGAAAAGTATCTGCAATACTCTCAACAACTGCTCTGCTTGAGTATTTTCAATACTGAGCAACTAATTTTGTCAAAAGGATGCCCATTCTATTTTTGAATAGCTTTATTTATACATAGAAAGTTCTTCCACATTGTGAAGTATCATTTGATTTTAAAAAAATTTAAATATTGTTATCAGTTCTGCTCTTTTTGATGGAGTGAATGAACTGTGACTAGAGTGAATCTAAATAAATCTAAGTTAATAGCAGTTAGATCCCAAAAGATTATTAAAAAACAGTTAAAACATAATTATGATTCATATAAAAGGTCAATACCCTGCATTTAGTAGTTATTTGTCTGCTTTCATTATATGGTTTAACATTTTTTTTAAGATGTTGATCCAGACTTCAATATCCTCTGTATTTATGGGTATCAGTCAGGCTAGCTGGACAATGTCAAATTGAGGGGGATATCATACACATCAAGTTTAAATGAAGAATTTTCTTATTGGACTTCAGAGATCAGCTCATGATACTCTCAATACATCTCATCTTTCATGACAAAAAGGGGAATACAGAAGTATTTCCTGCCCTAGGAAGTCTGACAGATAAAATTAAAAGAAAAATGAGAATTAAGGGGCAGAACCAAGGGGGCAAAGAAAGGGCAGCAACTTGCCTTCTGTCTCCCCCAAACCCTCTGAACACCTTTAAATAATGATGCCATAAAAATTCTTGGAGGGGTGGCTAGGTGGCGCAGTGAGTGCCGGCCTCAGAGTTGGGATGACCCGAGATCGAATCCGGCCTCAGAAAATGAACACCCACACACAAATAATGACTAGCCGTGTAACCTTGAGCAAGTTACTTAACCCCAATTGCTTAAAAAAAAAATTCTTGGAGCAATCGATCACACACAAAAGTATGTGGTGAAATAATTTTCCAGCCAAAGACAATTTAGACCAATAGGAAAAGTCTAACACACCTCAGTGAGAGTGGGTCACAGGCCAACACAGGCCCCTCTAACACAGACTAGATTCTGGCAAACCAGGAGTAGGCTTCAGGAGCTATTGAATTAGCAGCAGCAGCAGCAGCAGGTGATTGAGAGCAATCAGCTAACAGATGGTAAAGGGATTCAACAACTGATCAAAAGTAGATTACAACAGTTTCTTTGCACTGGGGGCAGGACTGTGCTGCTTTGCCCATGAAAATAGCTCAACAAGATTGCTGAAACTTGCTACAGTGTGAACTCCAAGCTAGAAGCAGAGCCCTACTTTAACAAAGTTAAAAGCCAAGAAATAGGCTGGAAAAATGAATAAACAACAGAAACTATCTAACCATAGAAAGTTATTATGGTGACAAGGAAAATCAAAACACACACTCAGAAGAACATAACAAAGTCAGAATATCCAAAGCCTTCAAAAAGATTAGGAATTTGTCTCAGGCCATGGAAGAAGTTAAAAAGGATTTAAAAAATTAAGAGATGTAGAAGAAAAAAATGGGAAAAGAAATGAGAGTGATGCAAAAAATATAATGAAAAAAATAATCAACAGCTAGGTAAAGGAGACAAAAATTCTGAAGAAAATATCACCTTTAAAACAGAATAGGCCAAATGGTAAAATTGGTCCAAAAATTAATTAGAGGTATGCTTTGAATAGCAGGATTTACATGATGGAAAGAGAGGCCAAAAATTCACTGATGGAAATAAAAAAAAAAAAAAGAATGCTTAAAAATAGAATTGGTCAGATGGAAAAGGTAGTACAAAACCTCACTGAAGAAAAATAAATTTCTTAATGATTGGAACTGAGCAAGTGGAAGCTAACATCTTTATGAGAAATCAAGAAAGAATTAAAGGAAAAATGAAAGAATGATGAAAATAGAAGATAAAATGAAATATCTCATTGAAAAAAACAAACAAACAAAAACCTGACCTGGAACATAGAACCAGGACAGATATTGGGCTACTTGAAAGACATGATAAAAAAGAGCCTAGACATCATCTTTCAAAAAAAATATCAATGAAAACTGTCTGGCATTCTAGAGCCAGAGGGTCAAAATAGAAATTCAAGGAATCTACTCGTTACCACCTGTAAAGACAAGCACTGTCAGCTTTCCAGAGGACTGCTCCTGTCAATAGCTTTAAGGTTTTGATCACACAATATAGTGAACTCTCTATGTATTCAGCAGTAAACTAAAGCAAAACATTCACAGAAACCAAAGTGTAGCATTCACAATGATATAACATAACAATTTATCACTAAAGTGGCCACACAGTTTTAAACAAAATATATCATTCAGTAAGTCCTTAACTCAATCATCCTTAAGGAACAATTCTCCTTAAGGGATACAAAATACAAAGGTCTCCCACATCTAAGTCACACTGTCTTCATCTCATCAGTCAGAAAGTATTCTTTCTTCTTGAGTGGAGACTAGTTTCTAATCATCCATAAGGTAATCATCCTTAAGAGGTACAAAGTGCAAAGTATAAAGTTCTCCCACATCTAGGTCACAGTCAATCATGATCTTGTATCCAGCACTAAGTATCCAAGGAAAGGTCCTTTAGTCTTGAGGTGGAGCTATCTCCCAAATTCCATGGTTCCTCTTCCATCTCCCCAGCTCTTTTCTGAATTTACCCAACCTAACCTAGACTCACAGGTAGGCAGCTCACAGATCCTCATCCAGCTCCTTGTCCAGGTCCTCATCCAGTTCCCATTCCATATTGAAGCACATAGTAATCCATCCATCTCAAGCCCTTTGCAATTTCTCTTTCTGGGAAGAGAAAACTTAACAGAACCACAATAACATCCATTCACATTGCTAATACCATCATCAATTCACTTTCTGCCTCTGAAATCAACACAGACCCACAAACCATGGCTGAGAAATCAACACAAATCATCAGTATAGTTCGCCTATCTGACAAAGAAACACAAACAACAGGCAGAAAGCTTCTCTCTGCCAAAGTAACACAATTTGATAGATAGAAATTTTCTTTCTGACAAAGTAACAAATACAAATCAACATAGAATCAACAAACATATTGCAAGCCACCAGAAGTATTCTCCTCAGCTCTGCTCTATCCTGTGTTCCTCCTTTTATATGGTGGTTCTCTTTCCTGTCCCACCCTTTCTGTTGTGTCAGCAAGTTCCTCCTACTTTCAAATCACAAGTTGGGGCTCAAACAAGGTACTAAATACGTATATAACTGATACAAAGTGCTAAGTACTCCTTTGCTTTCCATTACACCTCCTGATAGAGAAAGCAAAAAGAAAACATAGTCAACTTCCAGAGTTTTCAGGTCAAGGAGAGAATATCACAAGCAGACAGAAACAAATAATTCAAATATTAGGGAGACACAGTCAGGATAACACAAAATTTAGCAACTTTTACCTTAAAGAATCAGAAATCTTGGAATATGATATTCCTGTGGGCAAAGGAGCCAGGATTACAACCAAAAATCAACTACCCAGAGAAACTGAATATATTCCTTCAGGAGAAAATGTTCAATGAAATAATGAACTTTCAAAAATTCTGAATGAGAAGACCAGAGCTGAAATAAAAATTTGACTTTCAAATATAAGACTCAAGAGAAGCATGAAATGGTAAATAGGATAGGAAAATCATAAGGACATAATGATATTAAACTGTTCACATTCCTACATGGGAATATGATACTTGTAATTCATTTAAAAACTTTCTCATTATTAGAAAAGTTTAAAACTATGTATAGACAGAGGACACAAGTATAAGTTCAATAAGAAGGTGTGATAAAAATAAATTAAAGGATGAGGAAGAAGAATTCAGTGGGAGAAATGAAAAGAGAGGGGGTAAAATGGGGTAAATTTTCTCACATAAAAGAGGCATGAAAGAGTTTTTACAGTGGAAAGGGAGATTGGGGAGAGGTAGGTGAGTGAGTAACCTTACTCTCATCAGAATTGGCTCAAAGAAGGTATAACATACTCAGTCAAATGGACATTGAAATATTTCTTATAATACAGAAAAGTAGGAGCAGAAGGGGATTAAAGATAGGCAGGGGGTGATAGAAAGGAAGGCAGATTGGGGGAGATGATAGTCAGAAGCAAAACACTTTTGAGCAGAGACAGTATGAAAGGCTAGAGAAAATAGAACACATGGGGGATAAGATGTAAAGAAATACACCTAGCAATAGTAAATAACAAAAATGAAGCAAGTTTCTCTGATAAAGGCCTCATTTCTCAAATATATAGAGAACTGAGTCAAAATTATAATAATAGGAGCCATTTATCAATTGATAAATAATCAAGAGATATGAACAATTTTCAAATGAAATAATAAAAGTTATCATTAGCCATGTGAAAAGGTGCTCTATATTGCTAAAGTTTAAAGGAATGAAAATTGAAATATTTCTGGGGTACTAACATTTTAAATTGGCAAATAAAAGAGTAAAGGAGAATGACGAATGTTAGAGGGAATGTGGGGGGGCAGGGAATGATTCAATGATACAGTGGTAGTATAATTGTAAGCTGATTCAATTATTCTCTAGAACAATTTGGAACTATTACCAAAGGGTTATAAAACTGCATACCTTTTGTGGCACTGCTAGGTCTGTATCTAAAAAGGGATTTTTAAAAAAAGGGGAAAGGACATATATGTATGGAAATATTTATAGTAGCTCTTTTCTGGTGGCAGGGAGCTGGAAATTGGGAGGATGACCACCAATTATGGAATAGCTAACCATGTTGTGCTATGTGATTATAAAAGAATATTGTTGTGCTATAAGAAATGATGAGCAGGATACTCTCTGAAAAACCTGGAATGAATTACATACGTTGAAGCAAAGTAAAATGCACTATGTACAAAATAATAGCAATATTGTAAGATGATCAGGTGTGAATGACTTAGCTATTCTCGACAATGCAATGATCCAGGAGAACTCTAAAGGACTTATGATGATAAATGCTATCCATCCCCAGAGAATGAATGATGGTATCTAATTATAGATTGAAGATTGCTTTTTCACTTTCTTTATTTTCCTTGAGAGTTTTTTTTGTCTCTTTTCTTTCACAACATGCCTAACATGAAAATTTGTTTTGCATGGCTACACATTTATAACCTATATTAAATTGCTTGCTTTCTCAATGAGAGGTTGGGGAGGGAGGAAATGAGAAAAAAATGGAACTCAAAGTTTGAGAAATGAATGTTAAAATTATTTTTACATGCAATTTGGCAAAAATAAAGTAATAAATTAAAAACACCATAAAACAGAGAATAGAAAAAAGATAAATGATAAATTTCATCCTCAGATGAATACAATAAAGGAAGGAGGAGAAATATTTCATATTTACTGAACACTTTCCCTAAAACACTTGCCTAAAACTTGTCTAAGTTGTTTTATCTACTTTTGATTCTTTAAAATATTTTGAAATATCCAAATGCTTTACTCTCTCTCCATTCTCTAACTTTTAGAATCATGATGAGTCAACAAGTACTTATTAAGCATCTACTATGCACCAAGTACTGTGCTACATGTTGGAAAAAGATATAATTAGAAAAAAACTTAGCTCTTAAAATGTGAGAAAATTTTACTTAGAATACAGAATATTACTGTAAGAAACCTTTAAGGCAAATAACTTAAAATATCAAGTAGAGAACCTGAGTTCAAAAAAGCACTTATATAATTTTTTTTACATAAAACTAGAGCTCTGGTCTTCCAAATCCTAGTTTTATTGCTTATTGCTTACATTTAACTATTTTAATATACAAAGCAAGAATCTTGAGTGATCATGCCATAATTATGACAGGTAAAAAATTAAGGATATTTCATCCAGAGAAGAGAAAGCATGGGCCACCCAGACTCAGGGCAGTCCCAACCAGTGGCACAGACAGTTCAGAGCAGACTTTGGGAGAGTGAATCACCAGCAACTTGGGTAGTTTCCAAACTTCTAATCCCATAAACACTGAAGAGAAAGTAAAAGGTCAGTGGGAAACTGTGTCTAGCCCCTGGCCCAGGGTGAGATGTGGCAAAGGCAGAGTGGTTGCAGCTGTTACCATATGGCTTCCTCTGGATCTTCTGGCCTGCAAATCATAGGTGGATCAAGCAACCATTCAGAGGGTAATTACAATTGCTTCAACCTGCTTTAATCTGGATTGCCATCTTGGGTGGTGGTCCTGGGGTGTGTGGCCAGTGTGCCAAAGCTTGGGCTTCCTGGAGAGAGGGTCCCTCCTTATAGCTCTGACAACATTTCTAAAAAACCCAGTGATTTGGGACACAGATCTCTACATTCTGGAAGCAGAGTTCTACTGTGGCAAAAAGCTCAAAAGTCAAGTAATTGGCTGGCAAGATGAGAAAGTAGAAGAAGCACAATCAGACCATAGAATTCTTTTTGTGGGGGGACAAAAAAGAATTAAAACATGGAACCAGAAGAAGTCAACAATGGCAAAATTCCTGCATCAAAAGCTCCCAAGAAAAATATGAACTTGTTACAAGCCATGGAGAAGTTCAAGAACGATTTTAAAAATCAAGTAAGATAAGTGGAGGAAAAATTGGGAAGAAAAATGAGAATAATGCAGGAAAATTATGAAAACCTAGGCAACAGCTTGCTAAAGGAGACCCCAAAAATACTGAAGGAAATAACACCTTAAAAATAGACTAACTCAAATGGCAAAGAGGTCCAAAAAGCCAATGAGGAGAAGAATGCCTTAAAAAGCCAAATTGCCCAGATGAAAAAAGAATTTCAAAAACTCACTTAAAAGAAAAAAAAATCCTTCAAAATTAGAGTAAACAAGTGGAAGCTAATGCCTTTATGAGGAAGCATAATATTATAAAACAGATCCAAACAAATGAAAAAAAAATGGAAGGCAATGTGAAATATCTCATTATAAAAACCACTGAACAGGAAAATAGATCCAAGGGAGATAATTCAAAATTTATTGGACTACCTGAAAGCCATGATCAAAAAAAGAACCTAGAAATCATCCTTCAGGAAATTCTCAAGAAATATTACCATGATATTCTAGAACCAAAGGGCAAAATAGAAATTGAAAGAATTTACCTATTGCCTCTTGAAAAAGATCCCAAAAAGAAAACTCCTAGAAATATCATAGCCAAATTCCAGAGTTCCCTGGTCAAGGAGAAAATATTACAAGCTGTCAGGAAGAAACAATTTTATTATTGTGGAAAGACAGTCAGGATAACATAAGATCTAGAAGCTTCTACATTAAAGGATCAAAGGTGGTAGGATTAAAACCAAGAATCACCTACCCAGCAAAACTTAGCATGATGCTTCAGGGGAAAATATGGTCATTCAATGAGAGAGGGGATTTTCAAGTATTCTTAATGAAAAAAAACAGAGCTGAACAGAAAGTTTGAGTTTCAAATCCAAGAAGTAAGAGAAAAATGAGAAGGTATATAAGGAAAAGAAATCATAAGGAACTTATAAAGTTGAACTATTTACATCCCTATATGGAAAAACAAAAATTGTAACTCATGAGACTTTTCTCAGTATGACGATAATCGAAGGAAATATATGTGTATGTATGTATGTGTTTACATATATATATATATATGCATTTATAGGAGGGTGTATGTGTGTACAAATACATATGTGAGTGTGTATATATGTGTGTACATGTATACATAGACAGAGGGCACAGGATCAATTGCATAGGGAGGGATGATATCTAAAAAACAAAATTGAGGTGAAAGAGGAATATAATGAGAGAAAGTGAAACAGAGATATAGAATAGGCTAAATGATCTCATATAATATAGGCAAGAGAAAACTTTTACAATGGAGGGGAAGAGCAGTAAGGTGAAAGGGAATGGGTAAACCTTACTGTCATTGGATTTGGCTTAAAGAGGGAATAATATACACACACATTTGCGTATCATACCCTACAGAAATGTAGGAGGAAAGGGGATAAGAGGAGAGATGGTAGAAGGAAGGGCAGATTGGGGGAGAGGGTATTTAGAAGCAAATACTTTTGAAAAGGGACAGGGTCAAAGGATAAAACAGAATAAGTGTGGGGGTGTGTGTGATAGGATGGAAGGAAATATAGTCTTTCACAATATATCTACTATGAAAACATTTTGGATAACTATACATGTACAAGCTCTATTGAATTGTTTATCTTTGAAGTGGGGGTGTGTGAGGAGGGAAGAAGAGAATCTGGAAAACAAAGTTTTAAAACAAATATTTAAAAATTGTTTATACATGCATCTCAGAAATAAGATATACAGGCACTGGGGTATAAAAATCCATCTTGCCCTAATAGAAATATAGTGGGTGCAAAGGGGAGGATATAAGAGAGAGCAGATTGGGGGAAGGGGTATTCAGTAGGCTTGCTATCTTGGGGCTTGGGTAGGGTAAAGAGAGGGAGAAAAAATTTAACTCAAAATATTGTGGATAAAAATAATAAACATTATGAATAGATAGTTTTGAGATGATATAATCAAATATTGTATCTTCATATATATTTATAGGTAAATATGATTAGAAAAATATACATTAAAAATCCTCAGAAGTAGTATATTACACCAATCAGATTGGCTAATATAACAGAACAAGAAATGATAAATGTTGGAGAGGATGTAGGAAATCTTGAGACACTAATGCGCTGTTTATAGAGTTGTGAACTGATTCAAATATTCTAGAGAACAATTTTGAATTATGTTCAAAGGACTATAAAACCAAGCATAACCTTTATCTTTGAAATACCATAACTAAGTCTATATCCTAAAGAGATTATTTTAAAAAGGACCTATATGTACAAAAACTATTTATAGTGATTTTTATATTAATGCAAAACAATTGGAAATTTAGGGGATACTTATATATTAGGGAATGGCTGAACAAGTTGTGTTATATGATTGTGATGTTTTATTATTTTATTGTAGGAAATGATGAGCAGTATACTCTCAGGAAAAAAAAAATTCAAAAGACTTAGATGAGTTGATGCAATGTGAAAGGAGCAGAACCAGAGCATCATTTTATACCACAATAGCAATATTGAACAACACTCAACTGTGAATGATTTAGCTATTCTCAGCAATTCAATTATCTAAGGTGATTCCAAATGACTTATGATAAAAAATGCTATCTACTTCCAAAGAAAGAACTAGTGAAGTCTCGATGGAGAAAGACATACTTATAAAAATTTATTTTATTTTCCTTGTTTTTCATCTGTACTTCTTTCACAACACAATTATAACAATATGTTTCACATTATTGAACAATTTTGTAGTCTTTTTTGATGCTTTCTGCATTGTTCTGAATAATGTTTAGATCCATTCACAACTCCTCCAGTAATGTGTCAGTGTCCCGATTTTTTCCACACTTCCTACATTTGTCATTTTACTTTACTATAATGGTAACCAATATGATAGGTCTGAGGTGCTTGCTACTTAATAGTTGTAAATTACATTTTTCTGTTAATATTGAAGTAGTGAAAATTTTCATTTTGCTGTTGATTGTTTTGATTTTTTTGTTCTAAAAATTGCCTGCTCATATTATTTGCCAATGTATCAACTGGGGAATCACTCTTATTCTTATAAATTTGACACATTTTGCTGTATTTTAAAGACATGAACCATTTATTAAAAAAAACTTGCTATAAAATTTCTATCACAGTAATTAGCAATTACTTCGTATGTCCCTCCATTTTGTTTTCAACTGAATTTTTTCATATGTCTTGTTTTGTTCCAGGGACAGAACTAAGATGGCAGATTAGAAAAAGCACTCAGCTCAACTTTACCAACATTGCCCTCCAAAGGATTTTAAAATAATGACTCAAAATTCTGGGCAGAGCTAATAAAAGTCAGATGTGACTATTTTTTTTTCAGACCAAGACAATATAGGAACTCAGAAGAACAAAATCTGTCATGTGGAGAAGAAGACTAACTTGAAATCAATGTTAACGATGTATGAGTGTTGCACCTTTTTTTGATATTGACTGAAGTAGCAACCACTTCAGGAGATCTCAAGCCATATTCAATAAGGGAACTTGGTAACTTGTCAGAAAGATATTAGAGTGTCCCTGTAAAATCACTGATTGCAAGACCAGATACTATATGGCAACTCCATTGTCTATGCCTACTTTTGGGTTAAAGTTCTACATCAGAGAGGAGTATTTCCATTCAAGAGGGAATGGGAGACCTGATAGACAACTGTTTGGCAACTGCATTATGTATACTCTCTTTGGGGTCAAAGTTCCAAGACCAAAAAGAGTGATTTCAGACAAAAGAGGCGATATTACTTCCAGGATCAGGAATAATGAGCAGTATCGATACCAATCTGAAGGGAACAGGAGTTTTACCTGTGTAAAGACCAGAGTTCAGGCCAGGACAGCATTGAACATAGCTTTCACCAGATCATGCTACCTTGGGATAAAGCCAATCACATGCAGCTTTCCTGAGGACTGCTGCTGCTGTGAATAACTTTAATGATATAATCTCATAGTATAGTGAACCCTCTATTCAGAAATGAACTGAAGCAAAATATTCGACAAACTAAAGGACAGCATTCACAACACTATAACATAAATAATTACTAAGGTGGCCACATAGTTTTAAACAAAATGTATCATTCAGTAAGTCACACTCTCCTCAATCAATATAAAGTACACATATAAAGTCTTCTTTCATCTTTACTGGTGACTGGCTTCCAATCATCCTTACCTTAAGAGGTAATCATACTTAAGTCAATCATCTTTAAGGAGTAGTGGAAAGTACAAAGACCATCCACACCTTGGTGATAGTTAGTCACAGTATCTTCAGTCATCACTGAGTACACAAGTAAAATCTCCTTTCTTCTTAACTCAAATCTGATTTCAAACCCCATGACTCCTCTTCCATGCTCCCAGCTCTTGCCTGGATTCACTTGACTATTGCTTGGATTCACAGGTAGGCAGCTCTCTGCTCCTGTTTCATACAGAAGCTCACAGGGACAGCTCCATCCCAGGCTCTTCACAGTTTCTGTTTCTAGGAATACAAAGCTCAATAGGCCTACAACAATATTTACACACATTCCCAGCACTATCATCTTAATTTACTTTCTGGCTGAGAAATCAATACAAATCAACAGAGTGCTTCTGTAAGACGAAATAACACAATTTATCAGACAGAATGCTTCTCTCTGACAAAGTAACACCAACACAGAAAAAGAGACAGAACAACAGACAGAGTGCCAACATCACAAACATTCTCTTTATTAGCTCTGCTTGGCCCTGGCTCATGCTCAAGCTTTTTCTGTTCTGCTCCTTACTCTTTCCTGTCTCACTCTTCCTGTTCTGTCTTTCCTATTCTGCTCTTTTAGCAAGCTCCTCCCACTGTGGGCTCCATATGATGACATTAGGACTATTAAAGGCCGGAAATATCTCTCTAAACTCCATTTGGGCTATTAAGGGCAGCACAATGTATACTGTTTCCAGCAAACACTTAACACAATCAAAGGTAAGACCCAAAGGCACTTGATTAACTGAAACAAGGAGAAAAATATTACTTTGCTTGCCTTTATACTTGGAAGAACCAAAAACTTCTACATCTCCCTATTTAGTCTTCAAAACAAAAATAGCAGCATGAAGATGTCTGAAGTCTGATACAGTGTTTGATACTCTCATTTTCTTGCACAATAAAATAATTACATGGTCATTTGATTGAGATGCCACTTAAGAAGTAAATTAACTAAGAAGTAAATTTTCATTTTTATTATATTGGCATGGCCTATCCATGAGGTTTATTAACATTTCTTCAGTGGTTTAGATATGACCAATTTTTTAAAATATATTTTAAAGACTATTCACCTGTTCCTTGGGTTTGACTTGGCAGGCCAGTCACCAAGTATTTTGTATTATGTGCAGTTATTTTAAATGCAATTTATCTTACCATCTCTTGAGCCTGAAATTTTTGATAGTATAAAAAATGCTGATATTTTAAATCAGTTTATTTTAAATACTGCAATTTTAATTTAATTTATTTCTTATTTTTTAATTATTTGCAAAAAGTTTTTAGCTGATTCCCTAGGGCTCTCTAAGTATACTATCATATAATCTGCAACGGGTGATAGTTTATTTTTTAATTGTCTTTTTTTAATTCTTTTAATTTTCTTTTCCCTCATCTTATTGTCATACCTAATACGTCTGGACAATATTGAGAAATGTGGAAGGCTTCAAGTTTATCCCTGTTAACAGGTAATATTTGCTCTTGGTTTTAAATAGATATTATTTATCATATGAAGAAAGACCCCATGGATTTCTATGCTTTCTTTTGTTTTTAATAGGAATGGGTCTTGTATTGTGCCAAAGGACTTCTCTGCATTTCTTTATATACTAATATGATTTATGTTGGTTTTGTTATTGATATTGTCAATTATACTGATAGTTTCCCTAATACTGAACAAGCCTAAAATTCCAGATATAAATCCCCCCTTATTATCATATATCATTGTTATAATGTATTTCTATAATCTCCATCATAGAATTTTGTTTATTTTATTTTATTGCATTGATATTCCAGAAAAAAATTGGTCTACACTTTTTTTTTCTGTTTCATTCTGCCTGGTTTAAGTATCAAATCCAATTTTTGTCATCAAAAATAGGCACAAGATTTCACTGAAGGGGAAAAAAAAACTTAAAAAGAAGAATCGGTCAAAAGGTAAATGAGGTAAAAAAGCTCACTGAAGAAAAAAGAGTTACAAAATTCATCTTGAAGAACAAAATGCCATAACATCAAGTGAATCAATGGAAAAAAGGTAAATGTAGGTGGCTAAGTAGTACCAGATTTTAAATAATATTCTAAAGAGGTACTTATTAAAATGGTTTACAAATTGATGATGTATCAATGGAATGGATTAGATTTACAAAGAATATAAAGTAGCAAATGATCATAGCAATGTAGTATTTGAAAGACCCAAAGATCCAATCTTTTGGGTGTTAAGTACATACCCCTTGACAAAATTTCTGTGCAAACTGGAAAGGAGTTACACACTAACTAGGCTAAATACCAAATAGAAGGCTATAATGGTAATGGGGATTTGAAGATGTTCCCTGCCCCTTGTATTGATAAGCAAACAGGTACTTAGCACCTTGTTTTAAGTTCATGATTGTGTCAAGTGTTAGGATCCAGAACTTGTGAATCCCACAGTGGGAAGAATTTTCTGGTATAATAGAAAGGGGTGGAACAGGGAGGAGCTAATACCATATATAAGGAAAAGGCCAAGCTAGGGAGCAAGAAATTCTTCTGAGAGCTGCAGAAAACTTCTGAGAGCTAGCCAGAGAATTTCTGAGAGAGAGAGAGAGAGAGAGAGAGAGAGAGAGAGAGAGAGAGAGAGAGAGAGAAAGAACTGAACTGCTAGGATCCTGAGAACTTCTGAGAACTGCTACAAATTGAGAACAGAACTTGTGATGGCAATACTGAGAAGAAATGAGAAGAGAACTGAGAAGAACTGAAAAGAAAACTGGGAACTGAGAGCAGAACTGAGAAGAGAACTCTGGTGTTGGCAGAGTTGATTAGGAGAAAACTTGTGGTGTCCCGTCATTCTGTTTATCTGCTCTTTCTGTGTTGAAGTTTGTTTGTGATACTTTGTACAGAAGCCCAGGAACATTACTGGAAGCCCTGAAAGAGGATGTTCTGGTTATATATTTACAGAAGTCCTGGAGGAGGGATTCAGATGTCCTGGGACTGTACTAATGATTTGTGTTGAGTTTTCCAACCTTGTTTGTGGGTCTGTGTTGATTACACAGGCAGATAGTGAATTGATGATAGTGCTGACAATGTGTATAAATGCTATTGTGGCCCTCTTAAGTTTTATCTTCCAAGAAAAGGAAATGTGAAGGACTTTAGGTGGACTAGACACTGTTAACTTCAATATGGAATGGGAACTAGACAAGGAACTGGACAAAGAACTGGACTAGGAGCTGGACAAGGAACTGGGAGGTGCCTGCCTTTGATTTCAGCTGACAGTTGTGTAGATTTAGGCAGAATCTGGGACCATGGAAGAGGAACCATGTAAGGTGAGAGCATGCCTCAAGTCAAGATGAAAAGAACTCTCCTTGGGTATTAAATGCAAACTGAGAAGATCATGATTTCTGTGGCCTAAGGGTGGAGAACTTTGACCTTTACATTTAGATGATTGAGTTATGAAATTCTCCAAGTAAGAAGAAAGATGACTAATTTGACCTAGACATGGAGAACTTTGACCTTTGTACTTTGTGATTGAATTAAGGACTTACTATATGACTGAGTTACTAGATGATTAAATTACTAGATTAATGTACTTTGTTTAAAACTATATGGCCACTTTCTTTAAAACTATGTGGCCACTGTGGTGAAAACTATGTGGCCATTTTAGTGATAAGTTGTTATGTCATAACATTGTGAATGCTTTACTTTGATTCCTGTGAATAGTTTGTCTTAATTTGTTACTGAATACATGGAGAATTCTCTATACTATGTAATTAGTAACTTGAAGCTGTTCACAGCAGCAGTCCTCTGGAAAGCAGTTTGTGCTTGGCTTTACAATGGCTCAGTGGACAGATCACTAGGCCCAAAGTCAGGAAAACCTGATTTCAAATCCAACCTCAGAAACTTACTAGCCATCTAACTATGGGGAAGACACTTAACCATTATTTTCCTTAATTAACTAGAAAAGGAAATGGCAAACCATTCCAGTATTTTTGCCAAGAAAACTTATGTACTATGGTTCATGAGTTGGTCACGACTGAACAATAAGCGGTGACCAACATCTCACAACATATATCAAAATAAGGTAAATACATGATTTAGACATGGAAGTAGTTATCTTAAGTTAATTAGGGGAGCATGGAAAAGTTTACCTGTCATATCTATGTGTAAGAGAATATTTTATGACAAAACAAAAGATAAAGAGGATCCCAGGAAGTACAACAGATATTTTTGCTTACATTAAATTAAAAAATAATCTTTTTCATAAACAAAAGGAATGTTGTAAAAATTAGAATGAAAACACGAAATTAAGGGAAAATTCACAGCAATTTTCTCTATGGGTCTTGTTTCTAAATATGTGGAGAAATGAGGTAAATTCATAAAAATAAGAATGATTCCCCAGTTCATAAATGGACAAAGGATATGAGAGCAATTTTCAGAAGAAAAAAAGTCAAATATATCAACATTTACATGGAAAATGCTCTAAATCAGTACTGATTAGAGAAATGCTCATAAAATCAACTCGACATACCACTTTCAAACTACCAGATTTTATAATGTGAGTGAAAATTAAACACTGTTGTTAACTGATTGAACCTTTCTAAAGAGCAATTTGCAACAACAGTTAAGTGTCTGTGAGACTGTATAACTTTTGACCCAGAAACAATACTACTATTATGGCTACTACTCCAACTCCTCCTCCTCCTCCTCCTCCTCCTTCTATTACTACTACCACTACTACTAGATCTATATACCCAAGAGATCACAGAAAAAGCAAAAGGACCCATTGGATAATTGGGGGATGTCTGAAAAATAATGTGGTATATATGTGATGGAATACTATTTTAGTATAAAAATAATCATTAGTATGGTTGCAGAAAATCTTGTGAAGATTTGAATTGATATAAACTGAGGAGAACCACAAGAATATTGCATATATTAATGACAATATTTTATGGATAATAAACTCTAAATGATTTGCCTACTCTGATTAAGATGATGATCTAAGACAATTACAAAGTACCAATCACTAAAAATTCTATCCTACTCCAGAGAGAGAACTAATGAAATTTGAATATAGATTAAAGCACATTTTTCAATTTTTAAAAAAATTTCTGCAGTATGGGAAATATTTTTTTATGTTTCACATGTATAATTTATATAATATTGCTTGCTTTGTCAGTATGTTAGGAAGATCCAGGAAGGAGGTAGAAAATTCAGAAATAAAAAAATAAAGTTAATATTAATAAAATATTCATTTAAAGAAATAAAGACATAGCAGTAGAACCTGTTCATAAATAGTGTGACTGATTTAGAAAGTATTTTTGAACCAATGCAAGTCATTTACAGAAATGAAAAATATGTGAATCTGTAGGCACATGTCCACCATTAATGTCTTTTCCTATCACTTCTCATATTAAAACAATATTGGATGTGAAACAGTTATATATATATTTTAGATTTCTCTGGTTATAGATTATTTTAAGCTTTAATCATGTATCAATAAATTCCAGCATTTGAATGATTTTTATACAAATAATTTTATCATAGTTTTCAAAGAAATATACCTATGTATGCATTTAGATCCTGAATAGCAAATTTTATCACCATTATTTAATAAAAAAAATTAATCCTATTCATATATTTCTATGTGTATGTGTCTCAGTTCTATAGTATTTGCTTTGATTTCATATAACTTAAAGATCCTATTTTATTCAATTATGGTCACATCTATTGCATGTAAGACAATGAACTTTTTCCCTATCCATAAAAGTGAATAATACGAACTTTCATTCTCTCCTCTACCATCATATTTCTTTAAAAATGATTTTAGTGGGGGCGGAGCCAAGATGGAAGAGTAAAAACAGGACCTCTACACAGCTCTGGCTCCCACCACCTTCAATATATGTAATAAAAACAAATGAATCTAAACAAATTTTAGAGCTACAGAACCCACAAAGGGACAGAGAGAAACAAATCTTCTGCTGAAGGCAGCCCAGCAGGCCAATAGGAAAGGGCTATTGTTAGGGCAATTCCCTCTGAGCCCTGGTTCTGGACACAGGGAGGCCCCAACAAGCCAGAGCAGACTTCAGGAGAGTTATCAGAGAATTATCAGCAGCTGTGGAAGTTTCCAGACCTCTCAACCCATAAACAACAAAAAGAAAGTAAAAGGTTAGTCAGGAACTCTGCTGGAAGCATGAAGGAAGAGCACTGTACAGCTACTGTCCCCTGGGTGAGAAGGGGCAGAAGCGAGGTGGCTGCAGCTGCTGCCATGTGGCTGCTTCCAGAGTTCCTGGGATGCAGATTTTAGGGGGATCTAGGTAACATTCAGAGGCTAAGCACCGTTGCTTTGAATTGTTTGGATCTGAATCACAGTCTTTGGTGCTGGTCCTAGGGTCTGTTTCCAATGTGCCAGAGCTTGTTTGGCTTACAGAGAGGATGCCCTCCTAATAGTTCTGGCAGTTGGGAAAACCTCAGCAATTTGAGACATAGCTCTCTGCAATCTGGAAGCAGAATTCAACTGTGGCAAAGAGCTCAAAATTCAAGTAATTGGCTGGCAGTTACTTGAGGAGTGAGCAGCGGAAGCATGAACAGACCATAGAATTCTTTTTGGGGGACTAAAAAGGATCAAAGCATGGAGTGGGAGGAAGACAATGAAGTCAGAACTCCTGCATCAAAAGCTTGCAAGAAAAATATGATCTTGTTACATGTAGGCCATGGAGGATCTCAAGAAGGATTTTGAAAATAAGTAAGAGAAATGGAAAGAGAAATGAGAATGATGCAAGAAGATCATTTGAAGCATGTCAACAGACTGCTAAAGCAGACCTAAAAATACACTGAAGAAAATAACACCTTAAAAACTTCTTTCAAGAAATAATCAAGCAAAATTTCTCTGACATTCTAGAACCAGAGGGCAAAATAGAACTTGAAAGAAATCATAGACCACCTCTTGAAAAAGATCCCAAAGAGGAAACTCCTAAGGAATTTTGTAGCCAAATTCCAGAGTTCCCAGGTAAAGAAGAAAAACTGCAAGCAGTCAGAAAGAAATAATTTGAGTATTGTGGAAACACAATAAGGATAACACAAGACCTAGCAGCTTCTACTTTAAGGGATTGAAGGGCTTGCCATATGATATTCCAGAGGTCAAAGGAGTAAAACCAAGAATTACTTACCCAGCAAAACTAAGTATAATACATCAGGGGAAAATATGGTCATTCAGTGAAATAGAGGACTTTCAAGCATTGTTGATGAAAAAAAAAACAGCTGAACAGAAAATTTTACTTTCACATACAAGAAGCAAGAGAAGCATAAGAAGGTAAACAGGAAAAAGAAATCATAAGGAACTTATTAAAGTTGAATTTACATTCATTTTACATTTGAATACATATTTACATTCCTACATGGAAAAATGATAATTGTAACTCAGCCTTTTCTCAGTATGAGGATAGTTGAAGGAAATACACACACACACACACACACATATATACATACACACATACATATACATATGTATAGGAGGGTGTATTTGTGTATAAATATATATGTGAGTGTGTATATATGTATATACATGTATGCATAGACAGAGGCAACAAGATGAGTTGAATATGAAGGGATTATATCTTAAAAATTATATTAAGAGGTGAGAGAGGAATATATTGGGAGAAGGAGAAATAGAGAGATTGGGGTAAATTATCTCATATAAAAGAGGCAGGAGAAAACTATTGCAATGGAGGGGAAGAGCAGGAAGGTGAAAGGGAATGGGTAAACTTTACTCTCATTGAATTTGGCTTAAGTATGGAATAACATACACTCTCTATTGGGTATCTTACCCTACATGAAAATAGGAGGGAAGGGGATAAGAGGGAGGATGATAGAAGGGAGGGCAGATTGGAGGAAAGAGTAGTAAGAAGCAAACGTTTTTTGAAAAAGAACAGGGTCAAAGGAGAAAATGAAATAATTGGGGGGCAGTATAGGATGGAGGTAATTATAATTAGTCTTTTACAATGTAACTACTATTGAAACCTTTTGTGTAACTACACATATATAAGCTATATTGAATTGATTATCATCCCAGTGGGGATGGGTGAGGAGGGATGAAAGGAAAAAAATCTGGAACTAAAAAAATTAAAAACAAATGTTAAAAAAAAACTTGTTGGGAAATAAGATATACATTCACTGCTGCATAGAAATCCATCTTGTCCTGCTAGAATGTTGGCAGGGATGAGGGAGGAAATAAGAGAGAACAGGATGGGGGAAGAGATATTCAGTAGGCTCACTATTTTGGGGTGGGAGGTAGGGAAAGATGCAGAGAAATATTTGTAACTCAATATTTTGTGAAAATTAATGTTGAAAACTGTAAATAACTAAATTGGGAAAAAATAAAAATGATTTTACTTGTAAAATTTTCTTCATAAATTCATTTTGAAGATTAAATATGTAAAATAGATACAGAAACTGGATCATGCATATAAAACATATTTTACAATACATGCAATACACACAGATACATATGTATACATATACACACATGTTTATGTCTATATGTTACTTGACATCAATTCATTTTACCTCAATTACATCAATTTTATTAGTTATTAATAAAGAGGAACAACTCTCAACATGTTTCAATTTAATGTAAAGACCATCAATCTGCTCTGTAATTTGTTCTGAGGTCTTCTTAACTAGTCACCACAACTGCTGTGATTAGAACTCTGAAACTTTTAAAATCTCCTAATATTCTTTTTATCATGCAGAGTCTTCTCTTGGTTTTGTTGATTTTCTTCTGTATTCATATGAAGATGTTCCTTTATGTTCCAATGCCAAATTTGTTCTGACATCTCCCAATTGACAGCCACTTATACCTATTTTTTTTAAGTATTTAGTTAGTTAGTTGTTTGATTATTACTATTAGCAAATGTGTTGCTTTAAATGTTGTCTTGATGAGTTTTCAGCTTGGCAGAAAGGAAAAGAGAACTGATTTCAGAGTGAGGAAGACAGTCTTTCAATTCTCATTTCAAACACAGTGACTGTTTTCCTCTCAGCAAATCACTTAAATGCTTGGTTGGTAGAGGGGACTTCCTTACATCGGTATTCCCCATACCAGAGATGTAACAAGTTAAACTCTCTCCCTATCCTCATTAACTATGATCTAGGTCTTGAATAACAATAACCACAAGTACTTATTAGGTATTATCTAATTTGATTCTCACAACAATCCTGAGGTGGATGCTATTATTAACGCAAGTTTACAGATGAGGAAACTGAGGCAAACCAATTAAGTAATTTGTCAAGGGTCACACAGTTATTAGGAATCCGAAGTCAAGTTTGAACTCACATATTTATAACTTGAAGTTCACCAGTCTCTCATCTCTGCCACCTAACTGTATAATTGGCATAAGCTTGGAAAGCCTATTGCAATTTCACTCTTCAGAATGAGACATTCATAGGTGATTTCAGAAGATCATAAAATCTCAGATTTGAAAATGGATGGGTCCTAACTCTCATTGTGTGTGATGTTCTGGTTTTATAGATAAAGAAGGTTAGGGGGCAGCTAGGTAACACAGTGAATAGAGCACCAGCCCTTGATTCAGGGGGTCCTGATTTGAAATTCAGCCTCAGATTCTTAACTTAAACTAGCTGTGTGACCTTGGTCAAGTGACTCAACCCCAATTGCCCTGACTTCCCCCCCTCCAAAAAAAAGAACAAATAAATTAAATAGAATAACTTAAAAATGAGTTAAAATAATGTTATGAATCTCAGAGATTCTTAGGCTAAAAGAATTAGAAGATGTAATGGGAATGGGAATTTGAAGATTTTCACTGCCCTTTAATAGGTCAAATCTAAAAACTTTCAAAATCTCAGATCAAAGGTACTACTATAATATCTCATTGAACACTATAATATAATGACGTAGAGTGATTAAGTTGAGACCTAAAAAGAACATTAGAGATAATATAGTCAAACACACTCATTTTAAAAATAAGGAAATTGAGGGGTGGTTAGTTGGTGCATTGAATAGAGCACTGGCCTTGGATTCAGGAGGACCTGAATTCAGATCTGGCCTCAGATGCTTGACATACTTACTAGCTGTGTGACTTTGGGTAAGTCACTTAACCCCAATTGTCTTCCAAAAAAAAAAACAAAAACAAAACAAGGAAATTGAGGCTCAGATGTGGGGAGAGGTTTACTCAAGGTTGTCTGACTATAAGCCCAGGGAAAACTTGCCTTGACCAATGGTGTTAAACTCAAATAGAATCATATCACTACAAGTCATATGTTGGCTTAGAAAACCAGTGATTAACATTATCTATGTTGTATCATATTTTTAAAATATTTTATTAAACATTTCTAAATCATATGTTAATAAGGTTAGGTTAGGTTTCGGCTCCAGGGATCTGCAGGGATGTGAACTTGCTGCCTCTGTAGTAAGCAATCTACATAACCTGGAAAGAATAATATTCTGGATTCCTTTTGCTCACTGAACATAACCTGGAAAGAATAATATGCTGGGTTCCTTTTGCTCACTGAAATTGAAATTATTACTATTTGAAATATTGCTAAAACTATAAAATAAATCCTCTGATATCCTTTACGTTATAATTCATGTTTGTTGATACTACACAATTAATCTTCTTTTGATATAGATCTGATCATATAAATTTTTAGTTAAAAATTTCCATTTTCGAGGGGGGCGGAGCCAAGATGGCGGAGTAGAAACAGCTTGTCCAAGCCTCTCTGCCCCCAGATTCTCCACAAACTATGTAAAAAAGGACTCTGAAAAACTTCTGGAGCCCCAGCACCCACAGAACGACACAGAGAAGCTAACCTCCCGCTGAGGACAGCCCAGCACCCTCCAGGAAGGACCAGCGCAGTGGTCTGGGAGCCGGCAGCGCGCAGAGCGCAGGAGCCGAGCCGAGCCCAGGTCCACCTGAGCCGAGGTTTTAGCCCCAGGGCGGCAGGGCCAGCAGCCAGCTGGAGGAACCCCAGAACACCAGGAGCTGTGGCGACTCCAGAATTATCAACATAGACTTGCCTGGGACAAAGTAAGAGGTTAGTGTCCTATGGACTTTGAGACTGGTATTAGGGAATGCGTCGGCTCCCTCCCCTGGGGGCTAGAAGCCGCTGAGGACAAACGCCATTTTGTAGTTTTCAGAGGCAGCTCGGGCTCCCAGCCTACAAATCGTGGGGAGATCCAGCGATCAGTCTTGGGGGGTAATCGCTCTTGCTTTAACCTCCCTGGATCTGGATTGTGATCTAGGGTGGAAGTCGTGGGTAGGTTTACAGCTTGCCAGAAACGGAAGTTGCCCCCCACACGTTCGGGACGAAAATTCCTCTATCTGGCCTTAAAGCCATAGTGTGGCAACAAGCCCAAAAGTCAAGCAATTAAGTGGCAACATGGCAAGGCAAAGGAAACAGAAAAATGCAACCCTAGACTCCTATTTTGGGGGTATAGAGCGGAAAAAGGACTGTGAGGTCAGAAGTCCTGCTCCAAAAGCCCCAGGGGAAAACATGAGCGGGTTGCAGGCCATAGAGGACCTTAAGAAGGACTTTAAAAATCAAATAAGAGAAGTGGAGGAAAAATTGGAAAGAGAAATGAGAAGGATGCAGGAAAAGTATGAAATGAGGGTCAACAGCCTGACTGAGGAAACAACACCTTAAAAAATAGACTAACTCAAATGGCAAAGGAGGCCCAAAAGGGCAATGAGGAGAAGAATGCCTTAAAAAGTCAAATTTGCCAGATGGAAAAAGAATCTCAAAAGTTCACTGAGGAGATTCATTCCTTCAGAGTTAGACTGGAGCAAATGGAAGCTAGTGACTTTATGAGAAATCAAGATGCTGTTAAGCAGATCCAAACAAATAAAAGATTAGAAGGCAATGTGAAATATCTCATGGGAAAAACCACTGACCTGGAAAATAGATCCAGGAGAGACAATTTAAAAATTATTGGACTACCTGAAAGCCATGATCAAAGAAAGTACCTAGAAATCACCCTTCAAGAAATTCTCAAGGAAAATTGCCCTGATGTTTTAGATCCAGAGGGCAACATAGAGGTTGAAAGAATCCACGATCACCTCCTGAAAAAGATCCCAAAAAGAAAACTCCCAGGAATATTATAGCCAGGTTCCAGAATCCCCAGATCAAGGAGAAAATACTACAAGCAGCCAGAAGAAACAATTTCAATATTGTGGAAACACAATCAGAATAGCCCAGGACCTGGCAGCTTCTACACTGAGGGATCGAAGGGCATGGAATATGATATTCCAGAGGGCAAAAGAACTGGGAATGAACCCAAGGGTCACCTACCCAGCAAAACTGAGTATTTTGTTTCAGGGGAAAATATGGTCATTCAGTGGAATAGAGGACTTCCAAGCATTCTTGAGGAAAAAACCAGAGTTGAATAGAAAATTTGACATCCAGACGAAAGAAGTAAGAGATGCCTGAGAAGGTAACCAGGGAAAAGAAATCAAAAGGAACTTATCAAAGTTGAACTATTTACATTCCTATATGGAAAAGCAATATCTGTGACTGATGATATCTTTCTCATTATGAAAATAATGGAAGAAGGGGGTGTGGTCATACGAATACATATGTGAATGTGTGTGTATATGGTTACAGTTATATTGGATAGAGGGCATAGGTTGATTTTGTTGGGAAGGGAGAGTACTCAAGGGATGAAATTATGAGGTGAGAGAGGAAAGTGGCAAGAGGAGATGGGGAGAGACATGGTAGGGTAAACTATCTCATGTAGGGGAAGTGGTTGCAAAGGAGGGGAAGAATAAGGAAGGCTAAAAAGGCAAAACCACATTCACATTGAATTTGGTTCAGGGAGAAAATGACATACATACTAAATGGGATATCTCAACCTACAGCAGGATAGGGGGAAGGGGATGAGAGGAGGGATGATGGATGGGAGGGCATCCTTGGGGTGAGGGGAGGTTGGAAGTACCCACTATAGAAGAGGGACAGGATCATGTAGGGAATGGACCAGGTGGGGGGTGGGATGAGTGGGAGGGAATTATAAGCAGCCTTGTACAATATATCTACTATGATAATGTTTTGCATAGCTAGACATGTACAACATGTACTGAATTACTTATCTCCCAAGAAGGAATGGGTGACAAGGGAGGAAGGAAATGGATATGAAATTCGAGGTCGTAACATTAAATGTTTCAAATATATATATAAATACTATTATTAATACTCTTTTGCCTATAATTGGGAGATAAGATGTGCAGGCATTGGGACACAAAGATTCACCTTCCTCTAATGGAAAAGTCGAAGGGGGTATGGGAGAAGGTATGGGAGAGAGCAGATTGGAGGAAGCAATATCTTGTGGGACTGCTATTCTGGGAGGCTGGGTAGGGGAATAATGGGGGGAAAATGATTGTAACTCAAAATTTGGCGGAAATGAATGATGTAAAACAGAAGTTAATAAAGTATTTGTTTAAAAAAAAATTTCCATTTTCTACCTTCTTTTGAGTAAAGTTTTAACTTATTGTTTTAATATTCCACACCATCTACAATATAACACATTTTGTGTTTCTAGTCATATGGCATACTGTTCTGCTCAATATATGCTATGATCTAAATAAACTAAGTGGAATTCTCACTTTATCCTTTGTATCCCCAAAGCTGAGCTACCAACGAATCTTTGCTCTTGCTTTTCCATACACCCAGGTGTCTTCACCTCTGTATTTAATAATTGTAATTACAGAAATGATGATGACAATAATTAATATACAGATACGTATAAGCACATATATATGGATATTTGAATATGTATATAATACACACATATGTATATGTATATGTGTGTATGTATGTTTACGCATGCACTTAATGCACATTACCTCATTTGAGCCCCACATCATCCTGTAAGGTAGGCATTCTAGATATATTATTCTTATTTTATACTAATATTATATAGAATAAATAAAAGGTAATTTCAGCTAGCATGAGGGGGTACTTGCAATTTTGGGGAATAAGCAAAGACATCAAGGAGGCAGTGACATTTAAGCTAAGCTTGGAGGAAACTAGGGAAACTAAGAGGTAGTGTCCCAAGGGAGTGAATTTCATGTTCAGAGGAAACCCTGTATAAAGGCACACAGGTGGAACATGAAATTCCAGAAGCATCAGTAAGGAGGCTGGTGTGAATGGCTGAACATAGAGGACATGAATAAGAATAATGTGTTATATGAATTGGTATGAAAAGGTAGGTTGGCATCAGATTATTAAGAGATTTGAATATCACACAGAGAATGTGGGGGTCATAGGATCTTGACTGGGGTAGTATTCTCAGATCTGTGCTTTAGGGGAAAAAAAAGTCTCCAAAATGTTTGGCCAATCAATAACAAAATGGTAAGATTTGAGATCTGCAGAATACTTAGGAATCCATTGCAATAGTACAGACTAGAGGTAAAAAGGGACATAATGACAAAATCAGGCATGATTCCAAAGACCAAAGATACAACATACTACCTACCTCCTGACAGAAAAATGATTGAGTAATAGACCAAATAGGACAAACATTTTGGTCATAACAAATATGGAGATTTATCTTGTCTAAGTTTGTGTGTGTATGTGTGTGTGTGTGTGTGTGTGTGTGTGTGTGTGTATTTCCAATGGTTTGCTTTTCTCTCTGCCTCCCTCCCTCCTTCCTTCTTTCTTCCCTTCCATCTTTTTTTCCATCTAATCTTACTCCTTTATCCCTATCTCCCTTTAATTTTTCTATTTCCCTTCTTTCCTTTCTATTTCCCTTCCCTCTTTCCCTTGCTCCCTCCTTCCATTCCTTCTTCGCACCTTCCATTATTTCTTCCCTGCCTCCCTCTGTTCCTTGATTTTTATTCATTCTTTTCTTACTCAATCCATTCCTCCATCTCTCCCTTCCTGTTTCTCTCTTTCTCCTACCCTCTCTCCTTTCTTTCCTTTTTATTTCTCTTCCTTTCTTACTACATTTCCTGCCTCCCTTTCTTTCCTACCCATGTTATGGGATAGGAGAAACACAAAATAATTTCTTATAAATTAGCAGAAAAAATAAAGCAAAAATGTTGGCTATGGAGATTCTCCACAAACTATGTAAAAAAGGACTCTGAAAATCTTCTGGAGCCCCAGCACCCACAGAACGACACAGAGAAGCTAACCTCCCGCTGAGGACAGCCCAGCACCCTGCAGGAAGGACCAGCCCAGTGGTCTGGGAGCCGGCAGCGCGCAGAGCGCAGGAGCCGAGCCGAGCCCAGGTCCACATGAGCCGAGGTTTTAGCCCCAGGGCGGCAGGGCCAGCAGCCAGCTGGAGGAACCCCAGAACACCAGGAACTGTGGAGATGCCAGAATTATCAACATAGACTTGCCTAGGACAAAGTAAGAGGTTAGTGTCCCATGGACTTTGGGACCTGTATTTGGGGAATGCGTCAGCTCCCTCCCCTGGGGGCTAGAAGCCACTGAGGAGACACGCCATTGTGTAGTTTTCATAGGCATTTCCGGCTCCCAGCCTACAAATCGTGGGGAGATCCAGCGATCAGTCTTGGGGGGTAATCGCTCTTGCTTTAACCTCCTGGATCTGGATTGTGATCTAGGGTGGAAGTTGTGGGTGGGTTTATAGCTTGCCAGAAACGGAAGTTGCCCCCCACACGTTCGGGACGAAAATTCCTCTATCTGGCCTTAAAGCAATAGAGTGGCAACAAGCCCAAAAGTCACACAATTAAGTGGCAACATGCCAAGGCAAAGGAAACAGAAAAATGCAACCCTAGACTCCTATTTTGGGGGCATAGAGCAGGAAAAGGACTGTGAGGTCAGAAGTCCTACTCCAAAAGCCCCAGGGGAAAACATGAGTGGGTTGCAGGCCATAGAGGACCTTAAAGAGGACTTTAAAAATCAAATAAGAGAAGTGGAGGAAAAATTAGAAAGAGAAATGAGAAGGATGCAGGAAAAGTATGAGATGAGGGTCAACAGCCTGACTGAGGAAAACAACACCTTAAAAAATAGACTAGCTCAAATGGCAAAGGAGGCCCAAAAGGGCAATCAGGAGAAGAATGCCTTAAAAAGTCGAATTTGCCAGATGGAAAAAGAATCTCAAAAGTTCACTGAGGAGATTCATTCCTTCAGAGTTAGACTGGAGTAAATGGAAGCTAATGACTTTATGAGAAATCAAGATGCTGTTAAGCAGATCCAAACAATGAAAGATTAGAAGGCAATGTGAAATATCTCATGGGAAAAACCACTGACCTGGAAAATAGATCCAGGAGAGACAATTTAAAAATTATTGGACTACCTGAAAGCCATGATCAAAGAAAGAACCTAGAAATCACCCTTCAAGAAATTCTCAAGGAAAACTGTCCTGATGTTCTAGATCCAGAGGGCAAAATAGAGGTTGAAAGAATCCACCAATCACCTCCTGAAAAAGATCCCAAAAAGAAAACTCCCAGGAATATTATAGCCAGGTTCCAGAATCCCCAAATCAAGGAGAAAATACTACAAGCAGCCAGGAAGAAACAATTTCAATATTGTGGAAACACAATCAGAATAGCCCAGGACCTGGCAGCTTCTACACTGAGGGATCAAGGGCATGGAATATGATATTCCAGAGGGCAAAAGAACTGGGAATGAACCCAAGGGTCACCTACCCAGCAAAACTGAGTATTTTGTTTCAGGGGAAATATGGTCATTCAGTGGAATAGAGGACTTTCAAGCATTCTTGAGGAAAAAACCAGAACTGAATAGAAAATTTGACATCCAGACACAAGAAGGAAGAGATGCCTGAGAAGGTAATCAGGGAAAAGAAATCAAAGGAACTTATCAAAGTTGAACTATTTACATTCCTATATGGAAAAGCACTAACTGTGACTGATGATATCTTTCTCACTATGAAAATAATGGAAGAAGTGGGTGTGGTCATATGAATACGTATGTGAATGTGTGTGTATATGGTTACAGTTATATATGGATAGAGGGCATAAGTTGAATTTGTTGGGAAGGGAGAATACTCAAGGGATGAAATTATGAGGTGAGAGAGGAAAGTGGCAAGAGGAGATGGGGAGAGACATGGTAGGATAAACTATCTCATGTAGGGGAAGTGGGTGCAAAGGAGGGGGAGAATAAGGAAGGCTGAAAAGGCAAAACCACATTCACATTGAATTTGGTTCAGGGAGAAAATGACATACATACTAAATGGGATATCTCAACCTGCAACAGGATAGGGGGAAGGGAGATGAGAGGAGGGATGATGGATGGGAGGGCATCCTTGGGGTGAGGGGAGGTTGGAAGTACCCAGTATAGAAGAGGGACAGGATCAGGTAGGGAATGGACCAGGTGGGGGGTGGGATGAGTGGGAGGGAATTATAAGCAGCCTTGTACAATATATCTACTATGACAATGTTTTGCATAGCTAGACATGTACAACATATACTGAATTACTTATATCCCAAGAAGGAATGGGTGACAAGGGAGGAAGGAAATGGATCTGAAATTCGAGGTCGTAACATTAAATGTTTCAAATATATATATATAAATACTATTATTAATACTCTTGCCTATAATTGGGAGATAAGATGTGCAGGCATTGGGACACAAAGATTCATCTTCCTCTAATGGAAAAGTCGATGGGGTATGGGAGAAGGTATGGGAGAGAGCAGATTGGAGGAAGCGATATCTTGTGGGACTGCTATTCTGGGAGGTTGGGTAGGGGAATAATGGGGGGAAAATGATTGTAACTCAAAATCTGGCGGAAATGAATGATGTAAAACAGAAGTTAATAAAGCATTTGTTTAAATTCCTAAAAAAAAAAAATGTTGGCTATGATTAAGTTTACACTTTAAAAAAATGATTATTAGTCAAAGGTATGTGTAGTATATAACATTAAAATGTGTGACTTCACGGAGAATTAAAGAATGTCTTAAAATCTTGTTAATCTTTTTCCAATTCATATAAAACAAATGATAGGGAATAACCATATCCTATATACATTTTATGAGGTGTAAAACATTGTAAGTTATTTTATATGTCAATAAATTTAATTATTTTACTTTTTATCAAGTAATTTCTGATGTAATAATAATAATAATAAATATTGAGGTTACTTCTGCATTCATTTTTCTAGTATACACTTATCCCAGTATTGTCAAAGCTAATTGAAAATAGGCTAAAATGATTTTAAATAAAGAATAGTGTCATTTTAAAGTGTATGCCATCTGTCAACATAAATAAATTACCTAACTAATTTTAAAAAATTAGACAATAATGATTAATCATCTAACCTTTTCCCTGGAGAGTCTTCCTTTAGACTATTAATCTATTTTTTAAAAAAGAAAATTGCTTGATTGAAGTTTTGCCTTCATTCCTGGGAACTTAACAATATCTACTCAGGCTTCAAAAAAAAAATAAGGAAGGCAGGGAAACGGCTTTTCTTTTGTGATATATGAGTTGTTTGTAGGCAAAGAAAAAGGGAAATACTGATAGATGATCATTGTCTCTGCAGATTATTCAACATATATCGAGTGTTTTTAGTTTTTTAAAGTCGGCATGTTTGATCATATCTCTGCATTTATCTGGTTACATTGATCACCTGTGAAGTATCAAACAATGAATATGTTTGTGCCGCCCTATTTAACAAGGCTCCTACAGCCATATGTTCCATTGTGATCTCTTGATGAGTTATTACTGAATGGCCTTAATTTAAATTACTCACAACTGTGAGCTATTTTTCAGTTCAACTTAGTACTACAATTTTAGAGCTGGAAGAGACTCCACAATATAGAATTTTAGAAAATAGAGTATTTGATTTTGAAGTCACTTTAGACTATAAAATATTAGAACTTAGGATATTAAAGCATTAAGGGACCTTAGAAGGTAGAGTTTTAGAAAATAGAACATAGAATACTAGATTAGAAGAATTAGAGAACAGAAGACTTCTCTTTTAACATGCTGCCCATATTAAAGATAAGGAAATGGAGGGCTAAATGGTTAGCCTAACATCACAACTAGTTATGGGAAGGACTAGAAATCAAACTGGTGTCCAAGTGTAGAAGTTTCTTGTATCTTTACATTGTAATCCTATAAGAATGTTCATCTTCATGATGACAATATTTAAAACACTTTATCTCTCTTTCCTTTTTCAATAATATGGTTAATTTCCCCTCAATGTAAGTATATTCCACTTTCTATAAATAAATGAAAAAAGCAGATAAGTGAATGAAAAGATGAATAAAGAAAGTTCTAGGACTTTATTTGTTTAATATTGTAACACATTTACAAATGTCAAGTTTAACCTTCCTTCCTAAACAAACTTTTAATACCATCTTTAGTATTTTCCCTTTTCATATCACATCATTTCATTTCACTTCAAATTGCTTCAATTCAATTCAATTTAATTCAGTGAACATTTTCATAAGCACCTGATGGGAACTGAGTATACATATAAAGTTTAGATAATGTATGAATAATTAGTCTAAATAGACCTTATAGTTGAGCTAGTAAGATATTGATACAACTAACAGTGACATTAATTAAATCTCCTTTTTCTACTTAACTCACTTTTATTCGTAAAAAAATTGGACTTAAATAAGTGTGAAATACAATTAATATATGTTTCTCTCTGAGGAAAGGGGGAGAGAGAGAGAGAGAGAGAAAACAGGATGAAACATGTTCACTTGAACGGGTAGTTTCCTAAGCTTTGGTAAAGAGTAAGAACCTCTCATCGTGTGAGATAGGAATAGAGGAGGAAATAGTAGAAATTTTATGAGTTACATTGGTATGATAGAGGGGAGAATTGGAGCCCATGACTAAAGTCCTAAATTTAATAGGTAAAATTTGAGGTGTTTGTCACCTGTGTGTGAGAAAAGGAGTCGTCATTTAAGATATGAGGGAGTATTAAAAGGGCTGGAAAAGCCATTGTGGAGAATGAGGTGACATGGTCTGCTTTAGGAAGATTAATTTCACAAGTAAATGGAGGATGGACTGAGTGGGGGTGGGGGGGGGGAGATTGGAAACAGGGAGTTTTATAAGTAATTCAAGTAATCCAGGAATCCAGTGTAATGGAAATGCAAATTTAAAGATCTTCCTTGCCCCTAGGTTAAGTGCACCTGGAGCCTGTGCTAGGAGGCTTGTTTTTCAGGAACACCCACACCTTGATATTTTGTGATTGTGCAGTGGCTCAAGAAGGTTGTTACATTCTCTGAGGCAGGAGACAGCTATATAAACCCTGATGGGAGGCTTTGCTTTGGGGCTCACTTTGAGAAGTGTTGTGTGATTTGACCAGATGAGACTCTGGGCAGCTGTTGAGAGCCCCCCAGCTTTGAAAACCCAGATGTTGATGCTTCCCTCTCTGGTAACTGTGATTTGGCATTGATAATGGTTGGTCAGTTTGGAAGCCTGTCTGCTTGATCTGTCTCTGAAACTTCTATCTGTATACTCTGAAGTCCAGGGTGCTGACTTTTTCCCCCTGAACTACGTAAATGATATATGTTTGTTTGATTAAAGTAAGCTTGTTAACCCATTTTCAGTTGCTTTCCTTTAGAAAAGCAGATGTAAGAACCTGTGTTGGCAGCCACCCCGGGGATGTTGGGGTGCTTGCTACTACATCCAGTAATCTAGAAATGATAAAAGACTGGACCAGGGTGGAGTGGCAGATGAGAGAAGGGGGCATATGGAGTATATGTAATGAAGATAAAATCTATAGACTTTGGAAATCTTTTTTTTTAATATGGAGGATTAGAGAGAGTAAAGAGATGAGGGAGGATGGCACAGAGGTGGTAAGCCAGGGTGACTGGGAGGATAGTGATATCTTTGATTGTCATAGAGAACATTGAAAACAGAGAGAGATAGGTGGTGGGGAAATTGTTGAATTCAGTTTTTGACATGTTGTTATAAACATATGTGTAGCAAACATAGTTGGATACTTTCCTGGATACTTATATTTTAAGTAAAACACTTCATAATGGTATTAAGAAGTTATGTTAACTTCCTCTTTGGGAGCCAAGATGGCAGAGTAAAAAGTAAGTTGCTCTCACTCTCCCTTACTGAAAACTAAAATTGTAGAAAATGTTGCTCCAGGAAAATCCTGGAATAGCAGCAAAAGCAGAAAGAAAGGGTTCAGCAGTCTCTTAATACTGGAAGCTTGGGGAATTGATGGGAAAGGTCCCTTTCACACTGGTAGAAGGAGAGCAGTATAGGAAGGGAGGGCTCCCAGCATGTGGCAAGTCCCACCTCAGAAAATGAGCAAGGGATTCTGAGCACCAGAGTGGTGAAGCAGCCAAGTGCCAATACCAGGATGCCCTGAGTACCAGCCCCACCAGCACCTTCTACTTCACATTCCTTGGCACAGCCAGGTGAACCATTGGACTCCAAATCACAGAACCATCATTTGTACCATTGGACAGCAGTCCACTAGCATCTGAATATACTTTTGTTCTAGAGTAGCACTAGAGTAGGCATCCTCCAGCAACCAGACACCCCCACCCCAACTGGGAGAGCTTCAGTGTAGCCCTGGGGAAATTCACAGAAACCTCACCTGGCCTTGATATACACCAGTCACAAACACTAGCTCCAACTTAGCATCAGGTAAACTACCAAATCCCTATAGATTCCACTTGCCATTACCTGAAACCCAGCACACAAAACCAGAGACCAGGTACCTGGTCCCCAGCAGAGGAAGCTTGGGAAAGTGCCCCTATTACACCAGAAGGAGATATCAACTACGAAAGTCAAAGGAAAGGCAAATACCATGAACAAAATGTAACAAAGAAAAACACTGGCCATAAAGAATTAGTATGGAGGGATGCTTCTGCCTCCTGTGGTATCCCTGTTTGCAGGGTTTTGCAATAAGGGAGACCTTGATTTATTGGTTTGTAGGGGTAGATATAGACATAGACAGTATAGATATATATATCTATATAGATATAGATATAAACAGATATACAGCTCTCTGCAAGATCCAATGAGAAAGTGACCTCTGCCCTTGGTGCAGAGGTTGGCTGGAGGACAACGGCAACAAAGTTGATAATTTCCATAGATAATGAAGAATAGAAAAAAAGAATTATATGTGAAACTAAATCTCAGCTCTTGTAAGTTTCAGGTTCTGGAAGACTTGGACAAGGATGGAACTACCTGACATGCACATCTGTACCTACCCATTCCTACAAGAAGAACTATGGAGGCCTCAAATGGCAAATTCGACTTTTTAAGGCATTCTTCTCCTCATTGCCTTTCTGAGCCTCTTTTGCCACTTGAGTTAGTCTATTTTTTAAGGTGTTATTTTCCTCAGTCAGGCTGTTGACTGTCATTTCATACTTTTCTTGCATCTTTATCATTTCTCTTCCCAATTTTTCTCCTACTTCTCTTATATGCTTCTTAAGGTCCTCTATGGCCTGTAGCCAGCTTGTATTTTCATTTGGGGCTTTTGGTGCAGGAGTTCTCACCTCACAGTCCTCCTCCATGCTTTGAGTCTCTTTGCCCCTAAAATAGGAGTCCAATGTTGAACTTTTCTGTTTATTTTGTTTCATTTGCCTAGGCATGTTGCCACTTAATTACTTGATTTTTGGGCTTGTTGCCACAGTATGACTCTGCCACCAGACAGGGGAGCTTCCGCCCAAACGTGGGGTCTTCATAACTTCCGCCAGTTGGGTGGCCTCTGTAAAGCCCCCACCCACTCTGGCAAGTTGGATACCCACCCCAAACTTCCCCCCCCCAAACCACAATCCAGATCCAGGCAGTTTAAAGCAAGAGCAATTAACCCCCAGACTGATTGCTGCATCTCCCTACAGTTCGCAGACCAGGAACTAGAGCCACTGCTGACGCTGCAAAATGGCTTCTGTGCTGTTGCTTCTTCAGCAGCTTTTCGCCCCCAGGGGAGGAAGCTAACGTGTTCCCCAAATACTGGTCCCAAAGTCCATAGGGCACTAACCTCTCACTTTGTCCTAGGCATATCTGTGCTGATAATTCTGGAATCACCATAATTGCTGGTGTTCTGGGGTCCCTCCAGCTGGCTGAAGGCCCGGCCACCCTGGGGCTAAAACCGCGGACCTGGGCTCGGCTCTGCGGGCTTCGCTGTCGGTTCTCAGCGGGCTGTGCTGCTTGCTCTCAGAGTGCTGTGCTGGCCACTTCCTGCAGGGCTGCTAGGCTGTCCTCAGCAGGAGGTTAGCTTCTCTGTGCCGTTCTGTGGGTGCTGTGGCTCCAGAAGTTGTCCGGGAGTCCCCTTTCACATTGTTTGAAATTTGTGTGGGGCAGAGCACATCAGAAATGCTGTTTCTACTCCGCCATCTTGGCTCCGCCCCCTCTTGGTATCTTTTTCAAGAGGTGATCTGTGAATTCTTTCAATTTCTATTTTGCCTCCTGGTTCCAGAATATCAGAGCAATTTTCCTTGAGAATTTCTTGAATGATGTTGTCGAGGCCCTTCTTTTGATCATGACTTTCAGGAAGCCCAATAATTCTTAAATTATCTCTCCTGGATCTATTTTCGTGGCCAATGGTTTTTCCAATGAGATATTTCACATTGCTTTCTATTTTTTCTTTTGTTTAGATCTTTTCATAGTATCTTGATTTCTCATAAAGTCATTAGCTTCCATTTACTCCAATCTAATTTTGATGAAATTTTTCTCTACATTCCTTTTTTATCTCACAAATTTGGCTTTTTAAGGCATTCTTCTACACTTTGGCTTTTTGCACCTTTTTTGCCTTTTGAGTTATTCTCTCTCTCTCTCTCTCTCTCTCTCTCTCTCTCTCTCTCTCTCTCTCTCTCTCTCTCTCTCTCTCTCTCTCTTCTCTTACTGGACCTTTAGTAAGAATGTGTCCCTGCCCAGGGCTGCCTACTGTCTGGGCATGAGTGTAAAAAGGGATGCAGCAACTCAGTAAAACAACCAGCATCAGCTGGCTGTGACCTAGTGTGATAATGTGTGCCTCCAGCCGCCTCCTCTGGGGTGATAGTGTCTGTCCCAAGCTGCCCCCAAAGATCCCCCCATCACTGCCTCCTCTGGGGAAGAAGGGGGCACTTTCTCATCCTCTTGGAGGAACTAGCTGGATCATTAGGATGACTTCCTATCCTCTTCTGCCTCTGGGAATCCTCTCAGTTCCAGCTCAGGTTTGGAGTCTTGAGGAAATCTGAGGCCAGGGATCCAGACACACAAACCCCTGGCCTCAGGGGGAGGGGAAATGCAGGAGAGTCCTAAAGGGACTGTGTGCGCCAGAGTAAGGTTGAAGGCTTCCTGGAGGAGGCTGCAGGAATTCAATTGGACAAGAAATGTGGGAGGGTCCAGCATGCCAGACCTGCCCAGTGCTCCCCAGATTGGGGGCCTGTGGGCAGTGGACCAAGGCCCTCACAGATCCTTAGGGCCCCCTGTGCCAAAAGTGAGCCTGTCCTGGGATAAGGTTTCCAGGGAGATGGCAGAGGGAGCCATGTGGTCATGGTCACACCCATACCCTGGTAGTTCAAAGGGAGGTGGGGAGCCTGCGCGCCTCGCTGAGACCAGGCCTCCTCACCCTCTTACAGCTCCCTTCTTGCTAGGGTGAGAGCTCATCCCATGGGGAAACTGCTGCCCCTGGGGAAGTGTGGCTCAGTGTGGGGAGAGGGAGAGCCCTCAGGCCTGGGCCCAGCTCAAAGTCTTGGCCAAAATGGGAGATGTCCTGCAGACCTGGCCCACTGACCATGGCTTCCCACCCCAGGTCATGACCCTCACTGCTTGGAGACCCTTCCCCCTTCCCATAGGCCGACTCAAGGAATTATAGCAGCCTCTTTCCCAACAGTAGGTTTATTGCCCCCTCCACTGTCTTGTGGCAGAAGGCGGAGCCAAGACTTAAGGGGTGGGGGCCGATGGCTGCTGGGTCCCTCACGGGGGAGATGGGCGGGGGGTGTTGTGGGGTGGGGTTCACTTCACTTCTCTAGCAGTGCTTAGTTGAGAAGCTTTTCTATCAGGTCCACATGGGCCAGCAGCATCAGGTGGCAGCAGTAGTGCTTCAGGCCCAGCATGTCCAGGACATCCTTCTCCATGTACTCTGCCTGCAGCACCCCTAGGTAGGCCTCCCACTGGTTGCCCATGATCTTGCTCCACATGAAGCAGCACATCAGGATGATTATGGCGAGAGTGGGGAGGCAGTGGCAGCGGCAGCAGGCACAAGCTCAGACAAGCCTCCTCTTTTGCCCTATTCTCTTTTTTAAGGTGTTATTTTCTTCAGTATTTTTTGGGTCTCCTATAGCAGGCTCTTGACCCTCTTTTCATGATTTTCTTGCATTACTCTCATTTCTCTTCCCAATTATTCCTCCACTTCTCTTACTTGATTTTCAAAATTCTTCTTGAACTCCTCCATGGCCTATAAGCAGTTCATATATTTCTTGGAATCTTTTGATGCATGAGTTTTGCCCTTGTTGACTTTTTCTGGTTCCATGTTTTGATTCTTTTTGTCCCCAAAAAAAGGATTTGGTGGTCTGATTGTGTTTCCTCTTCTTGCTCATCTTGCCAGCTAATTACTTGACTTTTGAGATCTTTGCCATGTACAACTCTGCTTCCGGAGTGGAGAGTTTTGTCCCAAATTGTTGGGGTGTTCACAAATATTTTCAGAGGTCTGAGGAGGGTGCCCTCTCTACAAATACCACAAGCTCTGGCACACTGGTATTTTTCACCCTAGGACCACTACCCAAGACAGCAACCCATATCCAAGGAGGTCAAAGCAAGAGCAATTACCATCTAAATGATTGCTTGCTCCCAGTATGATCTGCCAGACATGCGCTCCAGAAGCTGTAATGTGGCAGTCACTGCAGCTGCATCACCTCTGCCACCTCTCACCCCAGGGGCAGGGGCCAGACCATGCTCTTCTGTCACCAAGTTCCAACAGAGTTCCTCACTCACCTATTACTTTCTCTTTGGTATTGATGGGTCGAGAAGGCTGGAAATTGCTACATATGTCTTTGATTGACTCTCCTGAAGTCTGCTTGGGCTGTTCTGGGCCATTGGTCAGGGCCTTCCCAGGTTTGGGCCTCCCTGAGTCTGGGCCTGTGTGGCTCATGTGGGACTGTATTTGGCTCCCAGTTTGTTGCCATAGACTGTTCCTGTTGGCCTGCTGGGCTGTGTTCATTGGGAGACTTGTTTCTCTCTGTCACTTTTTGGTTTCTGTAGCTCTAAAATTTGCTTAGAGTTACATTTTACCAGTATTTGAGGTGGTTGTGGTGGGAGCTCATGCCAAGTTCCTGCCTCAACTTTGCCATCTTGCCTCCCCTCTGCTTTTTCTCAAAAGGTGATAACTTGTTTTCAAGGCCCAGCCTCTCCTGAACACCCCTGCCATTTCCCCAATTTTACTGGTATTCCATGCAAACATCTTTCTAAATCTCTGCATTCTCCCTTCTGTAGCCTTGGTTCCCAGTTCCCAGTTTTCACAGAGCCCTGTGCTTTTAGGTCATTCTCTTTCTAGGGAAGAATAGTGTAAATCTTCCCATCCTAGAATATTCATTTCTCTCTCTAAAGTCCTTCTGCCTCCAAATAAAAGTCTGGCATTTCATGAGACCCTCCTTCCCACCAAATATAGTACCAGCATGTAATGGAAATGCAGATTTGAAGATCTTCCCTGCCCCTATGCCTTTTGATTGGCTTAAGTGACTCTGAGAACCCTTTTTAATTTGAAAATATACTCTGCCCCCTAATAAGCTGAATGTGGTTACATGGAGCCTGTGGAAGGAGGCTTGGTTTTCGGGAATGACCACACCTTGATGCTATGTGATTGGGCAGTGGGTCAAGAGGGTGGTTACATTCTCTGACCCAGGAGAAGGCTATATCATTCCTGATCTGAGGCTTTGTTTTGGGGCTCCCTTTGAGAAGTGTTGTGTGATTTGACCAGATGAGACTCTGGGCAGCTGTTGAGAGCCCCCTGGCTTTGAAAACCCAGATGTTGATGCTTCCCTCTCTGGTAACTGTGATTTTGGTATTGATAATGGTTGGACAGTTTGGAAGCCTGTCTGTTTGATCTGACTGTATACTCTGAAGTTCAGGGTGCTGACCTTTTCCCCCTGAACTAGGTAAATGATATATGTTTGTTTGATTAAAGTAAGCTTAACCCATTTTGAGTTGCTTTCCTTTTGAAAAGCAGATATAAGAACCTGTGTTGGCAGCCATCCTGGGGATGTTGGGGTGCTTGCTGATACACAGAACGGTATCCACAGTGGCTACAGTGGCTATGAATATGCTGGTATAATTCGGAATCACAAAATATAAGGGACTCTCCACATGGAAGACAGAACCAAAACATTTATTCGAAAACCAGAAAGCTGAATCCCAACACCAGAAAGTCAAATCCAGAAAAACAACAAAGAAATCTATACACAATAACACTGCAGAGGATATTGCCATCTCCAAGCCTTCTCCCTGCTCAGTTCCTCCCACAAACAAACACTCACAGCTAACTGCCTGCTTCCTCTCTCTCCGTCAGATATAACTACTCTGACCAACTTAATCTAAGCTCTGCTCTACCCCTTCCTGCTCCACCCATTCAGCAAGATCCTCCCCCCACAGACTCACATGACTCAGGCTTCCATGTGACTCAAGCAGGTCACATGGACCTATTAATAAAAGGGAAAGATGTTCTCATTTTCATTACCATTACAATACCTTTTGACCATTTGTACATAGAGGAATTACTTGAATTCTTATGGATTTGACTCAGTTCACAATGCATTTTAGAAATGAGGCCTTTATCAGAGTTACTGCCTATATTTCCCCTAGCATTCTGCTTCCTTCTAATCTTGGTTGCACTGAGTTTGTGCAAAAACATTTTAATTTAACAAAATCAGAATGATTTATTTTGAAGTTCATAATATTCTCTATCTCTTGTTTGGTCATAAATTCTTCCATTTTCCATAAATCTGACAGGTAAACTATTCCTTGCTCTCTTATTTTTCTTGTAGCATTGGTTATTATATCTAAATTGCGTGCTTATTTTGACTTTATTTTGGTAAACAATGAAACATGTTGGTATAGACCTACTTTCTGCCATTCTGTTTTCCAGTTTTATCAGCAGTTTTTGTCAAATATTGAATCCTTATCTCAGAAGCTGGAGTCTTTGGGTTTATCAAATAGTAGATAACTATAGTCATTGACTCCTGTGTCTTGTGTACCTAACTTATTCCACTGATCCAGCATTCTATTTCTTAGGCAGTACAAAGTAATTTTGATGATTGCTGCTTTATAATACAGTTTTATATCTCATATGGCTATAGCATCTTTCCTTACATTTCTTTTCTTTAATTCCACTGATATTCTGGAACTTTTATTCTCACAAGTGAATTTTGTTATTTTTTTCTTGCTCTATAAAATATTTTTTCAGTGGTTTAATTGGTATGGCATCGAATAAATAAATTTATTTAGATAGAATTGTTATTTTTATTATATTTGATATAATATATATTAATTAATAATATACCCATGAGCTACTGATATTTTTCTAATTATTTAGATCTAACTTTATTTGTGTCAAAAGTGTTTTGTAGGGCTGGAGGGACCCCAGAACACCAGCAGCTGTGGCTTTTCCAGAATATCCAACACAAAGTGAGAGGTTAGTGCCCTATGGACTTTGGGACCAGTATTTGGGAGTGCATCAATTTCTTCCCCTGGGGCCTAGAAGCAGCTGATGAGATGAGGAACAGCTGCCATTTTGCTGCTTCAGTTGCAGCTTCAGCTCCTGGTCTGTGAACTGTAGGGGGATCCGGTGATCAGTCTGTGGGCTAATCACTCTTGCTTTAACATCCCTGGATCTGGATTGCGCTCCCAGTGAGCCCCTGGACTTCTGGGCTGTTCTAGGTGGGAGGTTAGCTTCTCTGTGTCGTTCTGTGGGTGCTGGAGTTCCAGAGGTTGTTCAGAGCCCACCTTTTACATGGTTTGGAAGTGGTGTGGGCTGGAGTGCCATGGAAGTGCTGTTTCTACTCCGCCATCTTGGCTCCACCCCCCCATAGTGTGGTACTATTATGATAGGTTGCTGTAATCTCTTCACTAATATTTACTTTAAAAAATTTTTTGGCATCTCAATTCATTAGGGAAATTGATCTATAATTTTCTTTCTCTGTTTTGGTTCTTCCCAATTTAGGTATCAAAACCATATTTGTATCATAGAAAGAATTTTAATAAGACTCCATCTTTGCATATTTTCCCAAATAATTTATACAGTATTAGAAATAATTTTTCTATCTACTATGGTGATGTTTTGCAAAGCTACACATGTACAACATATACTGAATTGCTTATCTTCCCAGTAATGGTGGGTGACAATGGAGGAAGGAAATGAATCTGGAATTCAAAGTTTTAAAATCAAATGTTTAAAAATATATAAATACTATTATTAATACTATTTTACATATAATAGGGGAATAAGATATACAAGCATTAGGGCACAGAGATTTACCTTGCCCTACTGAAAAAATTCGAAGGGGGTATGGGAGAAGATATGGGAGAGAGTAGATTGGATGAGGGGATATCCTGTGGGACTGCTATTCTGGGGATGTGGGTAGGGGAAAAATGGGGAAAAACTGTAACTCAAAATCTGGCAGAAATGAATGATGCAAACCAGAAAGTTAATAAATCATTTTTAAAAAAGAAAATAAAAAGAAACAATTGTTCTTTAAATGTTTGATATAATTCAGTTGTGAATTCATCTGACCCGGGAGATTTTTTTCTTAGGAGGTTCACTGATGGCTTCTTCAATTTCTTTTTTTCTGAAATGGGGTTATTTATTTTGTTTTCCGTTCTGTTAACCTGTGCCAGTTATATTTTTGTAAATATTTATTCATTTCACAAAGTTTGTCAAATTTACTAGAATACCTTTGGGCAAAATAATTCTTAGTTATTGTTTTGATTTCCTCTTCATTGGTGTGAATTCAGGCTTTTCATTTTTTTTATTTGGTTACTTGGTTTTCTCCTTTCTTTTTTTAAGTCAAATTAACCAAAGTTTTATCTATTTCATTTTTTTTTATAGAACCAGTTCTTAATTTATTTATTAGTTCAAGAGTTTTCTTAATTTCAATTTTATTAATCTCTCCTTTGGTCTTTAGGATTTCTAATTTGGTATTTAATTGGCGACTTTCAGTTTGTTCTTTCTCTAGTGGTTGTTGTTTTTTTTTTAGGTGCATACACAATTTATTGATCTCTTCCTATATTTTATTCATGAATGAAATTAGAGATAAAAAAAAATTTCCCCTTACAGCCACTTTTGTGGCATCCCATAAATTTTGGTATATTATCTCCAAGAGATAATTTAAAAATTATTGGACTATCTGACAGCCATGATAAAAAAAAAACCTAGAAATTATCCTTCAAGAAATTATCAAAGAAAATTGATCTGATACTATAGAACCAGAAAACAAAATAGAAATTCAAAGAATTCACAGATCACCTCTTGAAAAAGATACCAAAATGGAAACTCCTAGGAATATCATAGCCAGATTCCAGAGTTCCCAAGTCAAGGAGAAAATATTACATGCTTAGGAAGTAACAATTTGAGTATTGTGGAAACACAATCAGGATAACACAACATCTAGCAGTTTCTACATTAAGGGAACAAAGGGCTTGGAATATGATATTCCAGAGGTCAAAAGAGAGAGGACTGAAACTAAGAATCACCTACCCACCAAAACTGACTATAATGCTTCAGGGAAAAATATGGTCATTCAGTGAAAGAGAGGACTTTCAAGTATTCTTGATGAAAAAAAAAAAAACAGAACTCAAGAGAAAATCTGACTTTCAAATACAAGAAGCAAAAGAATCATGAGAACATAAACAAGAAAAAGAAATCATAATGAACTTATTAAAGTTGAACTATTTATATTCCTCCATGGAAAAATGATAATTGTAACTCATGAGACTTTTCTCAGTATGAGGATAGTTGAAGGGAAGATATATGTGTGTGTATACACACACACACACACACAAACATATATATATATATATATATTTATGTATAAGAGTATGTATATGTGTATAAATATATATGTGATTTTATGCATATGCATGTACATGCATACGAAGACAGGGCATAGGATAAGTTGAATAGGAAGGGATGATATCTAAAAAATAAAATTAAGAGGTGAGATAGGAATATAATGAGAGAAGCAGAAAAGGAGAGATAGAATAGGTTAAATTATCTTATACAAAAGAAGCAAGAGAAAACTGTTACAATGGAGGGGAAGAATAGGACGTTGAAAGGGAATGGGTCAGCTTTACTCTCATTGAATTTGACTTAAGGAGGGAATAACATACACACTCCTTTGGGTACCTTGCCCTATAGGAAAGTGTGAGGGGGAGAAGGGGATAAGAGGGGAGATGGTGGAGGAGAGGACAGATTGGGGGAGTGGGTAGTTCGAAGCACATACATTTGAAAAGTGACAGGTTGGGGTAGAGAATGGAATGGGTTGGGAGCAGGATAGGATGGGGGGAAATGTGGTTAGTCTTTTACAATATGACTACCATGGAAAAGTTTTCCATATCTACACATGTATAACCTATATTGAATTGCTTATCTTCCTAGTGGGTGTCAGTGAGAAAGGAAGAAAGGAAAGAATCTTGAAATCAAAGTTTCAAAAACAAATGTTATTTTTATTTTTTTCGTAGGCAACTGGGAAATGATATATGCAGGCACCGGAATATAGAAATCCATATTGTCCTACTAGAAAGTTAGTGGTGGGATAGGGGAGGAAATAAGAGACAGAAGATTGGGGGAAGGGGTATTAAGTAGGCTGGCTACCTTGGGGTGTGGGGTAGGGAAAAGATGGGGAGAAAATTTACATCTCAAATTCTTGTGGAAATGAATGTTGAAACCTAAGAATAAACAAATAAAAAAAGCAGAGGCAAGCAGCTGGAAGAGAAAGCTCAGATGGAAAGGGAGATGCCTGGTTTACACGGAAATCTTTCTGCCTTAAAGCATTCAGGCTTGCCTTTAAAAGAGCAAGCTAGCTGGGGAGCAGAAAAAAAAGGATTGTTGTGGGTTTGGGTCAAAAAGGTTCTCCTTTTTAGAAAAAAAGTAAAAGGTATGTGCACGGAGCCCTTGCCCTGGCTGGGCCTAGTTGAGGCCTTAGGATTGCCAGGAGAATGTGTGGGAGGATAATGAATGTTAGATGAGGAAGTTCTTATGCATGCAGAAATTCACCCTATACTAAGATGAAAGCAGGAGAACCAGGGGAGCTACGTTATGTTTAAGGAAATTCTTGAGTATTTTACTCAGCAGGAGGAAACCAATATATTAAATCCATTTACCCAAAAGATGAGAGTATTATTAGTGTTTTGGATGCTGAGAATCAGCGATGAAGAGGCTGGAGGAGTTATCTATAGCTAATCCTTGAAATTTATAGGTATTAGTAATCATCCTTTGGTATAGTGAGCTTTTCTGGATTACCATATGGAAGGAGGTAACTATGCAACTAATCTGCTAGCTTTAGCTGCCAAGGGATGCAATAAACAGTATCCCACTGTCTCTATGTGGCCTAGTGGAGAGAGACCCTGCTACTCAATTAGAGACTGTATGAGAAAGTTAAAGGAAGAGGTAATGAACATTGCTTTCATGGTCAGAGGTGCCAATGCTTATCCTAGAATTCCCTTAGCAATTTCTCAAAGAAATATCATAATGAAGATGGCTCCTCCTGCTTGTAATCACCTAATTGTGACTCTGCTAACTGGGGAGATAGGGCCCCGTCTTTTGGAGGTGCTGGATAAGATTTCACAGTTAAGTGATATAGTGGAATGGGAAAAAAAAAGATAAATTCCTTGAGAGAGAAGAGTAAGTAGACAGCAGATTCAAAGTCAAAACAGATTGACAAGAAAAGATTTGTTTATCACTCAACTGAGAGCAGGGGTAGACTTTGGAAGAATAGATGCTATTCCAACTAATGAACCATAGAAAATGTACTGACAAAAAAGGCTTAAGATTAGAAGGAAGAGGGAAGTAACAACTGCCCCTACAGATTCTCCTAAAACATTGTATTCAAGTTCTTCACACCTGCCAGGGGAATAGGAAATTGGCCAGCTCTAAGCTCAGATTAAAGAAAATATATCTCTAGTCACAATGATGACCCCCAAACTGCAAATTAGAAAGCAGTAAACAATAATGAATCAGTCTATGATAGGGGGGTTCATGGACTCAAGAAACACAGCTGTCCCTATATCTGCCCTGCTTCTGGTAATTGTATCCTTCTTTCTTTTTCAATATTCTTTAACTTGTTCCCTAGGTTTGTTTCCTGTAGGCTTAGAACCTTCCATCTATAGATGCCTGATCACTTAAGACAGATGTCACCCCTGCAAAGCCAATCACAAACAGCTTTCCAGAGGACCGCTGCTGTGAACAGCTTTAAGGTTCTGATTACATAGTATAGTAAACTCTCTATTTATTCAACAGTAAATTAAAGCAAAACAATCACAGAAAACAAAGTACAGCATTAAGAATGTTTTTTTTTTTTTTGGAGGGCAGTTGGGATTAAGTAACTTGCCAAAGTCACACAGCTAGGTTTTTGTTTGTGTGTGTGTGTTAAGTGTCTGAGGCCAGATCCGAACTCAGGTCCTTCTGACTCCAGGGCCGAATCTCTACTCACTGCGCCACCTAGCCGCCCCAAGCATTAACAATGTTATAACATAACAAGTTATAATTGAAGTGGCCACATAGTTTTCACCAAAGTGTCCACATAGTTGTTGGATTTTTTTTTTTGCTTCTTTTTGGAGAGCAATTGGGGTTAAGTGACTTGCCCAAGGTAACACAGCTAGTTTTTGTGTTAAGTGTCTGAGTTTGGATTTGAACTCAGGTCCTCCTGACTCCAGGGCTGGTGCTCTATTCACTGGGCCACCTAGCCACCTGGAAACATAGTTTTAAACAAAAGACATTATTCAGTAAGCCCTTAACTTAATAATCCTTAAGGGGCAAAGCCTCCTTAAGGGCCACAAAGTACAAGGGTTAAAGTTCTCCATACCTAAGTCACAATAAATCATGATCTTCTCAGTCAGCATTAAATACCCAAGAAGAAGTCTTTTCATTTTGATTCCAGGGTGGCTTTAAGATTCCATGGTTCCTCTTCCATGTTCCCAGCTCCTACATGAATCTACCCATCTGTCATTAGGATTCAAAGGCACGCAGCTCCCAGCTCCCCATCCAGCTTCTCATCCAGCTCCCTCAATCAATTCCATATTGAAGCTCACAGTGTCCAGTCCACCTCAAGTCCTTCGCAGTTTCTGTTTCTGGGAAGACAAAGCTTAACAGAGCCAAAACACTATCTACACACATCAAGCTTAGCAGAATTAAAACAATATTCACACACATTGCTGGCACTATCATCAATTCACTTTTTGCTGTACAATCAACACAGACCAGAAAACAGGGTAACATGAAGTCTGTGCTTGCTGAACAAAGAGAGCAGGAAGGGTAGAGAAGAGACCAGAGGAAGCTTGTCAGAGTAGTCAGTGCTGAGGAAGATAGAGGAAGCAAGAAGTAAGTGTTTGTAGGATGGCCCTAGCAGTGGGAAGCCTTGGGGATGACAGTGTCCATGCAATGTTATTGTGGATAGATTTCTTTGCTATCATGATGGTTTGACTTTCTAGTGTTGGAATTTAACTTTCTGGTGTTTGAATAAATGTTTTTGTTCTTTGTCTATCATGTGGAGAGTCTGCTATGTTTTGTAATTCAGAATTATGTTTGCATATGCTTAGCCACCAAAGGCACTGTGAATATTGTGTTGGTGATACACAGTTCTTTATGTGGTGGCAAAATTTGGAAGTTGAGGGGATGCCCCTCAACTGGGGAATGGCTGAAAAAGTTGTGGTATGTGAATGCAACTTCCTCATAAGAAATGATGAGCAGGTGGACTTCAGAAAAACCTGGGAAGACTTGAATAAACTGATGTTGACTGAAGTATGCAAAACCAGAACATTGTACACAATAACAGCCAGATTGTGAGATGACTAACTTTTATAGACTTAGCTCTTCCCAGCAATACAATGATCTTAGAAAATTTCAAAAGACTCATGATGGAAAATACTATCTGCAACATGGAAAATAAGTATGGCATCTTAGAAGGAAGTATTCTCTTTGCTCTCCTTTTTTTTTTGTTTTTCATTCTTGTGGCTCTTCCCATTCATTCCAATCATATTAATGATCATATTAATGTGAAAATATGTTTGAATATATATATTGAGAGAGAGAGAGAGAGAGAGAGGGAGGGAGGGAGGGAGGGAGGGAGAGAGAGAGAGAGAGAGAGAGAGAGAGAGAGAGAGAGAGAGAGAAAGAGAGAAAGAGATAGCCCATATTAGATTGCATACTGTCTTGGGAAGGGGGTAGAGGATGTAGGGGCAAAAATATTTAGAACCAAAATCTGTGTGGAAGTGAATGCTGAAAACTAAATATAAATACATTAATTTTTTAAACTAAAAACAAGAGATTAGACTTCATTTGTTCAGTTCCAGGCAACAGAACCAGGAGCAATAGAGGGAAAATACAAAGAGGCAAATTTAGACTTGGTATCAACAAAATCTTCTACCAATTATAACTATCTTAGAGTAGAATGGACTGCTGCCCCAAACGGTGGTGAATTCACCCTCCTTGTTGTGTGGACATGTACTTTTCCGTTATCTTATAGTGGACAATCTCCCTCTATGAAAATATGGTTCCTAAGGACTATTTTTACTCTCGAAGTATGTAATTCTGTGCTCTCTTCCAGCTCCAAGTTTATATTTTTAGGATTACTAATGACTATTTTTCATGATTCTAATGATTGATTCCTCAATATGAAACCTGAAATAGAGAGTTTAAGCAAGTGGCTGAAGATCACCCAGTTAACTAGTGGCAGTACTGAGAATAGAATTAAGACTTTCTGGATCCTACTTCTAAAGGTTTTAGAGTTCAGAAAGATTGGAGATTGACCAAGAATAAATGTCATTTGTACACATCCTACCCTCTCTCAGAATGGTCCACAGGTGCTCATTCTCCCTATATAGTATTAAAGATAATCTTGTTGTCATTTACTGGAATCTGTAACCATGTGCCCTTAATATGAATGAAGAAGGAAGGGTATATAATTCATTATAGAGACAATCATGGGATAATCCTCCATTCATGGAATCCTGACCAAATTCTTAGATTCTTAGTTTCTTATTGGCTTTTCTTCTTTAAACTAAATACCCCTCTGGATATCACTTCTTACAATTGTCATCATCATCATCATCATCATCAACAACAACAATATGCAACATGTGTTTATCACTTTAAGATTTGCAAAATATGTTACCTATATTATCTCCCTTTTTTTTACAACAACACTGTGGGATCGATTTTTTTATACCTATGATATATATAAACTGAGAATAGGAAAAATTAAATGACTAATGCAGATTCATACAGCTAGATGTGGCATTTAGAACTGGGTATTCCTGACTACAAATCTAATACTTTCCATTACAATAGGATATGTTTTAGAAATATTTCATCTTTTGAACATAGTAGCTTATGAAATTCAGCCCTTAATAAATGATTTTTAAAAATTTTCTTTGGGGGGCGGCTAGGTGGCGCAGTGAATAGAGCGCCGGCCCTGGAATCAGAAGGACCTGAGTTCGGAGCCGGCCTCCGACACCTAATCCGCACAAACAAAAACCTAGCCGTGTAACCTTGGGCAAGTTACTTAACCCCAATTGCCCCAAAGGGGCGGCTAGGTGGCGCAGTGAGTAAGAGCGCCGGCCTCGGAGTTTGGATGACCCGAGATCAGATCCGGCCTCAGAAAATGAGCACCCACACATAAATCAAATGACTAGCCGTGTAACCTTGAGCAAGTTACTTAACCCCAATTGCTTTAAAAAAATTTTTTTTTTCTTTGGAGGACTTGCTATATGTTTAAATTACTTTAAATTACAAATTTGAAAATGATAATTACAATTTGAAAATTTTTGAAAGCAGTTAATTGATAATCAAGAAGCTCTGAGATCCCAAGATACTGAAGGGAAGCCAATAGTAAAAATGTCATTATTCCAAGTCCATTTAATTTACTTGTCCGAAAGAGTGACTAGGAAGCAATAAGTGTTGGCTTCTTGGACTTCTGTATAACTTAGGAGTACATCTTACATGACATCCTAGATCAATAAATTATTATTATTCTTTTGGTCTGAGATATATAGTATTCTAAGACCTGTAGTCCTTTAAATTCTCCACTGTTTGGTCTTGTATGATTCTAATTGTGACAGCATTATGTTTAAATTTTATTATTTTTGTTGTTTTTAATATTTCATTTTAGAGCTAGGGGTTTCAAAATTCAACTATAATATCCCTATGAGTTTTCCTCATAGGATCTCTTTTAATTGGTGATTGGTGTTTTTTTTTTCCTATTTCTACTTTCCTTCCTTGTTCTAATGCTTCAGAACAATTTTCTTTAATTATTTCTTATATTATTGTATCAAGATTCTTTTTCTGATCATAGCTTTCAGCTAGTTCAATTATTTTTACATTCTCTCTTATTGATCAATTATCCATATCTGTTGTTTGACTTATGTTTCACTTTTTCTTTTATATTTTTGTTACATATTTTAATTATTTCTTGATCTCTTGAAATTTTGCTGGCTTACCCTTGTCCATTTCCAATTTTCAAGGTGTTATTTTCTTCCTAAAGATCCTGGCTCTCCCTTTTATAATTAATTGACTTTCCTATCATAATCATTTTGTTTTTCTTGGATTTTTCTTACTTTAAAATTTTTTCTCCATCTCTTTCATTTGATTTTTAAACTTAAAAAAAAAATCTTCTATGAATTCTTTTTGGGTAGGTGACCATTTGACATTATTTCTTGGGGTAGAAGAAGGTTTCCTTACTTCAAAATCCTCTTTTGAAATGATCCCTGGCCTTTTCTATTCTTATAATCGTTCTCCTTTGCCTATGCATTTTTTTGTGGCAATACCTTAATTTTTGTAGTCACCTTTAACCCTGGGGTATGGGAGATGGTGCCTCTTCCCCAGACATTCAGTTCTGCCCTCTTGCCTGAAATTAATGCCAGACCCCCAACCTCCTGTAAGTGTACACAGCTATATCCCCACCCACCACTTCTGCATTCACTGCACATGTTGTCTTTCCTTCTCACCCCCACAGTTCTTTTCAGCACAGCTGGGTCTGGCTTTTCTTATCAGCAGGGGTGCCCTACCTCTTCCCCAACTCAGACGTCCAACTCCCCTCACTATCCAAGGAATAAAATTTCCTGTGGCTGGGACTGAAGGTATCTTCTCAAACCAACTAACCCCAGGGCTTGCCACTTGTTAAAGCAGCTTACCTCTTGTTAATGCAGAACCTAGCCTACAGTAGTTTATTCATGGGGACCAAACCTCTTCCTGGGATTTTTCTTCTGATTTTCTCAAATTCTCCCAGGAAGACCCCTGTGATATTCCTATTGTTGTTTTTTTTTTAATTTTTTACCAGCACTTTGTTCACCCTAACAAGATATTTTATCTCTTTCATGGGGAAAATCTTGAGAGCTTGGAATTTTCTGACCTTCTCCATCATTTTTCCAGAATCCTCACCCTAGGTAAGTCATTTAACCTCCATTTGTCTCAGTTTCCTCAACTATAAAATTAAGAAGATAATAGCACCTACTTCACATGATTTCCATGAGGATCAAATAGTATATTTGTGTATATATAAAGTAAAATGCTTAACACTGTATCTTCCACATGATAGACACTTCTCTTTCCGTTTTTTTTTTCTCATCCCTTCTCTTCCTTTCCTTGATTCATGCCTGCTCCATAGCCTACTTAATACAGCTTATGTGATTACAGTTGTCTTGGACTGTTTACCTTCCTTTCATTCCTGATTATGCTGATTTTTCTCCTTTCTTCCCTATAGCACTTGGTAGCCCTTCCAGTAAATGGCTATGGTCTTACCCTTGTCCATTTGGGAATTTTTTTAAATGCTGCCAGGATTTTCCAACTAACTGGGCAACTTAATGCTCAGGAGGTAGTCAGCTCTTGAAATATTTTAAACTAACCCCACATTCACCCTTATTACACTCCCCTCCTACCACACACACACACACACACACACACACACACACACACACACACATACACACACCCAGACAGCCAAAAATAAACCTTATTGGTTTATACCTTCATTCAATAAATATTTTATTTAGTACCCTTATTTATGAATGTCAATGTATTCAATACTAGGGGAAATATAAAATTAGATAAGAAACTATACCTGCCCTCATGTTTATTACAGTCTAAAAGGGGAAAGAAACATGATTATTAGAATACCTATTACACAAAAATGTTTCATTAAATAAATTATTGAATTTGGAGTCATAATACCTGGGTTTGAATCTCTGCTATTATTTATACTGACTGTTTGACCTTGGGAAAGTCATTTCCTGTCTGTGAGCCTTAACCTTGCTCATTTATAAAAGAAAGATGTTTGGCTAGTCAACCTCCTACTATCCCTTCTAGCTCTGAAAGGTTCTGATCTGCAACTCCTATATGCTTCAGAGAGGTGGTAAAGTGAATCCTGAAGTCCCAGATGGGAAACATGGTTGTTAATCTTTCATACCTTTTCATTGAGTTAGCCTGAAATATACAACTTTGCCTTAGGGTCACTCAGGAGGTATCTCTTCATTCTTGGAAAGTGAGTATCCCATTCTCACAATTAATTTTACACAATTCTCCTGGAGAATCCTGAGAACTTCTAACCATTGAGGGCTCATATTAATCATGTTTCGTAATTATTTATTTATTAGGACAAGGGAACTGAACACCTGGCAACATTTACATTTGCAATTAGGGGAGAAACTTAGTATCACAGAAGTCTGTTTATTAAATGTCTTTGCCTAATAAAAACAAGTGAGTTTAGCTGTGGATAAAGTTATATTAATAAATTAAAAGAAGAAAAACCTGGATTCATATTTAGGGTAATTAGTGGAGAGAACAACAGATTCAGAACTGGATGATCTAAGTTTAACCCATATCGATCTTTTTGTAGCATAGGACCTTGATTAAAATATTTACCTTATCTGAATGTCAGTTACCTTAGCTATAAAATGATGAGAATTCTTGCATAGAGACACTGCAATAAACACTAGTTTGAAAATCAGAGAACCTAACTTCAAATCCTAAGCAATACTTAACACCTATGTGACCTTGGGCAAATCACTTGACCTGCCTGAATATCAGTTTCATCATCACTGACATGAGGGTTTTGCACTAGATGATTTTTATGATTCATTCTGACTAAATCTTTAACTATAATATAATATCAATGAAAAAATTACTTTGAAATGCTATGTGAAATATGCATATTATAAAATTCAAGTTATTCTCTTATAATTTAGTTTAAAAAAAGGGAAATGAGTGTTAACTCTGATGTTTGAAGCACTAGTCTTAAAGTCACAAGATAAATCTTTGTCTTTGTTCTGACATTTTCTATCTGTTGAACAAGAAAAGGTTGCTAAACCTCACTGAGCCTCAATTTTATCATATATATGTGTGCAATAAAGACATTGCAGTCCCCCTCAGATAAATGTGAGACTCAAATGGCATCCTATAAGTAAATCTCTTCACTAATTTTTGTTTTTAAATGATCAGTTACTATTATTGATTCTGTTGTTTAATTGCACCTATAGTGTATATATTCCTTAATATCTGATAGTAGAATAGAGTTGACCTTTAAGGACTTTGAGGATTAATCCAGTGTCCAACAACATGTAAATTTTCTGAAGACAAAAACGGTCAATCCAAAGAAGTCTAGCTACATGACAATTGATGATTTATTACCAGCAACTCATGGAGAATACTTTTTTAAAACATATTTCCACATAAGACATGTTGTGAAAGAAGAATCAGAACAAAAAGGGAAAAATTACAAGAAAGAAAAAATGATGAAAAAATGTAAAATAATATGCTTTGATCTGAATTCAGACTCCATAAGTACTTTCTCTCCATGTGGATAGCATTTTCCATCATGAGTCTTTTGGAATAGGCTTGGATCATTGTATTGCTGAGTAGAGCAAAGTCTATCAATGTTGGTTATTGCATAATGTTGCTATTACTGTGTGCAATATTCTCCTGGTTATATTCACTTTACTCAGCATCAGTTCATGTAAGTCTTTCCAGGTTTTCCTCAAATTGGCTTTCTCATTATTTTTTATACAACAATAGTATTCAATTATGTTCATATACGGCAACTTGTTCAGCCATTCCCCAATTGAGGGACATCCCCTCAATTATCAATTCTTTGCCACCACATAAACAGCTGCTGAAAATATTTTTGTTTATTTAGACCCTTTCCCTTGGAAATTACTTTCTAAGGCACAAAAAATGAACTGTCAGTTTCATTGGTGAAACAGTATTGGCTCTGATAAAATCATGTAACATTTAAAGTATAGCATCTATTTCATTATCATTATTAGTATAATTGCACATGATATAGTTGTGTATTATAAAGTACCACTATTTCTAAAGAATGAGAGTTTCAGTATTCCCAAAAGGCAGCAAAGAGACATATAATAGATGTTATTCATCAGTACATTGTCAATGGGAAAAAAAGATATGGAGGAGAAATTAGGCAAAATATATAATTAAATGAATGTATGACAAAAAATGAGATGGATCAATTATGTAATTAGAGTGAGAGATAACTGGTCTAGGGCACTTGTGCTCCATTAGTGCCCAAGAAATTTCAAGAGGACTAGAGTACGGCCTTTAGCATGTTGGTTAGACTTCTTATGTAGGATTTTTAGGATATGAACAAGAGCAACACAGGAAGCCATGCTAGGAAATGGATTGCTATCTACACTATTAGAGGGAATATCCATAATGATGACATTACACATTAATTGAAATGTTATTTTTTTCTATATTCTAGGAGATAATTCCATAGTCCTACAATTCTACTGCAGACTGATGTATGAGGGAGAAATCAAAAGTATAATTGCTGGCATATAAATTTCATCTTCTAGTTAGACATTTAGGAAGTACTATAATTTAGCTAAGCATTAGGAGCCAATACTTTCCATTGGTGTTTTAAAGTCAGGTAACAGTTAAAGTATTTCTATACATGTGAAGTGGTTCCTGCTATGTTCTCAAATATATTTGTTGAGTTTCATATTGACCGTAAAAATCTATCCTGAATAAACACTTGACTCAGTTATCTCAACCAATAACTAATTAGATCATTTAAGAGTTTTCGAGAATCTTTAAGGAGAAAAAAGCATCTTATTTTCAATTCCTAGGTAACTATAAGAAACAGGAGCTCGGGGAAACAAATCTTAGTTTGACACTTCTGAAACTAACTTCCCTCCTCCCTCCTTTATTACTGTAGTGCCATAAGTTTTGAATAAAGAATTGTTTAAAGGAGCTAACAGGCTGTTCACCTAGTGGGGTTCCAATTGCCCTACATGTGAAGTGTGAGCTACCTGCAAAGAGGACAGATGTTATAGCTCCTACTCAAAGGTAAGCTAGTACAAGAAGGGCTTGGTGCTATCCATCAGTATTGGATTTTTAATTTTGAACATCCTTTTTTAAAGATTGAAAAATAAAGGTAGCACAATAAACTTTTTCTGTTGGTTTTCATTTTTTAAAATTGTTTTTCGTATTAACTACGTGGAGAAAAATATTGAGGATGCTTGACCAGGAAGTGAGTTTTTAATAGTAGCAAGAAACAAGTAGCATGTATAGGGAAAGAAGAATTCTGAGCTGGAATAATATTTTACAGGTTTATACTGCTTTTATTTTATAACATAACTGTCTGATAATATCCCCAAGAGAAAGAGGGGACCAGGCAATAGAATTCCTATTTTAAAATGAAAAATAAAGTCACAGAAAGGTTGATTAATTTACAAGCAAGCACAAAACTAAACAGTGGCAGAAATGGGATATAAAGTCAAAGGAACATTTTAAAAAACACTGGGTCATTCCTTCTGGCTAGGTTATACAAAACAAAAATGCAACTTATGAAAACCTGTCTCAAGTCAACAAAATCTATAATGTCTGTAGTTTTCTTCATGAGAAAGCTCTACAGAGCAATGAAAACAACACTAGACTTGAAGTGTAAAGATATTATTTCAAATACTAATCTCATCACTTGTAGGTATATGATCATAATCAAGTTAACTTCTCTGAGCCTCAATATCCTCCTCTCTAAATTAGACCTAATAATTCGTACACTATCCGGATCATAAGATGATTTTGATAAAACAGGACATTGCAAATTTTAAAGTACCACATAAATTAAAGCTGTTCTTTCATATGTGCTTTCTAAAATTCAAAATTATAAATATACTAAATTATTACTTAGTACTGACCCCATCCTTTCTTTTTATTTTTTTTATTATTTTTTAAATTTATTTTTTAAATGCTTTATTAACTTCTGTTTTACATCATTCATTTCCGCCAGATTTTGAGTTACAATCATTTTCCCCCCATTATTCCCCTACCCAACCTCCCAGAATAGTAGTCCCACAAGATATCGCTTCCTCCAATTTGCTCTCTCCCATACCTTCTCCCATACCCCCATCGACTTTTCCATTAGAGGAAGGTGAGTCTTTGTGTCCCAATGCCTGCACATCTTATCTCCCTATTACAAGCAAAAGAATATTAATAATAGTATTTATATATATTTGAAACATTTAATGTTAAGACCTCGAATTTCAGATCCATTTCCTTCCTTCCTTGTCACCCATTCCCTCTTGGGAGATAAGTAATTCAGTATATGTTGTACATGTCTAGCTATGCAAAACATTATCATAGTAGATATATTGTACAAGGCTGCTTATAATTCCCTCCCACTCATCCCACCCCCCCACCTGGTCCATTCCCTACATGATCCTGTCCCTCTTCTATAGTGGTAGACTGACTGGTATGGCAATAAATATGTTATTTAATTTAGGTAGAGTTGTCATTTTTATTATATTAGCTCAACCTAGCCATGAGCAACTGACTGTTGTCCAGTTAGTTAGATCTGACTTTATTTGTGTGAAAAAATTTTTGTAGTTGTGTTCATATAGATCCTTGGTTTGTTTTGGCAGGTAGATACCCAAATATTTTATAATGACTATAGAAATTTTAAATGAGATTTGTCTTTCTATCTCTTGCTGTTGGATGTCATTAGGGATATAAAGGAATGTTGAGGATTTATGTGGGCTTATTTTATATCTTGCAACTTTGCCAAATTTATTCATTATATCAAGTAGTTTTTTACTTGATTCTCTAGGATTTTATAAGCATATCATCATATCATATGCAACGAGTTATGCTTAAGTCTCTTCTTTGCCTAATTTGATTCCTTCAATTTCTTTATCTTCTCTTGTTGCTACTGCTAACATTTCTAGTAACAAATTGAATAAGAGGTGTGTGACCCAATTCTTTACTTCTTTGCTGTTCTACAAACTTCTACTTAATGCCTTTCCTCTGTATAAACATAAAGTAGCAGGTAACTGTATAGTTGACAGTTTTCTAGGCTGCTTTGAATAGCTAAAATTTCCTCCTTGATGTCACCTTCCGCCTCTTTCAATAATTTGAGATTCAGATTTGTATAAATCAAAGGTAATGTTGGAATCTATTTCACTTGCCTTCCCTTCTCTGCTTTCCATTTTATATCTGAGAAAAGTGAAGCCCAAAATTACACAGTGATTTGCTCAAGGAAAAAAGTGCTAATAATTATGCATCTAGAAGCAGAACGAAGTTTCCCAGTCTTCTAGTACTTTCAGTTTTGCACTGGCTTCATTTGAGCCAGTTTTAGTGATAGACATTGCTTGGGATGTAATTAAAGGAACAAAAGATGTAATAACACTTACTTATAGTCACATGATTATTTTCTCATAAGCATTTTCTTATCTACTCTCACAACCCTTTTGAAGTACATTGAATCCTCGATTTTTGTTGGGGTAATATTCCAAGAAAATAGAATGAAAGTAAAAAAAAAATTGGTCTATTAAATCTAAGGGAAAAAGAGGGTTCAGTTCCCTTGACCACAAAAACCTATAATCTTGCACTAGATATTTCTGAAAATGCACTTTTCTGCTTACAATTCATTATTTTGAATCACACACAAAACAAAATATCTGATAATATCACTTCCAGTAACCTTGAAATAACCCATAAAATTCAGTACACAAAATAAATTTGTTAATATCTAAAACATTTATCTCTAGCATTTCCCTAGAATTATGTATGTTTTATACTAACAACTCAATTAAAACATTATTTCAGACAATATTCATTTTTCATAGCACATAAAATCTGCATTACCATAAATACTGAGCAGCAAATAGAATTCTTAAAAACAAAACATTTTTTTTAAATTTGAATCTTAGCTTTCTCTGTGTCAGATAGTGATGTAAGGACATTTTACTATATACTATCCAGCTTTAAACTAATCTATATTTGCTGCCCTCTGAAAACCAGAAGAGAGGTTGCTGGGACTTTAGTAGCTCCTGTCAGAAGAAGATGAGATGGGCTAGGTTTTGACACATCATCTACAATCCTCTGTTCTTCAATGAAGGTAGATGAAGGATGCACCAGATTGAGATAATCCAACAACAAATCTGGTTTGTGTGATATTTGAGATCCTTAGGGGTTTCAGACTGGGAGCATAACAAAGGCCAGCTAACATTTAACCTTGAGGCTGTGATTATTGGTAGGACTGCAAACCTCAGTGTCTCTAGCAAGCTGGTCAGTTAGGCCAACAGTGTCTCAGACATTCTATTACACTTATCTGACACCTTTATTCTTTTAAATAAGCTTCATCACTGATATTGAATGCTTAGGCTTAAAGCCTAAGGTACTTGTATTATGCTTTGGAGGCACAATTATAACACAATCCTTGAGTTTTAAAGACAAACAATAAAATATATATAATAAATTAATTGGGGAAATCTTAATCTATAACAATAGGGTGAACAAAACCAATGAAGGACCTTGTAGAATACAACCCTCTCCACAAACTGTCACATCCTATGACTCTCACTTTTTACCTCTACTGTGCTTAGTTGTGAATGTGCATAATTGCCAATGTGAAAGTGAAATGAGGCTACTAATGAAATCACTTGAATGCTTGAAGTTATGAAAGTTAAATGATCAAATGTTAAAAATTGATTTTAAGTATTCAGTGGATCCATAATATTATCTATGAGTAGGTTCCCTGATAGTAACTCATATGTATATTCTCCTCCTGTTGGTCCTCCAATAATTTGGTCTTAAAGGGTATAATCACTGTTTTAAAACATTGGCTTACAGCCTTTCAGTATTTCATCTGGAACTAGTTTGAAGCCAGATTAGTTTAGAGCACTTATTAAAGAAGAAATACACCTTAAAGTTTTAGGGAAAAAATGAGGACTTAATTGAAAGCAACAACAGAGAAAGAAATCAAAATCTTAGAGTAGAAACATGGTAGAGTAAATACAAAATAAAAGGACTGAAAACAACTAAAATTGTATTGGAAATGTACCACACAACTTGATGGTAAACAGGTGATTTACACTTTGTTTAATTAGTATTGATTAGAGGGGGGGGAAAGTCCTTTAAAATAAGCTGCATTAAGGCAATCCATCTGTCATCCTTTATACTTATTACATGAACAATTTACCTCTTTTTTCCAGCTCATACATTTACTTGACAAATCTTTTATGCCACTTCTTATGTTTTGGCCAAATCATCATTGGTAATGCATTGAAGAGTACTTATATACACTCTATGTGTCTCCATTGTCATTTAGGTGCCCTAAAATTGTTGAGGCTTTACAATTTAAAGTGTTCAGTTCAAAGCCATATAAATCACCAGCAAGGTAGTGATATTTTTGTTTTGTTTTGTTTTTCCCCATTTTCAGAAATAAGTTCAGAATCACTGAATGGGCTAATCACTGTAATCCAGACTCCTTTTTTTTTTTTTCTACAATTAAATTTGAGTCCCGGGAGCGGAGCCAAGATGGCAGAGTAGAAACAGCACTTCCAAGGTGCTCTGCCCCACACAACTTCCAAACAATGTAAGAAGGGACTCTGAACAACTTCTGGATCCCCAGCACCCACAGAACTATACAGAGAAACTAGCCTCTTGCTGAGGAGAACCCGGGAGCCCTGCAGGGAGCGTTGAGCACAGCACTCTTAGAGCAGTCAGCACAACTGGTGGGAGCTGAGCCCAGGCCTGAGTGGGCCGCGGTTTTAGCCCTAGGGCGGCTGGGCCAGCAGCTGGCTAGAGAGACCCCAGAACACCGGCAGCTGTGGCAATTCCAGAATTATCAGCACAGACATGCCTAGGACAAAGTGGGAGGTTAGTGCCCTATGGACTTTGGGACCAGTATTTGGGGAACTAGTCGGCTTCCTCCCCTGGGGGTGAAAAGCTGCTAAAGAAATGTGGCATGGAAGCCATTTTGCAGCATCAGTGGCAGCTCTAGCTCCTGGTCTGTGAACTGTAGGGAGATCCAGCAATCAGTCTGGGGGTTAATCTCTTTAAACTGCCTGGATCTGGATTGTGGTCTGGGGGGGAAGTTTGGGGTGGGTATCCAATTTGCCAGAGTGGGTGGAGGCTTTACAGAGGCCACCCAACTGGAAGAATTTGTGAAGACCCCACATTTGGGACGGAAGCTCTCCTGCCTGGTGGCAGAGTCCTACTGGGGCAACAAGCCCAAAAGTCAAGCAATTAAGTGGCAACATGCCTAGGCAAAAGAAACAAAATAAACAGAAAAATTCAACATTGGACTCCTATTTTAGGGGCAAAGAAGATCAAAGCATGGAGGAGGACTGTGAGGTCAGAACTCCTGCACCAAAAGCCCCAAATGAAAATACAAGCTGACTACAGGCCATAGAGGACCTTAAGAAGAAGATAAAAGAAGTGGGAGAAAAATTGAGAAGAGAAATGATAAAGATGCAAGAAAAGTATGAAATGACAGTCAACAGCCTGAGGAAAATAACACCTTAAAAAATAGACTAACTCAAATGTCAAAAGAGGCTCAGAAAACGAGGAGAAGAATGCCTTAAAAAGCAGAATTTGCCAGATCGAAAAAGAATCTCAAAAGCTCAATGAGGAGATTCATTCCCTCAGAGTTAGACTGGAGCAAATGGAAGCTAGTGACTTTATGAGAAATCAAGATGCTGTTAAACAGATCCAAACAAATGAAAGAATAGAAGGCAATGTGAAATATCTCATGGGAAAAACCACTGACCTGGAAAATAGATCCAGGAGAGATAATTTAAAAATTATTGGACTACCTGAATGTCATGATCAAAGAAAGAAGCAAGAAATCATCCTTCAAGAAATTCTCAAGGAAAATTGCCCTGATGTGTTAGACATAGAGGGGGGGAAATAGAGGTTGAAAGAATTCACTAATATCCTCCTGAAAAAGATCCCAAAAAGAAAACTCCTAGGAATATTATAGCCAGGTTCCAGAACTCCCAGATCAAGGAGAAAATACTACAAGTAGCCAGGAAGAAACAATTTCAATATTGTGGAAACACAACCAGAATAGCCCAGGACCTGGCAGCTTCTACACTGAGGGATCGAAGGGCATGGAATATGATATTCCAGAGGGCAAAAGAGCTGAGATTGAAGCCAAGGGTCACCTACCCAGCAAAACTGAGTATCTTGTTTCAGGGGAAAATATGTTCATTCAGTGGAATAGAGGACTTTCAAGCATTCTTGAGGAAAAAACCAGAGACATTCAGACACAAGAAGCAAGATATGCTTGAGAAGGTAATCAGGGAAAAGCAAGCAAAAGGAACTTATCAAAGTTGAACCATTTACATTCCTACATGGAAAAACAACAACTGTGTCTGATGAAACCTTTCTCTTAATGAAAATAATTGAAGAATGGTATATGGGCATATGTTTACAGTTATACATAGATGGAGGGCACAGGTTGAATTTGATGGGAAGGGATAAATCTTAAGGGGTGAAGTCAAGAGGTGAGAGAGGAAAGTGGTGAGAGGAGATGGGGAGAGAAAGTATAGAGTAAACTATCTCATGTAGAAGAGGCAAGGGGAAGTAGTTGCAGGGGAAGGGAAGAACAGGAAGGCAAAAAGGCAAAACCATATTCTCATTGAAGTTGGCTCAAGGAGAGAATCACATACATACTAAATGGGATATCTCATCCTGCAGGAGAGGAGGGGAGAGGGGGATAAGAGGGGGGATGATGGAGGGGAGGGCATTGTGGGGGGAGGGGAGGTTGGAAGTACCCACTATCAAAGAGGGACAGGATCAAAGTAGGAAATGGACCAGGTGGGAGGTGAGATGGGTGGGAGGGAAATATAAGCATTCTTTTACAATATATCTACTATGGTAATTTTGCATAGCTATACATGTACAACACATACTGAATTATTTATCTTCTCAGAGGGAGTGGGTGATAAGGGAGGAAGGGAATGGATCTGAAAATTGAAGTTTTAAAATTAAATGTTTCATAAAATGTCCAGGCATTGGGGCTCAGAGATTCACCTTGCCCTAATGGCAAAGTCGAAGGGGGTATGGGAGAAGATATGGGAGAGAGCAGATTGGACGAGGGGATATCTAGTGGGACTGCTATTCTGGGGTGGTGGGTAGGGAAAAATGGGGGAAAATTGTAACTCAAAATTTGGTGGAAATGAATTATGTAAACCAGAAGTTAATAAAGCATTTGTTTAATTTTTAAAAATTGAGTCCCAAACCTTTTTCTATCTATAGTATTTGTCAAAGATTTATCTATCTACAATCTAATTATCAATCTACCTATCTATTTCTGCAAATGCATTGCTCTTAACCATCTAGCTACATAAATGTATAAGTATTTACATATAACTTTATGAATGTATACATGCAGTTACCTATGTGTGTATGAATGTTTATATACACACATACATATATGCATATATTTATATCTATTTACTCAGACTAGAACAATTAAGTCAGAAAATATGGGCAATATGTTTTTTTCTTCTTCTTTGAAAATTCATGAAACAAGTCTGCCTTTTTAAAAAATGTGTTTTATTTGTACATAGCCTTGTTTGCCATATCTTCTCTACCAAACCACGATTTTAAGTCCTCCAGTTGGAATCATTTGCTTTCCAGATATGCTTTCTTTATGCTTGTCAAGTACATTAATGCCACCACGCTTACATAAAATGAATAATCAGCATTTCATGAAGCTGTTTTTTCAGTTAAAATGAGTTTATTACTGGTTTATTTTTCATGGCCTATCAAGCAGATGTTGCTTACTCTCTGAGGAATTCCCCATTTTTTCCAGTGACTCTGACTTGGTAAGTTGCCAGATATTCCATTTCTCTGTAGTCCTACTCAGGAATACAAAAGAAGTTAAGGATTTGCTTAGAAACAGAAATCACAATACAGATGACTTAGAAAAGATCTTAGAACATAGAATTTTAAGATAAAGACCACTTGTCTTAAATTTATAATTATGATTCGTATCTTAAGTCCATAGAGCCTACAATGGTAGAACATAGAAGGTTAGAAAAAAGCAAGATCATTTATTATAATGTGTTCACTTTTTGGATAAGGAACTTAAGACCAGAGAACTGAAGTGTTATACCAAAGGGTCACAGGCAAAAAAAGGGATAGAACTAAGAAAAACAATTCACTGAGTTCCCAAAATCATTGATCTGTACATTATAACTTTGCATTTCTTTTTTTTTCTTTTTGGAGGGGGAAGCCAGGGCAATTGGGGTTAAGTGACTTGCCCAAGGTCACACAGCCAGTAAGTGTTAAGTGTCTGAGGCCCGATTTGAGCTCAGGTCTTCCTGACTCCAGGGATGGTTCTCTATTCATTGTGCCACCAAGCTGCCCCTAGTTTTGCATTTCTAGTAATAAATAAGAGCCTTATGTTAGATGACCTTGATTAAGGAACTCTGTGTGTGAGTGTGTGTGAGTGTGTGTGTGTGTGTGTATGTGTGTGTGTGTGTGTGTGTGTGTGTGGTGGTATAGCTTTAAATGGAAAATAAATCAGAAAAAAGGTACTTCAAATGACCTAAAAATTAATGAGAGCCATATTGGAAGCATTATGCTAAATTTGTGGAATGCAATAAAAGTCAAAAAGAGCCTCTCCAGCTCTAAGAGTACCTGCTCTAATTAGGGGGAAGGATACATAAATAATTAGATATATATATAAGATTTAGATTGAATATATAGGCAATTATCTCAAAGAGGAAGGCACTAGTAGCTGTGCATCTTTAAGAGTTGGGTCTTGAGCTGAACTTTTAAAAAAGCTAGGGATACTACAAGTCATTCCCCAATTGATAAATTGTCAAAGGATATGAACAGGCAGTTTTCAGAGGAAGAAATTAAAGACATATATATATATATATATACATATATATATATATATATATATATATAAGCGTATTAAGAAATGCTCTAAATCACTATTGATTAGAGAAATGCAAATCAAAACAACTCTGAGCTACCACATCTCTCCAGTCAGATTGGCTAAGATGACAAAACAGAAAAATGACAAATCCTGGAGAGGATGTGGACAAATTGGAACAATAATGCATTGCTGGTGGAGTTGTGAACTTATCCAACCATTCTGGAGAACGATCTGGAATTATGCCCAAAGGGCTATAAGTAATTTCATACCCTTTGGCCCATAAATACCACTTCTATGGTTGTATCCCAAAGAGATCATAAAAGTGGGAGGAAGACCCATATGTACAAAAATATTTATAGCAGCTCTTTTTATGGTTGCAAAGAATTGGAAATTAAGGGGGTACCCATCAATTGGGGAATGGCTGAACAAATTGTGGTATATGCATGTAATGGAATATTATTGTGCTATAAGAAATAAGGAGCAGATGGAATTCATATTTACCTGGAGAGGCTTATCCAAACTGATGCTGAGTGAGAAGAGTAGAGCCAGGAGAAATTTGTACACAGTTACAGACAAAATGTATTGTGACAACCAACTTTGAAAGACTGGACTCTTCTCAGCAATTCAGGGTTATAAGGGAACCCCAAAATGATGGAGAGAGATGTCTAAATCCAGAGAAAGAACTGGGTTTGAATCCAGATTGAACCAAACTACCTGCTCATTTTCTTTTTTTGTTTGGTTTTCTTTCCTCTTTTCTATTGTTCATTCCATCCAATGCAATCCTTCTCTATAACCTGACTAATGTCCAATGTGAAAGTATTTGCAAATACTATACTTGATTATATGCTGCTATGGGAGGGGGGGTTAAGGGGGAAGGGAGAGAAAATTTGAAACTTGAGGAATTGTGCAACTAAATCTTGTAAACTAAAAGTAAACAAATTATGAAAGACCAAAAAATTAAAAAAAAAAAAAGCTAGGGAAACAAATAGGAAAAGGTATGGAGGGAGGGAAACCCAGACATAAAAATCCATTCAATAAAATTCATTCAATAAAAATTTGTAAAGCACCTACTATGTGCCAGACAGTATGCTATACAGTCTGGATACAAAAAGATGCAGAAGACAGTCCCTGACCTCAGGAAGCTTATAATGTAATGGGGGAAATAACATGCAAATAAATATATGCAAAATAACCTATGTGAAGGATAAATAAGAAATAATTAACATTGAAGTTATTGGAATGAAGAGGGGTAAAGACTTCATTTTGGAGATTGGATTTTAATTGGGACTTAAATAAAGTCAGGGAGGTCATTAGTGATAGTTGAGGAGGGAGAACATTCTAGGTACAGGGGAGAGCCAGTGCAAAGGTACTTTGATGAGAGATTATCAATTTGACTTATTCAAGGAATACTTATTAGGCCAGTATAATTGGATTATTTAATGCATAGAAGGGAGTAAAATGAGCAAGAAGCAAATAAATGGCCAGATTGTAAATGACTTTACATGTTAAACAAGAAAGTTGATATTTGATGTTAGAGATAAGAGGGAGCCATCAGAACTTGTTGATTAGGTTGGTTCTAAGATTAGATCTCTGATACAGGAAAATCACCCTTCCAGATGAATGCATTATTAATTGGAGTGAAGAGAAACTTGATATCTGAATACCAACTAAAAGGTTATTGCCACAATCTAGGTGAGTAGCAATGAGGTCCATGACTACAGTGGTAGCTGTGTGAGTACAGAGAAAGTTGTATACATGATAGATGTGAGGTAGAGATGAGAAATTTTGGTGATGAATTGAATTTTGAAGTGAGAGTAAAGAGTTGCTGATGATATTGATGTTGAGACATGAGTGACTGAGAGGATAGTGGTAACCCTAACAGCAATAAGGAAGTTTGGAAGAAAATTGAATTTTGAAGAAAGGGTAAACAGTTTGATTTCTAAAATATTGAGTTAAAGATTTCTTTGGACCATTCGATTAAAGATCTCTAAAAGTCAGTTTCTGATGTAGGAGGTAACTCAAGAAAATATCTGGAGTTCAATACACACACACATCTGTACATCATTTGCATAGAAATGGTGATTAAGCCTAGATAGGATAAGATCACCAAGCAATAAAGCATAGAGGGGGAAAAAAGGGCACAGGTCAAAGCCTTGAGGGATGCCTATAGTGGGTGGGTATAACATGGATGAAGAAGCAGGAAAAATACACTGAGAAACAGAGGTCAGCTAAGTGGTGGAGAAACAAGAGAGAGCCATGTCACTAAAACATAGAGAAGAGAATGTATATAGAAGAAAGTTATCAACAGAGATGCAAGACCAAGCTGTCATCATTGTTGTTTTGAAAGTGGCACAGGTTTTAAAATGGGAAAAGGTAGATGTGATTGTTGGCAGCAGAGAACAAGCAGATTGAGATGAAATGGTTGAAGATAAGGGGAATAATGAAGATGATTATAATGTGGTCAATATACTGGAGAAAATTGGATGGAATTTAACTTTGCCAGGGAGGAGAAGGGCCACCAATGCATTTGGCAAAGGAGAGATAGATGAGATAGATAGAGTGGAAATTTTTTGTTCAGTAATGTGAGTGAGGAAAAGGGGAAAGAGAAGGAGTATTTTTTAAAAGAATGACCTAAATTTATTTTTAATATACATTTGATTATATCAAACATTTCCCAATTTTATGTTAAAATTAACTATCTTTTTTAATAATTTATTTTTAGTATTCCATGTTCACTTCCACAAGATTTTGAAATCCAAATATTCTCCCCCCCCAAGATTTTGTGCATTTTGGTTACTCCTTTCCCCAATCTTCCCTCCCTTCTAATAGCCACTTCCTCTCTTATCTCCTCTTCTATTTTCCTATAGGGCAAGATAGATTTCAATGTGTCATTGCCTGTATATCTTATTTCCCAGTTGCATGTAAAAGCAATTTTTAACATTTGTTTTTTAAAACTCTGACTTCCACATTCTCTCCCTCCCTCCCACTACCCTCATTGAGAAGGCAAGCAATTCAATAGAGGCCATACATGTGCAATCATGCAAAACATCTCCATAATACTCATGCAGTGAAAGACTGACTATATTTCCCTCCATCTGATCCCACCTCCCACTCATTCTATTCTCTCCTTTGACCTTGTCCTTCCTTAAAGTTGTTTGCTTCCACTAACTCCTCCCCCCACTGGTCCTCCCTTCCATTATCCCCTCCTCTCTTATCCCCTTTCCCTGCTACTTCCCTGTAGGGTAAGATAGATTAACATTCTCAATTGAGCATTTATGTTATTTACTCCTCAATCCAAACACAATGAGAATAAGGTTAACTCATTCTCTCTCACCTCTGCCCTCTTCCCCCTTCCAATATAAACGCTTTTTTGTTGCCTCTTTTAAGTGAGATAATTTACCTCATTCTACCTCTCCTTTTCTCATTTACCCAGTATATTACTCTCTCACCCCTTAATTTATTTTTTTAAATATCATCCCTTCATATTCATCACCCTATGCCATCTATCTATCTATCTATCCATCCATTCATCTCCTCCAAATACCCTAATATGAGAATGGTCTCATGATTTACAAATATCATCTTTCCATGAAGGAATATAAATATTTCTTCTCTCTCTCTCTCTCTCTCTCTCTCTCTCTCTCTCTCTCTCTCTCTCTCTCACTCTCTCTCTCTCTCAGCAATTTTGACTCTCTAGCTTGGGCTTTTCCTTATGTATGGTATTATCTCCTCCCTGTTCTACCCCTTCCTGTTACATCAGCAATTTCCTCCCACTGTGGGATTCACAAATTCTGGATGTTAATACTTGATACAATTATGATATTGAAACAAGGTGCTAAGTGCTTGCTTGCCAAAACAAGGAGCAGGGAAGATCTTCAAATCCCCATTATCATTTCAGTTACCAGCCTCACTTTCTCATCCAATACAGAGTCATCTGGGTCCAGTGGACAGATATTCATTAGGGCAACTGGAGATGATCCAGGATACATCTAGACCCAAAGGTCTGAAAAGACCTTAGCCTAAAAGGCCCAGGGTCTAATATTGCTAACTGGGCCACCTCCTGTCTTCCTGATGAACATTTGGCCCTGGACTCAGATAGCTCTGAAAGAGAAAGTGAGTCTCATGAGTTTGCACAGCCCTCTCCAACTCAAATCAAAGTCAATTGTAAGTCATGTCATCATTTCCCTGATATCGTGGTCTTCTTTTAAGAATAAAAGAGAAACACAACAACAGCAACAACAATAACAACAGTTCTTTTCAACTACAATGAGCTGCTATAAACATTTTAGAACATATAGATTATTTTCCTTTTACCCTCATCATTTTTGCAAATAGCCCTAGTAGTGAAACTGCTTCATTAAAGATTATAGACAGTAGTAATTCTTTGGTCATAATTCCAAATTATTTTCCAAAATTGTTGGATAATGTCACAATTCTACTCACAATGAATTAGTGTCCCAGTTTTTTTTAACATTCCCTCCATCATTTTTGCTTCCCCCTTCAATCATTTTGTCAAATCTGGTAAGTATAAAATTTTATTTTATTTTTGTTTTACTTTTCATTTTTCTAAACAATGTAGAAAATTTCATAGGGTTATTTAGTGTTTTGATTTTATCATCATAAAACTGCCTGTGCATATACTTTGACCATACATCAATCGAAGAATTACTCATATTCTTATAAATTTGACAAAGTATATATATATATTTAAAATATAAACTTTATCCGAGAAATTAACATAAACATTTTCCCCAGTCTTCTGCTTTCCTTCTGATTTTGGCTGCATTTGTTTTATCTGAAGAATTTTTTTTAATTTAATGTAATAAAATTTATTCACTTTATACCTATCTTCATTCTCTGTCTCTTATCTATTCAAAAATTGTTCACTTATCCATGTCTGATAAATAATATGTTCCATGTTCTTCTAATTTTCTTGTAATATCTCTTTTTATGTCTAGATTATATATCCATTTTTACCCTATCTTGGCAAATCACATAAGATATTGGTCTATGGCCAATTCCTGCCATACTGCATTCCATTTATCAATTATTTCACCAAATAAATAATTTTTATACCCAAACCTTAAGTCTTTACACTGTCAAATAAAAGATTATTATATGTGTTCACTTCTCTAAATCATATATCTACTCTGTTTCATTGCTCTGTATTTCTATTTCTTTTTTTGTTTTCTGTTTTGCTTTTTTGGAGGGCAATTGGGGTTAAGCGACTTGCCCAAGGTCACACGGCCAGTAAGTGTGTCAAGTTTCTGAGGCCAGATTTGAACTGACTCCAGTGCTGGTGCTCTATTCACTACACCACCTGGCTGCCCACCATCTTTCTATTTCTTAGCCAGAATAAAATGCTTTTGATAATTGTTTCCTTATAAAACAGTTCTATGTTCTTGCTCTCAGTTTAAAATGTGTTACTGCTAAACCTCCTAACTTTACTTTTTTCAGATTTAGAATAGAGATATTTAGATTTATAATTTTTAAATTGATTTAGAATTTTTTAAAACTTTAGAATAGAATTTTTTAAGGAATAGCCTGGACTATATACTTGGTAACTTTTCTTCCTATTCTCAGTATTTTGTGTTTTATGTGTGCCAGAAACCAAATTTTCAGCTTATAGTTTTGGCATTTTTGAGGTTCCCAGGCAATCACAAATTCTGTGAATTTCTATTTGATCCTCTGTAAAACTGTGAATATTAAGATATTTTATAACTACCTCAAATGATTATTGTCAAGATTTAATTTAGGCAAATTATTTCACATTCCCCAGTAAACTGAAGATAAAAATATATTTTCTATCTGTTTCAAAGAGTAACTTAGATCAGATCAGCAACTGAATATGAAAGCTCATTGAACCTACAAAAAGTAGTACAATCTGGACTTTTGTTAATACCATCATTGTCCTTTCTACTGATAATAAAATACTATGGAAAAAGCTGAAATACATCACTGGCAGGACAAACAGCAGGGTCTGGGTTGACTTTGAACTAAATCATAAGTTAGTACTTTCCCTTCCCTGATGCTTATGGAGGAGCTATTTGATCAGAGAAGTACTCAGCTGGGAAATTAAAGTTTCCTTCTGAATAACCTTGGCCTGTGTCTCAAGGTAGAGGAGATATGAAGGTGAGTTTCATCTATGGTCCACCAAAGCTTTCCAGCAGAAGAAAGACTTACAAAGATATTGGTGTACCTTTGTGATGTGTCTTTTTAAAAACAAAAACAAACGAGCAAATTGCAATTTGAGCAATGGGATCCTGCTGGGAACAACAAACCCCCAGTTTAGTTCAGCTGTGCTTCCAAAGTAGCTGAGGAGCTGCTTTGAAGAATGGGATAAATCAGTTAGTAGGCATAGGTGATATTTTAAATCATTTTCACCCTTGAAGAGACTCATAAGTAAAAAAAAAAAAAACAAACCCCTCTCTGGTCCCCCAAAATGAACTTTGGACTTGGAGTTTAGATACCTTAATTCTAGTCCAAATTTGTGTGTTAAAATAGTCTGCAAGCTTAGGAAAACCTTTTCCCTTCTGTGAGCCTGAGCTTCCTCATCTGTAAAATAAGGGTTCTTTATTTTAGAACTACATTCTCAGGATGAATTTCCCTATCTATAAGACTTCTTAAACTGAAGTAATTTCAGCTCTAATAGTCTATGTTCTAGCTCTCAGGCTTTGTGTTTTCAATCTAAGACCCCTGTAGCTCTAATAACCAATTTTCTATCTTCTAATAATCTGTGTTGAGGTTCTTTTTAACTCTAATATAAAATAGGCCAAGTTCTTTTGGTGAGATATATGCTTGTGAGGATCTCAGTACTCCCCAGTAGGGTCAGGGACTTAGCCTGGAATGAACTTTCACTGCCTACTGCTTCCCTGGGGCCCTAAGGAAGATCCATGGGAGATACCCCTCAACATGACTGTGAGGGTCACAGGACTTCCCAGTAGGGAGAGTATATGTCTATATATGTATAAATGTTTATATGTGTATGTGTATGTATATGTATACATATACGTATATGTATATATGTATACATGTATCTCTGTCTCTCTGTCTCTCTCTCTGTCTCTATCTATCTATCTATAAACTTATCCAGACTTAATTGCAGACTTCTAGGAGGGAAGATTGGGGTGGAGTGGGGAAGAGCAAAGTATAAATGCACAGCAGAGAACAAAAGAAAACTAACAAGCAAGCAAAGATGGATAGATTTATTATATAGGCTCTCTTGAAATGGAAATTTATTGCTATATAATTTGAATCACCTTTTATATTCTGCTGTGCACATGGCATTTTCCCCTTATTTTGTATTTAAATTACAATATTTGAGTTTATGTTTCTTTTTCCCTTCTCATACTGTATTTCAGCTTCTGTAAACACACACACGCGCACACACACACACACACACACACACACACACACACACACACAAATAAAAACAAAAAACAAAAGTCAGTTCACTCAGTCCAGGAAATCAGACTAATAAGAAAAACTAAAAAATGGTAGAATCATAGAAGATACAAGGAACTAGAGCAGGGGAAGTCAGGAGAGGTAGTCAAATAGAACTTTGAGAGTATAAGTACAGGTAGAGAAAACCACAACCAGTAACTATGCCAAAACTGGCATAGAAACTGTAGGCAAATCAGGAATAAGGAATGCCTAGAAAGATATGTATATAACATCATACTCCCACTATCCCTATTCCTATCTACAGACCTTAATTTGGTAATTTTGTATAACTCTTTATATTCTGGGCTCTCTGGGAAGCCAGAAGCCTTTTCTTCTGGTGCTGACTAGGGGCACACCCACACTAATACTGAAGCAGGAGTGAGGCTATACAGTTCTGTCCTTCTTGGTAGACTTAGAGTCTGTCAAATTCCTCAAATTCTTCACTTTATTTCCCTAAATACCCTCTGTATATACAGATTATATGCAGATTACATAGGCATGGTAGTGAGGGTACTTGAGACCTGACTGGACCTGACCTCTTCTAAGGTCAGAGCTTGTAGCAGCAAGCACCCCAACGTCCCCAGGGTGGCTGCCAGCAAAGGTTCTTAGATCTGCTTTTCTGAAGGAAAGCAACTCAAAATGGGTTAACAAGAATACTTTAATCAATCAAACATATATCGTTTACCTAGTTCAGGGGTAAAGGTCAGCACCCCAAACTTTAAAGTATACAGACGCAAGCAGACAGGCTTCCCAACTGTCCAACCATTACCTCAATACCAAATCATAGTTACCAGAGAGGGAAGCATCAACATCGGGGGTTTCAAAGCTGGGGGGCTCTCAACAGCTGCCCAGAGTCTCATCTGGTCAAATCACACAACACTTCTCAAAGTGAGGCCCAAAGCAAAGCTTCCCATCAGGGTTTATATAGCCTTCTCCTGGCTCAGAAAATGTAACAACTTTCTTGACCCACTGCCCAATCACAAAGTATCAAGTTGTGGGTGTTCCTGAAAAACAAGCCTCCCACCACATGCTCCAGATGCACTTAACCTAGGGGCAGGGAAGATCTTTAAATTTGCATTTCCATTACAGAGCTGTGTTCCACACCCCCGCCTTTCTAGTTCCCTATGTCTATTGTCATAATTCCAGGAAGGCCAGGATTTTAGTGAAATAAGAAAAGTGAGCTACCACACAGCTGCTGATAATCTTCTAATAACTTTTGTGAGAGCAAAACAGAATATCATTATACCCCCTCTTACATTTTCAACTCTTCTGTTTTGTAAGTTATGTTCCAGATCAACTATTTTTTGTTCTATCTACTAAAGGGATTTAAATTCCCATATTTCATTTTCTATGTCCAAAAGGTTCTTCAGGCTATAACATTTGGTGTATCATAAAACCCTTAATATTCATCAACATGGCAATATTTCATGGTAATTTGATTTATAGTGCTAATTTCAGTAGCTGGATATAGTGGGTCCAAAACCCACTGTATGAATCTTAGGCTACACTGCACTCTGGTTAAAACTATAAACATCGTGGGGCTCTGGCTCTCACCTCCTCCAATTCATGTAAAAGGGGACTCTGAACAAACTTCAGAGCTACAGAACCCACAAAATGACACAGAGAAGCTAATCTCCTAATGAGGACAGCCCAGCAAGCCTCCAGGAATTGGCCAGCACAGGGCTCTGGGAGCCAACCCCAACTATATGTGATCCAGATGTTTTAGACCCAGGGTGCGACAGTCCAGCCACTAGCTGGAGGGACTTCAAATCACCAGCAGCTATGGCTGTTTCCAGAATTAACAACACATAGATGTGAAGGACAGAGTGAGAGGGCAGTGCAGTGTGGACTTCGCGATCCAGTAGTTAGGAGTTTGTTGGCTTTTGCTCCTGGGGTGAGAAGCAGCTGAGGAGCTGTGGCGTTACAGCCACAGATATGTGGCAATTTCAGACCCTGGTCTACAGACAGTGGGGGGACCAAGTGACCAGTCAGAGGGGTAATCACTCTTGCTTTAACCTGCTTGGAGATGGATTGCTGGTTAGGGTGGAGGACGTGGGGTGTGTGACCAGCTTGCCAGAGTGTGTGGAGGCTTCAGAGAGGGCACCCAACTAATACTTCCAGCAGCTGAGAAAACCCTGTATTGTAGCAGAGTCCAACTGTGCAAAAAGCCCAAGGATCAAGATATTGAGTGGCAACATGGCCAGACAAAGAAAGCAAAGCAAGCAGAAGTATCCAATATTAGACTCCTATTTTTGGGAAAAAAAAGGATCAAAGCATTTGGTGCAGGAGTTCTGAATTCACTGTCTTCCTCCTGTTCCATGTTTTGATCCAAGAAAAATACAAGCTGGTAATAGGCCATAAAGGACCTTAAGAAGCATATAAGAGAAGTGGAGGAAAAATTGGGAAGAGAAATGAGAAAAATGGAAGGAAATTATGAAATGAGAGTCAACAGCCTGACTGAGGAAAATAACACCTTAAAAAATAGACTAACTCAAATGGCAAAAGAGGCTCAAAAATGCAATGAGGAGAAGAATGCCTTAAAAAGCTGAATTTGGCAGATGGAAAAAGAATCTCAAAAGCTCACTGAGGAGAATCATTCCGTCAGAATTAGACTGGAGCAAATGGAAGCTAGCGACTTTATGAGAAATCAAGATGCTGTTTAACAGATCCAAACAAATGAAAGAATAGAAGGCAATGTGAAATATCTCATGGGAAAAAATCACTGTCCTGGAAAATAGATCCAGGAAAGATAATCAAAAATTATTGTACGATCTGAAAGCCATGATCAAAGAAAGAACCTGGAAATCGTCCTCCAAGAAATTCTCAAGGCAAACTGCCCTGAGGTTTTAGAACAAGAGGGCAAAATAGAGGTTGAAAGAGTCTACTGATCACCACCGGAAAAAAGATCCCAAACATAAAACTTCTAGGAATATTATAGCCAGATTACAAAATTCCCAGATCAAGGAGAAAATATTACAAGCAGGGAGGAAGAAACAATTTGAATATTGTGGAAACATAGTCACAATAATTCAGGATGTGGCAGCTTCTACAGTGAGGGATCAAAGGGCTTGGAATATGACATTCCAGAGGGCAAAGGAGCTGGGTTTAAAACCAATAATCATCTACCCAGAAAAACTGAGTATCATGTTTCGGGGGAAAATATGGCCATTCAGTGGAATAGAGGAATTTCAAGTATTCCCGATGAAAAAAAACTGAGTTGAATAGAAAATCTGACATTTTGACACAAGAAGCAAGAGAAACATGGGAAGGTAAACAGGGAAAAGAAATCATAAGTAACTTATCAAAGTTGAACTATTAACTTTCCTACATGGAAAAATAATAATTGTAACTGATGAATCTTTTCTCAGTATGAAAATAGTTGAAGGGAATATGTGTATATATATATATATATATATATATATATATATATATACATATATATATATATATATATATATATATCAGAAGGTATATGGGTGTATGAATACATATGTGAATGTCCGTATATATGTTTACAGGTATACATAGATAGAGGGCACATGACCAATTTAATAGGAAGGGATGATACTTAAAATGTGAAATTAAGAGGTGAGAGAGGAATACAATGAGTGGAGATGGGGAGAGACTGAATGGGGTAAATTACCTCATATAGAAGAGACAAAGGAAAATGGTTATAACAGAGGGGAAGAATAGGAAGGTAAAAGGGAATGGGTCAAACTTATTCTAATTGAATTTGGCTCAGGGATGGAATGACATACACACTAAAAAGGGTATCTCACCCTACAGGATAGTAGGGGGAAGAGAATGAGAGGGGTGATGATAGAGAAGGGAGGGCAGGCTGGGGGGGGGTGGAAGTTGGAAGCACCTACTTTTGAAAAGGGACTTTATCAATGTAGAGAACAGAACAAGTGGGAGCTGGGGTAGGAGGGAGTGAAATATAATCATTTTTAATAATATATCTTATATGGTTATCCTGTGGGACTGCTATTTTGGGGTGTTGGGTAGGGGAAAAATGGGGAGAAATTTTGTAACTGGAAATCTGGTGGAAATGAATGATATAAATCAGAAGTTAATAAAGCATTTGAAAAATAACTACAAACATTGCTGAAATCTATAAATGCTATCTACTATGACTTTGCTAAGCATGATATTTTCAGTCAGAAAACCAGTTCTTTTACTTTTCAATATATAATGTCCCAAGACCTGTGGTCTTTTAGTTTTACCACTGCTTGATCTTGTGTGATTCCAATTGTGGCACCACAATATTTCATTTTTCTGTTGTTGATAATACTTTATCTCTGAGTTTATAGTTTCAGAATTTGACTATACTCTTTCTATAGGTTTTCCTCATATGATCTCTTTTAGGTGGTGATCAGGGTTTTTTTGTTGTTGAAGTTTATTTTGTTTTGTTTTCTTTTCTTTTCTCTATTCCTTCTTCCTCTCTTGTTCTTATGTTTCAGGATAATTTTCTTTAATTATTTCTTGTATTCTTGTATGAAGATTATTTTTTAATCATAGCTTTTAATTAGTCCAATGTAATGGCAAACAAAGAAGAAGTTAAAGCCTTGTTTCAGCTATTTAATTATATGGCAGCTTTTTTCAGTTCAAGTTTCTTTTAAACCTTGCTTATGATTATATCAAGACTTTTTTTAAGAAACAGAACTTGTGAACCCCTATTGCTGATGCAACAGGAAGGGGTAGAACAGGGAGAAGCTTAATGACCATATATAAGGAGAAGCCCAGAACTGAGAGAGCACTTGTGGTGGCAGATTTTGAGGAGAGAACATTTGTGGTGGTGGCACTCTGTTTGTCTCTTCTATCTCTGTTTATTTTTGTGATGTGCTGTGTTCTCAGACCTTGTTGGTGGGTCTGTGCTGATTTCGAAGGCAGATAGTGAACTGATGATGGTACTGGAAATGTGTATAAATGTCTTATTGTGGCTCTTTTAAGCTTTGTCTTCTTAGAAACAGAAACTGTGAACTTGAGCTGGACTGGATGCTGTGAGCTTTTGTATGGAATGTGAACTGGACAAGGAACTGGACAAGGTGCTGCATGAGGAGCTGAGAGCTGCCTGCCTTTGAATCCAGGTGACAGTTGATAGATTCAGGGAAAATCTGGGTCCATGGAAGAGGAACCATGGAATCTGAGAGCCAGCCTTGAGTCAAGATGAAAAGACCTCTTCAAGGGTACCTGATGCTGACTTAGAAGATAATGATTTATTGTGACCTAAGGGTGGAGAACTTTGGCCTTTTTTACTTTGTGTCCTTTAAGGAGGGTTGCTACTTAAGGATTATTGAGTTAGGGACTTACTGAATGATATCTTTTGCTTAAAGCTATGTGGCCACTTTGGTGAAAATTATGTGGCCCCTATAGCGATAACTTCTTATGTCATAACATTGTTAATGTTGTACTTTGGTTTCTGTCAATGTTTTGTCTTAGTTTATTACTGAATAAAGAGAGAATTCACTATACTATGTAGTCAGAATCTTGAAGCTATTCACAGAAGCAGTTTCCTGGAAAGCTGCTTGTACTTGGCTTTATATCTAATTATTCTTATGTTTTCTCTTCTTGATCAGTTTTCCAAATCAGTTGTTTATGAGATGTTTCACGTTCTCTTCTATTTTTTCCATTATTTTTATTTTATTACTTCTTGATCTCTTATAATTTCTCTGGTCTCACCTTGCCTGATTCTGATTATCAAGGAATCATTTTATCCCTTAAGATTCTAGACCTCCTTTTCCAATTGCTTGACTTTCTTTTCATAATCTTCCTGCATTTCTTGAGTTGTTCTTAATCTTTTTTCTGTCAATCACTCTTATTTGATTTTTAAAGACTTTTAAATTCTTCTATGAATTCTTTTTTCAGCAGGTGACCATTTGTCATTACTCTCTGGGGTAAAAGAGGGTTACTTTTCTTCAGTATCCTCCTCCTCTGATGATCCCCAGTCTTCTCTCTTCCTATAGCAACTCTCTATGGTTGAATTTTTGTTCTTTTGTCTGTGCATTATCTATCTATCTATCTATCTATGTGTGTGTATATATATATATATATATATATATATATATATATATATATATATATATATATATATATATATATATATATATATATTAGCTTAGTTTTGATTATCACCTCTAATCCTGAGGGATGGAGGATAGTGCCTCCAATCTCAGATTCTTCTTTAGTTCCCCACTCTGTCCAGGAACTGGAAGCAATGTCTCCAGTCTCCTATAAGTGCTCATAGCCACTAGTTTCCCCACCCCACTATTGCACTCACCAGGTGTTTTCTTGTTCCTTCTTAATCCCACCACTTGTCATCAGCACAGCTAGGTCTTGTGTTTCTTGTCAACAGAGGTTCCCTTGGGCTCAGATGCCCAACATTCCTCAGTATTCTTGGGGGAAAAGTTCCTGAGGTTGGGGCTGAGGCAACCTTCCAACCCAGGTAACCACAGGGATTACAGCTACTTTTCTTTTTCTTAAGTGGACCTAGATCCTAACTGGAGGTGTTTATGCTTCACAGGTATGAAATCTCATCCTGGTCCTTTCCTTCAGATATTCTCGGCTTGTCTCAAGAGGACCCCTCTTCAGCCCCTTATTTTATTCATTTTTACCATTCAATATTCACCCTAAGGCCCTATTTAATTTCTTTTGTTTGGAAAAATCTTGAAAACTTGGATTTTCCTGACTTTCTCTAACACCTTCCCAGAATCCTCTTCTCCTGAACTGATTTTTAAACATCTCCTGTGGATGTGTTCTAAAAGTTCTTATCATATCACAATTTCCTTTGTCAATTCATTCAAAGAATTGTTCATGCATCAGAAAGATCAATTGTATATTCCATGTATTAATGAGCTAATCACCTGCTTAAGGGAAAGGGAGAGGACACAAATCAGGAGGTAGAAAAGTGTCTCCTATGTCTTGATCACTCAAGGAATATAAAAATTTGAAGTGGGAAAATCAGATGTGCTATTTAAATTTTTGTAATACTAATGTAATTTGATCCCTTTGTATTTGTAAAGCCATCAGATACTTAGCACTTAGTAATTAATCAAATCTCTGTTAAAGAAACAGAAGGTATGATCTCCTATTGTTGACATAACAGGAAGGGCTTGGCTGAAGCAGGAAGGACCTAATGTCATGTGAGTATATGAGAAGACCCTGCTGGGTCAGATGGATCTTCTTGGAGCAGGCTGTGTGGAGGCAGAAGCTGCTGCTACCAGGGAGGCTGAAGAGGAAAAGTGTCCAGACTGGAGAGAATGATTTTGATCTTGAGAACATTGTTGAGGTGATTTTGATTCTGGAAACCAGCTGAAACTTCTACTGAGTCTGAGGGCCAGCCAGAGCTGCTGAGGTTGTTGAGGATTTCTGATGGCCAGCCAGAGTTTCTGAGGCTGCTAAGGATTTCTGTGGGCCAGCCAGAGCTGCTGCTGATTGAGAAAGCATGACTGTGATACTGGTATGTTTCATGAATCTGTTTGTGGCTTTGTCAAGACTTGACTTCCTGTAAACAGAGACTGTGATGGATTTAAAGTGGACTAGATGCTGTGAGCTTCAGCTTGGAACAGGAAGTGTGAAGAGAGCTGGACAAAGATGTGGAAGCTGTCTATCTTTGGACCCAGGTGACAGTTTAGTGAATCCAGGTAGGACTTGGGACCATGGAAGGGGCCCAGGGAACCTGAGAAACTACCCCAAGTCAAGCTGAAATAAGACTTTACTTGGATCTGTGTATTGATTGAGAAATTGTAATTTACCAGTGATCTAGGGGTAGAGGGTTGGTGTATTTTCTGATGATGGAATAGTGAATGATGACTGAATAAGTTACTGATTGAGTTAACTTAGTGTGCCCCATGAGTGGGGAACTTTGACTATCGTACTTTGTGTCCCTTAAGGAGGCAAACCTCCTTAAAGATGATTGAATGATTGAGTTACTAAATAATTGTTCTTTGTTCAAAACTTTGTGACCACTGTGGTGAAAACTATGTGGCCATTTTCTGTGATAAGTTGTTGTGAAAGCTATGTTTTCATTATCTATGATAAGTGGTAACAATTTGAATGCTGTATCTTGATTTACTGTGAATATTTTGTTCCACTATACTATGTAATCAGAACCTTAAAAGCTCTTCACAGTATCATTCTTCTGGGAAGCTGCTTGTGCTTGGCTTTACAATTGTTTACTTTTCTTAATTTTTTTGATAGGCAGGATTGTAAGATTATGAATTTAAAAATGGGAGGAACCTTAGAGATCATTCATATGACTCAATTTACAGATTAGAGAAATAAGCATTTATTAAGCACCTACAAAGTTCCAGGAACTATGCTAAGCTCTTTACAAATATTGCCCCATTCAGTCCTCATTATAGTTCAGTGAAGAAGGTAGAATTATTATTTACATTTTACAATTGTGAAAATTGAGACAGAGAAGATAAGTGATTTACCCAGTATCACAGGGCTAAGAAGTATTTGAGACCAGATTTGAAGTTATGCCTTCCTTATTTCAGGTGCAGCTCTTTAACTGTTATTATGTGTGAAAAGGTAAATTTATTTTTTGTTGCACTTCTTATTGCATTTTCCCAACAAGTGTAGGTAAAGTTGCTACATTATAATTAATAAATTCATATTTACTAACAACTTACTATATGTCAGGCATTGTGCTAAGTATTTTGGAATAGAACTATAGTGGATGATGTAATCCTTACAAGGAGTTTTTATTCTAGCTGGAGAGACAACAAAAATATATGTAAATATATAAAAAAATCAACAAAAACAGAATGAATATAAACAGTGTAGTTTAATAATAATGTATGTTGGAAGGGAAAACACTAGTAGTTGAGAATATAAGGAAGGACTTCTTAGAGATGTTGCTTAGGCTAAGGCACAAGGGAGGAAATAGAATTCATGAGGTAGACATGAGAAGGATTAGAGGACAGGAAAGGCATGGATTGTTAGATTGAAAGCAAATGGCATTTAGCTAGACAACAGAGTAAAGTTGGAGAACAATGTCCAATGAGGCAAGAAAGATTGGCTGAGGGCAATTATTAAGGACTCAATGATCTAAAAAGAAGTCTTTCTATTTAATCTTCAAGGTAATAGAGAGACACTTAAGTTTTAAGTCATAGGGTCTAGAGATGAAGAAAATGTGAGAAGAGCTAGCTTACACAAAATGCCTTCGATTTTAGGAATAATGTAAAACAGCAATGTCCAATATATAATCCACAGACCAGAAATAGCACTAAACACTCCTGAGTGTGGCTCAAACTAAATTAAAATGTACTTGGGAAATATTTTATGAAATAAATAAAAATAAAATGAAATAGAAAATAGTATATTTAAAAGCACAGTTAATATGCAGCCCACAGAGATATTTATGTGCCTATTAGTATCCCTTGTTTTTATTTATCTGTGATGCCACTGATGTGAACGAAAAAGTTCACAACTGAGAGAGAAGGTAGAAGGAGAGGTATGAAAGAAGAGTGAGATAGGAAATGGATTCAGAAGGAATTGCTTTATTGCTGAGGCTGAGGAATATGAATGTATAATCTACCCTGTGAGCATGGTTATGTGACTTTTTCCATCTCCCTTTTGTCAGAACATAAATGTAGAATGGAGAAAGTTGATGGTAATGGTAACAACTGGACTGAGCAAGGTATGTAGGTAGAGAGAAAATAGGAAAAGGGTAAGTAGATTCAATACTAAATTGGCTAACTCTATGGCCAATATGCAAGAGGAGGTAAAGTGAAGTTAGAACAAGAGTTATGACCAGACAAATATCCAGGGTTGGAGGATTTGTAGAAGCTTGTTGTTTCCCATCCCAGCCCCACAGAACAAAACTATTTGGCTGAATTTACACACACACAAAAAAACATTCATAAAGGGAACATTTCAACTTCTGGCACTATATCAGATGATGCCCTGTGGCCTGTCAGCAACATCTCTACTGCTGGGGCTGAATTTACACCTGGAAGCCTTTGTTCAGAAGATTTTTGACAAGCCCCAGAAAGCTGTTCCCCCCCTTCTTTTTTGAGTGTGAATTCCACACACTGGATGCTATAATGAATCTGTGCTAATTATCTGCAGCTCCTGGGGCATCACACTGAGCCTGCAAGAGCCGGGAACTCACTCTCCAAGAGATTATAATGCCTCAACAAAAAGCTCTCAGATGACTCATCTTGTGCCATTTGTGACTTTAGAGGTCATTCACCTTACCCTGAGTTCTGTTAAAATAACTTGAGTTACAGGGATGATATATGAAGAAGGGTTTGTCACTCTGACATACAATAATTAGAAATTCTCTACCTAGAAAGGACAGTTACATTTTAAACACTAATTTTCAATTTGACATGTTAAAATTTGGCCCATGATAAAAAATATTGAGGAGTGTATTGTAACCCAGAGGCCAAAATTTTATTAAATTAGAGTTCTAAAATTCTCAGAGTACAGACAGATAGAAGAGGGAAGCAACACAGGTTTTTCTATCCAATTCCCATGAATATTCTTTAATATTCATATCACTTTGATTTCAGTTCTTTTAGCCATTAGATCACATTGTCACATGAGGGTTTTCATAATAGTAGCTGATATTTCTATAGCACTTTAGCATTATGAATCACTTTGTATATATAATCTTATTTGTTCTTCATGATAGTCCTGTAAAGAAGGTAGTTCAGGCATAGTATCCCATTTTACAAGAAAGGAAACTAAGAATCAAAGTGATCTTCAAGTATTAAAATATCCCTGTTAAAATAGAGATTATTCTTTCAGCATGGCATAACATAAATAAAATCAGGAAGATTGGCATCCTAGATCTTTAAATTCATGATCCTATGATTTTAAATTCTGCTACTGATGCATACTGCTGATTTTCCCTTTGTAAGCCATTTCCTCAACTACTGTAACCTACTTCATCCATTGGTGAGTATTCTGTATTCTCTGGATTTTGACATCTATAAAGCTGAATGGGTGCCATCCCTCTCCATTTTTAAAAATTTCTTGTCTATCCTCATTAGAATGAAAAACTACTGTTTTTCTTTTTGATTGCATCATCAGTGCTAAGCATGGTTTCCTGGAACACAGTAAGCACTTACTAATTACTTCTTGAGTTGCTTTAACTTAACCTTTTAGTGTCTCAGACAACTACCTAAGCTTATGTTGCAAAAATGTTTTGATCTTCATTAATAGAAGATTCCCACCCCCCTCAGGAGAATTTGCTGCATAATTGAAATTACAATTGATTCTTCTCGCTCCAAAAAGAGAAGGAAATCTTTTGTTCTATAGGGCCTAAGATGGTTGGAACAGATACTTATTATGGGTGAAAGTTATATCCTTCAGCCCAATACAAGGAAAATAAATCCCTAACAATTAGAATTATCCAAAATAGGATAATCTTCCTTAAAAGATAACAACTTGTCTATCTTTGGAAGCTTTCCATCTGATCCTTGATGATACAAGGATGTTTGGAGTGAGTTAAAATCTTCCTTCCACTTCTGATATTGATGATATTTAGAAGAATGCACTTGACCAGTGTCACATTATTAGGAAGTCAAGAAGTAGGGAAGACTTAATGGGAGCCCAGATTGCCTGACTCTCAATCAAGAGTGCTTTCAAAGTCACCATGCTGTCATGTTCATAGGTGCTTACATTGAGATAACACTTAATGTGTTCAAAGAATTTTTCATGCTTTATGTAATATGGTCTTTGTAACAGTTCAATTTAAAATGTCCAATAGAAGACTTGAAGCTTAGGAAAGATATTGGGGCTGGACATAATAGGCCATAAAGATCTATGACTCACAGGCATAGAACTTATGACTCCATAATAATTTGAAATGTTTATTAGAAAAGGGATTTTCAACTACTCCTCTAGCTCTTTCAGTCCCTACACACACACGCACGCGCACACACACACACACACACACACACACACACACACACACACACACTATAGAGAATCTTAAAGTCACTACCTCATGGTGACATAATAAGGGCCAGAATGAGATCGTATATCTAGGTATTAAGATTCAGAAATAATGTTTTTTTTCTTTCCAGCAAGCTATACTACTACTTATTTGGTTAAGAGTAGAGGTGTTAAATTAATAGTGCATAGTCTGCATGCTATCATGAAAACTGTGGAATTGGGGAATGTTTGACAAATTAAATACAAAATACAACACAACATAGGTTACAGTAATTCATAGTTTTCTAAGTCAATTTGCAGCTTGTAGGGATCCATTTCTGTTTGAGTTTGACATCTGTATATTACTAACAAAGTCCAGCAGCAAGATATAGAAAGAGAAATTAAATTTAAAATAACTAGAAACAATATTGGGATTCTACCTGACAAGATAAACTGAGAAACTATATGAATATTACAAAACATTTTCACATAAATTTAGATTAATTAAAGTTATTTTTATAATAAATTAAATTAATAAAATTTTATAAATAATATTAGATTTAAATAATTTGAAAAAGACCAGTTGCTCATGGACATGTTGAGCTGGGGTTGGGAAACCTATGGCCTCAAGGCAACATGTGACCCTAAAGATGCTCAAGTGTTTCCCTTTGACTGAATCCAAACTCCACAGAAAAAATCATTGTATTAAGAGCATTCATTCTGTTAATTTTAAATTGCATCATAGGGCCAAATTTGAGAGTTTAGAGGGCCACATGTGACCTAAAAAGCACAGGTTCCCCACCCCTGCTTGGGCAAATAGAATAAAAATATAAATATGACAGTTCTCCTACATTAATTTGCTATTCATTGCCATACCAATCAAACTACCAAAAATATTTTATAGAGCTAGAAAAAATAAGAAAATTCTTCTGGAAGAACAAAAGCTCATGAAAACCAAGGGGATTGATGAAGTTTTTGCCCAGGAAGGTGCCCTAGCCATACAAGAACTCAACCTATATTTTCCATGAGTAATCATTGAGAAATCTGTTTCTAAAAGTGATAGATTAGTGAAATAGATAGCTACAAAAAACAGAGTAGCAAATGACCATAATAATGTAGTAGAACCCACTTCTTGGATAAAAGCCAGCTATTTGATGAAAACTTCTGGAAAATCTGGAATACAGTATGGCAGAAACTAGGCATAGACAAAAATCTTACACCATATACAAAGTTAAGTTAAAAATGAGTGCATGCTTTAGATACAAAGTTTGATACCATAAGCAAATGAGGAGGTCAAGGAAGAGTTTACTTGTCAGATTCATGGAGAAGAGGAGAATTTATGACCAAACAAGAGATAGAGAGCATGAGGAAATATAAAATGAAAAATTTCAATTATATTACATTCAGAAGGTTTTTATTTTCCAGAAACAAAACCACTGTAACCAAGATTAGAAAGAAAGCTGTGTTACACATTTTATAAAACGTATTTCTTATAAAGGCCTCATTTCACAAATATATAGAAAAATGAACAAATTTATTGGAATAGAAATTCTTCAAGGAATATAAACAGGGAGTTTTCAGATGCAGAAATCAATGCTATAGTCATATGAAAAATATTCCAAATAACTATTGATTAGAGAAAAGCACATTAAAATTGTACCATATTGGCTAACATGACAGAAAGATGAAAATAATAAATATTGGAAGAGATGTGGGGAAATTGGAACCCTAATGCACTGTTGGTGGATTGTGAACTGATCCAAACATTCTGGAGAGGAATTTGGAAAGTGCTCAAAGTGCAAGAAAACTGTCCATGACCTTTGATCCAACAATAACACTATTAGGTCTATATCTCAAAAAAAGATCACACAAAAGAGAAAATTAACTACATTTAAAAAATGATATTTATAGCAGCTCTTTTTGCTGACAAAGAATTTTAAACTTAGGGGATGCCCATTGATTGGGGAATGACTGAACAATTCTGTGATTTATGAGTATAATGAAACACTTAAGAAATGATGAGCAAGCAGACTAAAAAAAATAACTGGAAAGACTTACATGAACTGATGCAAAGATAAGTGAACAGAACCAGGAGAACGTTGCACAAAAACCAAAACCCCCCACATCATGATCAGTTATGGTTATCTTAGTTTTGTTTTTTTTTTTTTCTCAGCAATATAATGATTCAAGACAATTCCAAAAGAATCATGATGGAAATTTTTATCCACATACAGAGAAAGAAATGATAGAGTCTGAATGCAGATTGATGTGTACTATTTTCACATTTTTGTGTTTTTCCCTTTTGTTCTGTTTCTTCCTTGACTACATGACTAATATGGAAATGTGCTTTACATGATTGTACATATATAACCTACATTAAATTGCTTACCATATATTAGCGAGGGGAGAGGTAAAAGAGAGAGGGAGAAAAATTGGCACTCAAAATTCTATTAAAATGAAAATCAAAATTGTCATAATATATAATTGGAAAAATGAATACTGTTCACACATAAAACTAATCAGTATAATCCTGCCTAAGTAAAAGAGTTGTGTATCAGTGGAATAGTTTAGGTACACTTTACCCAGTAGTAAATGACTAAAAAAAAGTGTTTGATAAACACAAAGATACAAGTTTCTGGCTTAAAAACTCACAATTTGACCAAAAATTTGCTGGTAGAACTGGAAAACAGTTTGGAAGAAATCTGGCCTAGATTAACTTCTCAATAACATACCAAGATAAGCATCAAAACAGATAAATGACATTGACATAAAGGGTGATATCATACATAAATTAAGGGAGTATGGAAAAGAGCACCAGTCAGAACTCTGCATAGGGGAAGATTTGATCATGAAAGAAGAAAAAGACAGAGGAGTACAGAAGTAAAATGAATAATTTTGAATATATGAAATAAAAAACGGTATTGCATTAACAAAAGTGGTTCAATCTGAATTATAACGAAACGAGAAAATTACAGAGGAAATAAATCCAGTGTTTCAATGCTATATGCTACCTTGAAAAAAATCTCTAATTATTGTTTAGAGAAATGCAAATTCAAAGAACTGAGATACCCCCTTATGCCTATCAGATTGGCAAAGGTTAGAAAAAAAGGGTAATACTGTAGTGGATCTAGAAAAAATGGGACACTAATGCACCTTTGGTGGAGTTGTAAACTAGTCTAACCATTCTGGAGAACAATTTGGAACTAGGCCCCAAAGGCTATAATACTGAATACTCTAATCTAGTAATACCACTAGTAAATCTGTATCCCAAAGACATCAGAAAAAAGGAGAAAAGGACTATGTGTATAAAAATATTAATAACAGCTCTTTTTGTGATACCAAAGAATTGGAAATTGAGGGTATGCTCATTAATAGGGGAATAACTGAACAACTCGTGGTATATGATTGTGAAGGGATGCTAGAAGAAATGATTAGCAGGATGGTTTCAGAAATACCTAAGAAGAACTCATGAGAAATGAAGTAAGCAAAATGAAAAGAACATTTTACATGTAATAAAAATATTGTAAGATTTATCAATTAGGAAATAATTAGTTACTCTGATGAACACAATCATCCAAGACAATTTGACAGGATACATGATGAAAAATACTGCCTATATCCGGAGAGAGAACTGATGAACTCTGAATGCAAATTCAGGCATGCTTATTTTATTTTCCTCTTTTGTTCATGTTTTCTTTTGCAACATGGCAAATATAGGAATATGATTTGAATGACTTTCCTTATTCAATTGATATCAAATTGCATTCCTTCTAAAGGAGAGGGGAAAGGATGGAAAGGATAGAGAGAATGTGATGCTCATGTTTGAAAAATGAATGCTAAATATATGTATAGATAGATATAGATAAAGCATAGATAGTGTAGATATAGATAAATATTATATACATCTATAGATATCTAAAATAGTATATATAGACATAGAATATAGACCATACATGTACATATGCTTTTATGTATATATGAAATATTCATTAAATACAAACACATATATGTGTGTATATATATATGTATATACACACATGTAATATTTAGACTTTTAAAATTATTACTCCTCTGACTCAATACCCATTTAACTTTTTTAGATGCCATGACAGATAAAGACACTAACCACATGTGCCACTGCTTAGAAAATGACAGGTGATTATTTCCTTGCCCCAAGTGCTGCTCACACACTAATGGATTAGAGACAGTTACTGATAATGTTATTATAGACCACCAAGCAGAAATGATACAGAAATCCCTATTAAACTGGTTGGGATGAGATGCACAATTACCTCCAAGAATAAGATCTATCATTGTCACTCACTACTCTTTGGGAGTGAAAACAAAGAACACAACCAGGGTAGGGAGGGGAGAGATATTAAGAAATTAAGATACATTCAAAATGATTGTTTGGTATATTTTGAGGTTTATAAAAAAATGTGCTATAAAATTTTGGGGAGTGAAAATTAGTAGCAAGAAGACTTGGAATCAAGTTTCGACTCTTCTAAATGCTACATTCATAATCTTAGACAACTCAGGAATTCAACTTTCAATATGAAAGGAAGAGGGTGATCAAGGGGAGAGTATAATCTCCCTAATAATCTTTTATTTGTAAAATTTTATATTTTGAAAGTTGTTTCTTTTCTGAATATATTTCACACACACTGCATATTTATGCAGGTATGTATAGGAATGTATATGTGTGTATGTATATATATGTATATATATGCATGTGTGTATGTATATATGTATATATGCATATGTATATGTATATATGTATATGTATATATGTATTATGTATGTATATACCCCTAGACATAGTGAGTATATTATTAGTTAATATTATTTTTCAGGCTCTACTTAATATTTCTTATAAAACAATCTTAGGATTTTGACAGTATCCATATCTGACAGTATCTTCTATTTTTATTAACATATTATTTTAATATCATAATACCAATAAACACATCTAATCATTCATGATTCTAAATGAACATATTATTAAGTGGGTTTTTTTTTCTGTTGCATTTAACTTACCTTTTTCCCTAAAGAAATGCCACGAGTTCTTCTGAGAGCTTCCATAAATAAATATCAAAATTAGATTCTTATAATTGTTATTTTTATTTAATAAAATTTAATAATACTATAGGTACCTTTAAAAATACATTATTATAAAGTTCATATGTCCGAGAAGTAATAAGGTGAGTTCTAGAATTAAAATGATATTTGGTTTGAAAATTAACCAAACTTAAAAATGTATAGGATGTCAGATTTGAAAATATAGCATTTGAAAGGGATGTTCTCCTCAGAACAGGAAATATTAGAATATAGAATGTTACAACTGAAAAGAACACTTCTAAAAGAATTTTAGATCCTAGTACATAAAATGCTTAACTGATAGTAAATTAAAAAGCCACATAGTCTAACCTCTCCTTTTTCAAATAAGTAAATAGTAGTCCAGCAGATTCAAAAGTTTTGATAGAGGCTATGAAAAAGTTAATAGCAAAAACACTATTAGAAATTGTTTACTAGGGCGGAGTCAAGATGGCAGAGTAGAAACAGCACTTCCATGGAGCTCTAGCCCACAACACTTCAAAATTCTGTAAAAGGGGGACTATGAATGACCTCTGGAGCTCCAGAACCAACAAAATGACACAGAGAAGCTAACCTCCTGCTGAAGACAGTCCTGCAGCCCAGCAAGGAAAAACCAATGCAGAGCACTGGGAGCCAACCCCAGGCCCAGGTGAGTCATGGTTTTAGCCCGAGGATGGCAAGACCAGCAGCCAGCAGGAAGGACCCCAGAACACCAGCAGCTGTGGAGTATCCAGAATTATCAACACATAGATGCCTAGGACAAAGTGAGAGGTCAGTGCCCTATGGACTTTGGGACTAATTGGGAGGAGTCAGCTTCTTCCCCTGGGGGAAAGAAGCCCCTGAGGAGCAGGCACAGCCTGCGCCACATTGCCACATTGCAACTTCAGCTCTTGTCCTGCAAGCTGTAGGGGGATCCGGTGATCAGTCTGGGGGGTAATCACTCTTGCTTTACCCTTTTTGGATCTGGATTGCAGTCTGGGGTGCAGTTCTTGGGATGTGTGACCAGCTTGCCAGAGTGTGTGGAGGCTTCACAGAAGCCACCCAACTAATACCTCTGGAAGCTGAGAAAACCCCAACGTATGGGATGGATGTTCCCATGGCTGGTGGCAAAGTCCTACTGTCTCAACAAGCCCAAAAGTCAAGTAATTGAGTGGGAACATGCCTAGGCAAAGGAAACAAAGTAAACAGAAAAATGCAACATTAGACTCCTATTTTGGGGGAAAAGAGGATCAAAGCATGGAACAGTAGGGGGACTGGGAAGTCAGAACTCCTGCACCAAAAGCCACAAATGAAAATATGAGCTGGCTACAGGCCATAGAGGACCTTAAGAAGCAGATAAGAGAAACGGGGGAAAAACTGGGAAGAGAAATGAGAAAGATGCAAGTAAAGTACGAAATGAGAGTCAATAGCCTGACTGAGGAAAATAACACCTTAAAAATAGACTAACTTAAATGGCAAAAGAGGCTCAAAAAGGCAATGAGGAGAAGAAAGCCTTAAAAAGCAAAATTTGATAAATGGAAAAAGAATCTCAAAAGCTCACTGAGAAGAATCATTCCCAGAATGATTAGACTGGAGAAAATTAGAAGCCAGTGACTTTATCAGAATTAGACTGGAGCAAATGGAAGCCAGTGACTTTATGAGAAATCAAAATGCTATTAAGCAGATCCAAACAAATGAAAGAATAGAAGGCAATGTGAAATATCTCATTGGAAAAACCACTGACATGGAAAATAGATCCAGGAGAGACAGTCTAAAAATTATTGGACTACCTGAAAACCATGATCAAAGAAAAAATCTAGAAACCATCGTTCAAGAAATTCTCAAGGAAAATTGCCCTGATGTTTTAGAACCAGAGGGCAAAAGAGAGGTTGAAAGAATCCACAGATCACCTCCTGAAAAAGATACCAGAAAGAAAACTCTGAGGAATATTGTAGCTAGGTTCCAGAATTCCCAGATAAAGGAGAGAATATTACAAGCAGCCAGGAAGAAAAAAAGTTTCAATAGTATGGAAACACAATCAGTATAACACAGGATCTGGCAGCTTCTACATGGAGGGACCAGAGGTCATGGAATATGATATTCCACAGGTCAAAGGAGCTAGGATTAAAACCAAGAATCCCCTACCCAGCAAAACTGAGTATAATGTTTCAGGGGAAAATTAGATCATTCAGTGGAATAGAGGACTTTCAAGCATTCTTGAGGAAAAAACCAGAGTTGAATAGAAAATTTGACATTCAGATACAAGAAGCAATAGATGCTTGAGAATTTAAGCAGGGAAAAGAAATCACTATGAACTTATCAAAGTTGAACTATATTCCTACAGGGGAAAACAATAACTGTAATTGATGAAACTTTTCTCAGTATGAAAATAGTTGAAGAAGGGTATATGGGCATATGAAAACATTTGTGAATGTGTGTATATATGTTTTCAGGTCTACATAGATAGAGGGCACAGGTCAAATTTAATAGGAAGGGGTGATACTTAAAAGGTGAGGTTAAGAGGTGAGAGAGTAATGTGGTGAGGGGGACTGGGGAGAGACAATGGAGTGAACTGTCTCCTGTAGAGGAGGCAGGGGAATGTGGTTGCAGGGGAGGGGAAGAACAGGAAGGCAAAAAGCCAAATCCTTATTCTCATTGAATTTGGACCAGGGAGACAATGACATGCATACTTATTAAGGTGTCCCACCCTACAAAATGGTCAGGGGGAGGCAGATGGGGGAAGGTGGTGGAGGGGAGGGAGGGCTGGGTGGGAGGGAAGTTGGAAGCTCCCACTTTTGAAAAGGGACAGGATTAAGGTGGGGAGTGGACCAGATGGAAGGTGGGATGTGAGGGAGGGAAATATAGTCAGTCTTTTACAATATATCTACTATGGTAATGTTTTGCATAGCTACACATGTACAGCATATGCTGAGTTTCTTATCTTCCTTTTAAAATCAATTTAAAAATATATAAATACCATGATTAATACTATTTTGCATATAATTGGGAGATAAGATGTGTAGGCAATGGGGCTTGGGGTTTCACCTTGCCATACTGGAAAAGTCAAAGGGGGTATGTGAGAAGAGATGGGAAAGAGCATATTGGTTGATGGGATATCCTGTATGACTGTTATTCTGGGGTGGTGGGTAGGGGAAAGTGGGGAAAAATTGTAACTCAGAATCTGATGGAAATGAATGATGTAAACCAGAAGTTAATAAAGCACTTGGAAAAAAAAGAAATTGTTTACTAAATCTAAGTCTTGAATGCTATCTATTGCCTGATGACCCACTTCCTCACCAGGTCTTTATATCTCCAGAAATATATGTCAATGAGTAGTTGGTACATATGAATAGAATGATAGATATAAAGTAAAGAAGACCTAGGCTCTTCTAAGGTTTTGATGCATAGTAATGTAATGATAATGGGAATCTGAAGATCTTCCCTACCCCATGGCCCTCTGATAGGCTTAAGTGATTCTTAGAATCTTCCCTGATTTGAAAATGTACTCTGCCCCCTAATAAGCTGAATGTGGTCACATGGAGCCTATGGTGGGAGGCTTGTTTTTTCAGGAATGCCCACACCTTGCTACTTTGTGATTGGGCAGTGGGTCAAGAGGGTTATAGCAGTTGCTGACCCAAGAGAGGTCTATCCATACCCTGATGTGAGATTTTGCTCTGGGGCTCACTTTGGGAAGAGTTGTGTGATTTGTGCAGATGAGGTTCTTGACGGCCATTAAGCTCCCTGGCTTTGAAAACCCAGATGTTGGTCCTTCATTCTCTGGTAACTAATTAAGTATGAATTTAATGGTCCAGCAGCTGAATTGTGTTATTTTCTGTTGTAGCTTCTGTTTGTATTCTCTGAAGTTCAGTGTGCTGATTTTTCCCCTGAACTATGGAAATGATATATGTTTGATTGATTAAAGTAAGATTGTTAACCCATTTTGAGTTGCTTTCCTTTAGAAAAGCAGATTTAAGAACCTGTGCTAGCAGCCATGCTAGGTATGCTAGGGTGCTTGCTGCTACAAGCAGTTGTATGACCATAATCTTTCACTTAACCTCCCCAATCATATATTTCCTCATTTTAAAAATGGAACAATAATATTGTAGTATTAACCACATAAGTTTATTATGAGTTTCAATGAGATGATGAGTATGAAATACTTTAGAATCTTTAAAATATCCAACAAAAAGCCACTTATTATTATTCTCAATGGCATGTATTACTTATTTTTTCTCAAATTTTATTTAATTTTGGTTAATGTATCATTTTAGGATGACATATGAAGGATTAATAATAATTTCTTATATAAAATGCAATGTAGTGAAGATACTGTTTCAAGGAAATAGCAGATTTATTACTATCTAATATTAACCCAAAGTCCACTTTTTTACATAGGACCTGAATTTCAGGGTGAATGATGAAGATCCCAGAATGTGTCATAGTCAATTTCAGTCAATTTTAAGATGTCCTGCCAGCTTTTCAACAGCACAGATGAAACATGAGAAATGAAATTTTGGGGCCACAAAGAGTTGGACATGACTAAATGTAATGCCCAGCAAAGGCAACTTCCAAGGTTCAGAGTAACAGCATAGTAAATCTCCATTTTATTCAGTGACAAATTAAGGCAAAACATTCACAGAACAGAGAAAATCAAAATACAGAATTCACCAAGTATGATACAATAATTTCCAAGTACTACTCCACCCCCAGGAAGTACATTCATTTAGTCAACCACAAAGTCTATCTTCTCAAATGGAGATTAAGATTAGTTTCCAATTATAAACAAAGTATATTCATTTGGTCAATCACAGAGCACAAAAAAAAGTCAAGTTTCCCACCTCTGGATCACAACTGAATTACAATTTTCATTAGTTAACTCCAAGCACCTTCTCAAAAGGGGCAGTAGAGAGCACAAAGACCATCTACCTCTGAGCTACAGAAAGGTTAAGATATCATCACAAATGATACCCAAAGAGAGGTCTTTTCTTCATCTTGACCCTAGGCAAGTTCTCAGCAATCTCTGTTCCTGGGGAGACAAAGCTCAAGAAAGTCACAATATATGTTGCCAGTGTCTTCATCAATTCACTCTCTGCATGTGGAAAAGTCTCAGGATGCCAGAAAACATCAGCAAGACCCTCTTCCAGGATTTCTGTAAACATACAACAAGAAAATCCTTCTTCAAGGCTTCTGAACCAAAAGCAAGGTTCCAGGACCTCTACAACAGCACTGTCCTTCACCAGCAGATGAATCTGCCAAAACAATTTCAAAACATACAGACAAAATACTGGCATCACAGCCATGTCTCCTCAGTCCTTGGAAGCTTTGGGTGGCAACTCTCAAGTCTTGGACAGCTCCAGCTGGCCCTCAGCAATCCTCCATGATGCCGCTCCCAAATTTTCTTCTGCCTCTCTGCTTGGGCTTTCTCTCTTCTTGTGCCTCTCAAAATCCATGGCACCAGCTCCTCCCAGTTCAGGCATCTCTTCACATCAACAAGTCCATCACACTAGTGGGATTCATAAGCTCTGGGTTTCAACACTCAACCCGAAAACCAACCCAATACAGGGGAATATTTAAATTACATTACTATTACACTGAACTGAAAGGAGAAAAATTTATATTAGGATAGCTCTGACTTTGGTCAAGTTTAAATTGTCCATCTCTGACAAGCAACTCCTGTGTGAGGATTTACTGAGTCCCTTTCAGAACTGATCATTCACTGTTGGTGTTCACCTTCACCCAAATCTTACCTCTGGCTCCATAAAGCTATAGCAGGCATAACAGCCATATTTCAGTAAAACTGTCTCAGAATATAAGATAAAACAGGTTGAGGTTGATAGAAAGACCACAAACCTGTTGGTGAGTTAGGGGAATGTCTATCTCAACCATGTGAAATGTTCCCCAGACAGAATGGGTGGATGAGAACAATTTGTTTCAATGACAATGAAGGTGGCTAAAGCAGGTGCAATGGAGTGCTTAGACTTTGGTCAAATTAGAAAACACTAAGGGCATCCACTGTATCTGGAGTCATTGCCAGTCATCCTGACTTCTATCTTAACATAGAACTTGAATTGCTTTGGATGACATAATGGGACTGACTACTTTCTGCAATTCTGCCTCTTAAATCCAATTCACTCAAAAGTAATTCATCTTCTTTGAAAAGGATAAACAATAGGGTATCTTCTAAGATGTAATCCTCTAAGCTACAGTTTTATTAGTATGTGTCTATATGTGGGAATGAGTATTTCAAATAGAAAATTAATTGACTTTTGTAGGGTGTGGTAAGGAGGACTTCTGTATGGTTATGGGATGGTCTAGGTTATCCCTATTTTTCCTTTCATTGAGTGTCTCCTATGTCTGTCTCTTGATGGAATATAGTAAGCAACCATATTTCCTATTCCCTGATGATTCAAAGTTCAAAACAATATTTATTAATGGTTTCGTCAAAGCTGAAGGGTCATTGAAGAAGCACACAAATTCAATAATTTTATATTTTAAAAATGTTATCGTATATGGGGTTTAAATCACTTCCAGGTACAGTTTGATCTATTCAACAAAGAAAATGTGACACATAAATCAGCCTTTCAGAGAGATCTTCAAAAGAGGTAGGAGGGAGAGCTAAAGAAAAAAAATAAGAGGAAGAGACAGAGCAGGAGTAAGAAAAATTATCCAATCTATAACATGATAACTAGCCTTGACCTATACTAACAAAGTTTAAAAGATGGTGAAGATACTCCTTCAGTAGGGTAAAAGCAACTGAACTTACTGCCTAGTTACCAAGAATAGTTCCTTAAAGTTAGAAATAGCCAAACAATGTGATCATTTAACTGCAAATGCTATATATTCCATATCTTACCCTGTCCAGCTCAATTTCAATCCCATCTATTTCCATGGTACTTTCCATAGCATTCTGATCTTTTTCACCTTCTCCAAGGTGATTTCTTAGGTCTCCCTGTCCATCTCAAGTGAAATTCCTCAGACACAAAATTACTACATATAGCAACGGATTTTATATTTCTATACCACTTGTAATTACATTAAACTTACAAAAATGTTGTGAGTTTTATAAGGTAAGTTTTATTGTACCCATTTTATATAAAAGGAAATTGAAGTTTAGAGATAGTGGATGTTTTATACACATATACATATGTATATAACTATATATCTATATCTGTGAATCTATAGGTATAAATTCCATGTAGCTCTATAATATATAGTATAAATTTAAATACACATGTAAAGATGTGTGTTGTACTCCATGTAGCTCTAGAGTATAAAGTATATTTGTGAATCCTTTATGTTATTTATGTGTGACACTACCTCTGGGGTCACTCTCCCAAGTCCCACTGTATTGACAATTTATGTACCCCCAAACAAGGTGACTACCATAACCTTCCAGTTTTCAATATTAGCACTGGAGGATTGAGATTTCTAATAATGTTACTCACAAGTTCCTGTCTCATGTACTGCCAATTACAAAACAATTATCAGAATTATAAAAGTTTTACTGTAACGGCATAGCAAGAAATGCAGTTATCAAACATTCCCACTTAGACTGGGACTTACTCTCCTTCATCATACATAATATCCCATGTGAGAATTGTCTCAAATATAGAAATATAATGGGAAAGAATCACACATGATGTTAAGGAGTACCTCAAAACTACTGCTCTTAGGATTCCCTTCTAATGTTTGTAGAGTGCTTACAGATTTTCTTGTAATGTACCACTTTGTTGAGCTCCATGAATTTGTAGATTTCCAGGGTCCATCCCTTTTCTCTGTCAGAAAGGACCACAGTCCAAAAGACCAATACTGTCCTTTGATGGCTTTCTTTCTACTTTCAATTTTCATTGATTATTACTTGGATACCAATTCTAGTTGCTAATAGGAACTTTGGTTGCTTTGGCATGTCTCCTAGTTGATTGTACCCTTTGGAAATACTCATTAACCTAAGATTAAGTAAGCATACAAAAGAAAGAAATGTTTTGTGACAAATGACAGCAAGATAAAGAATGAAACTTACTTGGCAACTCATAACACTTTTGCCTCACTCAATACCAGAAAGAAAAATAAAACATTCCCAGAGTGGTGGATTATTACTTTTGATTACATAGTTCTTATTGGCTACTAGTGATTCACTAGTTCTTTTAATTTGTTGGCCAAACAGTATCCTCTGCCTCACTACCCAGTACCTTCCCTCATTTACACATAGTCAGTATCAGGCTCATTAAACTTCTACATGTGGTTGAATTGGAAGTAGGCAGATAATATATGCCTATTCTAAGATTGAAAGCAATCAAGAAATACACACACATACACACACAGATATAGATATCAATAGAGTTGTGTATATATATATATATACACATATATATATGGGTGTGTATATGTATATACATACATGCATATACATATTGCTTCAAAGCTAGCCTCTTCTCCCTTGTTGATCATTCATTAATAACAAATTTTCATCAATAATCCATATATATTGCATTTATGTAAATTTGGGTGTATACATATATATGATATTTTCTCAATGCTTTAAGTACTCCAAATAACCCACATACACACAGATATGTATAGATATGTGTATACTTATCTAGCTATCTCTTTAATGTTTGCAAAGCAAACCTTATCTCATTTCATCTTTACAACAACATTTGGAAGTAGATGAAATGATTCTCACCATTTTACAATGCAAACTGAGACGCAAAAAGATTAAGTGACTTGTCCAGGGCTTCCCAATTATTGAGTTTCAGTGGTGAGATTTGACTTTGGACCTTTCTGATTCCAAGACCAGCACTCTACCCAGTAAAACAACTGGATGCTAAATGAGATATGTGCATAGTATAGGGAAAAATAGATGACTGGAAATCAGGAGACAGAGGCTATAATGAAAGATCTGCTCCTAAATAAATGTTTGACTGGACTTCAGTTTCCTCATGTGAAACAAGAAGGTGAAGAGAACATACTTATTCTTCTCTAAAATTGTATGTTCCCTTGGTCTATGAATTTGTGTTCTAATGCTCCATACAACTCTGACTTATCTATTTTAGATTGTTCTCCCTAGAAACCATAACTATCACATGAAGCAGCCCTCTGGGCCTTTCAATTATGAAGGACATTTTTTTTTCTTTTCAATAGACTTTCACTGCCCTGAGGTCCTGCTTTGAACCATAATAAAATATACAAATAGTTGGGACACTTAAAGCATGGGGCATTTTAAATATAGTTCACTTGCCATTGATTTACTGAACTTTCTTTTACTCATTTCTATTTACAAAAAAGAATGCACTTGCTTTGAAAATTAAAAAAAAAAGATGTTTATGCTTTCCTCATATGTCACCCTTTATATTACAAGGTTATCAGGATGGTAGCTGAAATATAATAGCAAAATCTACTATTCACTGAATCCATGTTGCTTCATAAAGGTATTAAGTATATACTTTCCAAGTCTTCATCCTCTTCATAAGCTTTTGATTATTTGAACTAGAGAAATTCATAATTTAGAAAAACCTCAAGGATCACTTAACAATAGCTGATCAAATTTCTATAATTGATAATCAGATGGAGACTCTAAGAGTACTAATTGGTTGGTGAGGGGGAGGATATAATAGAGAGGAGTTCTAGTCAGGTGAGGAGAAGCCTACATGGCCACTGAGATTCTTTACAACTCCAAGAATCTATGATATTAGAGAGGTCTTCTAAAATAATACATAGTGTATTAGATAGCAGAACTATTTTGAATTGTTATCCACTTATTTATTAGTTATATGAATTTTTTAAAAGCCAACAGTGCCGCCCTCACACATTTAATTTCCTAAGTGACAAAATTGAAATTATAGTGAAATGCTTGCATGTAAAATTACTATAGTAATGACAATGGTGATAACTATTACTGCTATAATTGATGTTCTCCCAAGAGTAATTGGTAAAATTTTTAAAAAGTGTATTAATAATCTAGCACATTTTGAAGAGTCCCAATGAAAGTGACTCTTTGCTTTTTGAAATAGCCTATTCTACTAATAAATTGAATTCCAAGGAAAACATTGCTATAATTGAATGTAAATATTATTCTTTTAAGTATCTGCCCTTGGCCACAATTTTTTTTGCCTTTTTTTGGAGGGCAATTGGGGTTAAGTAACTTGCCCAAGGTCACACGGCTAGGTTTTTGTTTGTGTGTGCGTTGTGTCAGAGGTCGCATCCGAACTCAGGTCCTTCTGACACCTGGGCCAACGGTCTACTCACCCCCAATTTTGATCTTTAGGAAATGTAGAATAAGTCTAATCTTTCAACTACATGACAACTTTTAAATACTTTAAAATGGCTGTCATAGTAACTGTGGCAAGTCACATTGTCAACTCTGGAGACCTTCCCCAATCCAATTTTCCAATAATTAAAAGACCCAAAACATTACCCAAAACATTAATACCCAAAACATTAATACCCAAAACATTAATTGTATTTATAAGTAACTGGTTAGCCAATCTATATTATCATCCTTTAAATGGCAATATAATGTATTGGGAAGGAGTATAAACACAGTGACCATCACTAACTGAAATGGTGTGGAGTGTATGACCATGGATGAATAATCTCTGATTTTTATCCCAGATAGGCTTCTAAGAGAATATAGCAAATTTTCTTTCTTGATGCATTTGCTTATGTTGTTTTTTTCTCTCTCCATGTGCTGTCAACACCACCACCAGCAGTTTCTATATTGTCCATCTTTTGAAGCTCAGCTTTCATTTATTTAATTTATTAACTCCACAGAGCCTTTCCCTAATCTCCCTCATTGGAAACAGTCATTCTTTCCTCAAGCCTGACACACCACTTTTCCATTGACTTGCCATGTTCTATTGTCCATTAGTGTTTTGTGTATATATCATAATATGTTTGTGATCAAGAGATTCATGAGTGCAGGTTCTGTTTTTTGCTGATTCTTCTATCTTTCCCATAGCACAACTCTGTTGTGTTCCCTTAATATATGTATTGTTCCCTTAATATATGTATTGCTTTGAACTGAAGCTCCATTCCAGAAGCAATTGCTTAGCATATACTAGTGCAAATTATCATTCTAGGTGTTAGAGATAAAATATTGAAGTAAGCTTCTGCCACTGTTCTTAACGAAGTCAAGTTATAATTAAAACTGAAATGGGACAAGTAAGTCTACATTCATATTCCTAGATATTCACATGTACACATGTGCACACAATACAATATGTGCACATAAATATACATATATGTGTATATATGTATATGCATTCTCACATATATATGCATGCAGGTGTGTATATATGCATATATACATATATGTAATATATATAAATGAATAAATAAATAGATGGTAATTAGCTACAGGATCTGGGAGCTATCTATTCCTCTTTGGTATTCAGTTGGCTACATTTGATGAGATGACATTGACTATTTCAACTTTTAAAATCACTAAACCACACATTTAAACCCAGTGAGCTGTCACTTTACCATAATATCTTGAAAAATAATACTGATATTATGCATTAGAAAACACCAATTGTGGTTTTGTCTTTTCTTAGCTATTTAAGTTTAAACATAGCAATTTATTTGATTTATTTTTTTAACTTCTTTATACTCCCAGTTCTTAGTGTGATGTTCAACATAGAAACATTCTCAATAAAAGCTTCTTGACTTATTTGATCAACAAACATTCAAACAACAAACATTCTCAATAAAAGCTTCTTGACTTATTTGATCAACAAAGTACCCTAAAACTTATCAACATTAAAATGCATAGCTTTTTCAACATGACCTCTCCCCCCTCTAAAAAATAAAAGAACTGTCATATCTATTCATTTAAGGACCATTCTGGTGGGGGTGACAGTGAGGGGGTTGGTGCTGTCATTCCTTACTAGTATAGTATTTACTTTTCTATCCCCTGGTTCCTGTCAAGCTATCTGCTCTGCAATACTTGTCTCACCCACTGATTTTGCTGAAAATTTAAATTTGTTTCTTCATTTGGCAAGTTTGTGGGAGATCTAACAATAATGAAATTTCATCAGCTGAGTTTGCACTTAAGATTAGGGAAAGGACCAGTATCCTGCTTCAGGTGAATGTTTGTAACTGAGATAAAACCAAAAAGACAAGCATTTACTCACTATTAACTGAGAATAGGATTTTTAGTCAGACAGTTGAATTAAGATTAGGGATTCTGAATATATTGGCCTATAAATTACATGGAGTCATTATATTTAGGTTTGGATGAGGGAGATAGCTAATCACTTTCTCTTAATTTCTCAAAGATTAGGGGAGGGATTAAGTACCTGGAAACTGGCTTTTCAATACTGTCACATTAAACTTCATGGAAACCCCATCTGCCATCCACTGGTAAAGGGAGATGAGTACTGGATTTTCTTTGAAATTGAAGCCCTTGCCTAAGGTTCCCAAATTTATTTGCTCTCTTGCCTATTTTCCTTCTATCTAAAACAGACTTTTCTTTCCCCAAAGGGAATGAGAAAAATGACTTTTGTCTTTTGCCCTCCTATATCATAAAAAGCCCACTTAACTACTAGCTGTTTATTAATGAATATTCATAAAATTTAATTCAATGACAAGGAACTGAAAATTATTACAAAATTAATCTTGGAGTTTGAAGTTATGCACACAGTGGAATAACCAATGTTGTGTACAATAAGAAGGAATATATGTATCAGAATCTACACTATTGATGAACATACCCACATGAATGAAATCAAGGATCTGTAAAATACATTATCATTACCTCAGAAGTATATCTAGTAGAGGAAGTTAGATTTCATTTTCTGATTATGATTTAATTTTGATATGTTTTATTCTAAGAGTAGTAATGATTGTCAAAATTATTGGATTCTTAGAATTGACAATACTTAGAGTTCATATAGTACAACCTGTTCTCAGTGCAGGGTCCTCTGTAATCTTGGTAAGAATCTCCAAAAATTCTGTATATTATTTCCACTGGCAAATAGATTCAATCACATCTATATTAATAATTTAACTGAAGCTTGTGGTAATATAAGAGAATGATATTAACTAGTGTCTTAAAAGATGGTATCATGACCTTGAACTTCTATGCTCCCTTAACCTCCCTCCAAAAAAAAAAAATACTAAGGTAAGAAAAACAATAAAAAATGCAAATAAAATTATGAAGCCAAGAACAGAAGTATAATCCTTTCCTCAGTTGACTTTGACCATATATTAAATATGTTCAATTGGGCAAATTGATAGTGATTTTATTATATGTATTCTAATTTTCTTTTTATATTATCCATGTAGAAAGATAATTTAATTAATTCATAAATTTATTCAATTCGTTTTATTTTGCACTGTTTAATCTGAGCTTCTCAGTTTATTTCCTTTTAAAAATTTGGAGTTTGTGTAGTTGATTTATAATGTCTTCTATAGGTCTAACTTTCCAAGTTTTATTTTTTTTTAGATCTAATAATCTCTATTCTTGTCATTTCAAAATTTGATATACTACATTTTCATAATCTTATATTCTAGTATGTCTGTTTGTTTATTTACTTTATTCTAGCTTTCTATACTCTAATCCCTTAGCCCAAATCTTCTATGAATATATCAATGTGATTATTACATAAATGTTTAGTAAGTTTTTTCTATTTGAAAATAAAAACAGGAAACCATTTAGTCAAATAGAGGGAAATACAGATGCATCAACTTCAGCACCTCCTCTTAAGGAATTTCTACAGCACCTTTGTGTCATAGAGGAAAACACTAGAATTTAAGTCTATTTTTATATTCCAATTCTTAAATTGACTTTGTGTCTTTGAAAAAATCACATCTGTTCAATGTACATCAGTTTCCTCATCTGCAAAGTGAGGATAATATGGACTAAACTTTTCATATCTAGTTATTATAAAAACACATGATATAACATATTTTGCAAATTATATAATGTTATATATGTACTTAGTCTTAGAAATGATAAGGAGTCACTAAAGGTTATTGAGTAAAATAGTGACAGTCAAAGCTTCATTTTACCAAAAATTCTTAGGTAAACTTTGTGGAGAGTTTGCATAAAGAAGACTGAGACTTGAGGCAGGGAGGTCAATGAGGGTGTTACCAAAATATCCCAAGTGAGGTTTGCTGCGATTCCAGACAACAGTTGTAGGTATGTGAGAGGAAAAATAGGAATGTGAGAGATAACATGGAAATAGAATTGAAAAAAGTTAGAAACCGATTTTATTTTGTGGGTGAAGGAAAGTACAAATTCTAAGATAATGCTGAGGTTTCAATTACATGAGAATTGAAGGATGGTAATGCCCTTGATTTTAGGGCAAGTTTTGAAGAATGATGAATATACAAAGAAAGGAAATATATTATTTGTGAACATGTTAGCCTAGGCATAAAGACAGAAAATTATGTTACATTTAAGAGAAGAAAAGGATCAAAGCTATGTTAAATGTAGATTGGGAAAAGTTTTATGGGAGAGGCTCGATTTGAATTGTTTCTTGAAAGATAGGCAAAGTTGTAAATAGCACAGATTATGTAGAGAGCATTTTGGGCTGCAACAGTGATACAACCAAATGTCCAAAAGCAAGAAATAGATTCAATTGGGCATAAAGACAAACAATTTTCATCCTTTCTACTTAGCTGAGGCTGACATATTTTTTGAGTTTGGAGTTTTGAGCAATAGTTAGCTAAACTGATACAGGATTCTTACTAAATCTGGAATCAATATATGAATCAATAAAAATAAGGAGTGGGGCATTACATTCTATAAGCAAATTAGCTCAGGTAGACAAAACAAACAAATCAAAGATTATCATTACTGGGTCGAGCAGCCTTTCCAGCCAGATTGAGACAAAAAGATGGACAAGTGTTCTTGACTCCAAAAGTGGGGTTTATCAGGAAAGAAACCAAGTAGAAGTATTAGAGCACATGACCAGCAATAGTGTGAGATCAATATATTGAGATTGAAGTCAGATTTCAGAGGGCTTTGAGTAATACTTAAGTTCCAAGAACTTACTAAAATTTAAATGATATTTAACTTTTAGTAAAAAATGAGGAGAAAGACCAAATGTTATTAATACTAATATAGAAATAGTAAAACTGAGTCTCAGGGAAGATAAATGAATTGCCATTAGGAATATAGTTAAAATATACAAATTTGGAATTAGATGTGTATGCCCTGACTACACTCCCAAAATACTGCCTACTAAAACATTTGTGTTTCATTTAATTTAAAATTTAATCTTTAGGCATCATGAAGATATTTACATTTTCATTTATTTGTCACTTTCATGTTTTGTCATCTTAGCCAATCTGACTGGAGGGGTGTGGTATCTCAGAGTTGTTTTGATTTGCATTTCTCTAATTAATATTGATTTAGAGCATTTCTTCATATGCTTATAGATATCTTTAATTTCTTTCTCTGAAAACTTCCTATTCATATCCTTTGACCATTTATCAATTGGGGAGTGACTTGTATTCATATAGATTTGGCTCAATTCTCTATAAATTTTAGAAATGAGTCCTTTATCAGAGACACAAGTTGTAAAAAATTCTTTCCCAATTTCCCACCTCCCTCTTGATCTTGGTTACATTGGCTTTGTTTGTACAGAAGCTTTTCAATTTAATGTAATCAAAATTATCCATTTTGCATTTTATAATGCTCTCTAATTCTTGTTTGGTCCTAAAGTCTTCCCCTCTCCAAAAGTCAGTCAGGTAAACTATTCCTTGTTTTCCCAAATTGCTTACAGTATCATCCTTTACACTCAGATCATGCACCCATTTAGACTTGATTTTGGTATATGGTGTTAGATAGTGATCTATGCCCACTTTCTGCCATACTGTATTCCAGTTTTCCCAGCAGTTTTTGTCAAACATTGCATTCTTATCCCCAAAACTGGGGTCTTTGGGTTTATCGAACAATAGATTGCTATATTCATTAACTGCTGGGTCTCCTGCGCCTAATCTATTCCATTGGTCCACTACTCTACACCTCTGCCAGTACCAAGCAGTTTTGATGACTGCTGCTTTATAATACAGATTAAGATCTGGCATAGCTAGTCCACCTTCCCTAGCATTTCTTTTCATTAATTCCCTTGATATTCTAGACCGTTTGTTTTTCCAAATAAATTTTATTATTATTTTGTCTAACTCTAGAAAGTAGTTTTTTGGTAAATTGATTGGTATGGCACTAAATATATAGTTTAGTTTGGGTAAAATTGTCATTTTTATTATATTAGCTAAACCCAGCCACGAGCAATTGATATTTTTTCAGCTATTTAGATCTGATTTTATTTGTGTGAGAAGTGTTTTGTAGTTGTGATCATATAGATTCTGGGTTTGTTTTGGCAAATAGATTCCCAAATATTTTATAATGTCTACAGTGACTTTAAATGGGATTTCTCTTTCTATCTCTTGTTGTTGAGTTTCATTAGAGATGTACAGAAATGCTGAGGATTTATGTGGGTTTATTTTATATCCTGCAACTTTGCCAAATTTATTTATTGTCTCAAGTAGTTTTTTACTTGATTCTCTAGGATTCTCTAAGTATAAAATCATATCATCTGCAAAGAGTGATAGCTTGGTCACTTCTTTGCCTAATTTAATTCCTTTGATTTCTTTTTCTTCTCTAATTGCTACTACTAGTGTTTCTAGTACCAAATTGAATAAGAGGGGTGATAGTGGACACCCTTGTTTCACTCCTGATCTTATTGGAAAGGCTTCTAGTTTATCCCCATTGCATATAATACTTTCTGATGGTTTTAAATAGATGCTAACTATTTTAAGGAAGGCTCCATTTATTCCTATACTTTCTAGTGTTTTTAATAGGAATGGATGTTGTACTTTGTCAAAAGCCTTTTCTGCATCTATTGAGATGATCATGTGGTTTCTGCTAGTTTTATTGTTGATATGCTCAATTATACTGATGGTTTTCCTAATATTAAACCATCCTTGCATTCCTGGAATGAATCCTACCTGATCAAGGTGTATTATTTTTGTGATAAGTTGTTGGAGTCTTTTGGGTAATAGAAATGTATATATTTCTAGGTATTCATTCATTTCACTAAGTTTGTCAGATTTATTGGCATACAGTTGGTCAAAATAGCTCCTTGTTATTATTTTAATTTCCTCTTCAATAGTGGATAATTCACCCTTTTCATTTCTGATTCTGGTAAGCTGGTTTTCTTCTTTCATTTTTCAATCAAATTAACCAAAGGTTTATCTATTTTGTTGTTCTTGTTTTTCATAGAACCAGATCTTTGGTTTTATTTGTTAGTTCAATTGTTTTCTTAATTTCAACTTTGTTAATCTCACATTTGATGATTAGAAATTCTAATTGTGTTATTGGTAAATTTTAATTAGTTTGTTTTGTAACTTTTTAGTTACATTCCCAATTTATATGTATCTTCTTTCTCTGTTTTATTCTTGTAAGCCATTTAGAGATATAAAACTTCCCCTAAGAAACACTTTCATTGCATCCCATAAGTTTTAGAATATTGTTTCATTATTGTCATTCTTTTGGATGAAGTTAAAATTTGTTCCTGTGATTTGTTCTTTCATCCACACATTCTTTAGGATTAGATAACCTAGCTTCCAAATAATCTTAAGTCTTTCAGTGGCCAATTAGTATATATATATACACACACATACGTTATGTGTGTATATATGTATATATATACATATATACGTATATATATACATATATATATTGCATTACACAGTCAATATTTATGTAGTTGCCATGTACCACTGAGAAAAAGGTATATTCTTTTCTATCCCCATTTAATTTTCTCCAGAGGTCTACCAACTCTAACTTTTCTAAAATTCTATTCATCTCCTAACTTATTTCTTCTTTATTTTGTGATTAAATTTATTTTGTTCTGAGAGGGGAAGGTTGAGGTCCTTCAGCTTTGTTGTCTATTTCTTCCTGTAACTAACTTACCTTCTCCTCTAAGGAGTGCTGTACCACTTGTAGCATATATGTTTATATTAATATTACTTCATTGTCTGTGGTACCTTTTAGCAGGATGTTGTTCCCTTCCTTATCTCTTTTAATTAGCCCTATTTTTTGTTTTTGTTTTGTCTGAGATCAGTATTGCCACCCCTGCTTTTTTTTTTCACTTAAGCTGAAGCATAATATTTTTTGCTCCAGTGTTTTACCTTTATTTAATGTGTATCTCTCTGCTTGATATGTACTTCTTATAAACTCATATTGTAGGATTGTGGTTTTTAATCTCTTTGAGTAAAATCAGAGGAGCCTGAAGTTCAAATAATGTTCACCTCCCTTCCTTCTTTTTCTCAACTGTAAGAGGTCTTTGCACCTCTTTATGTGATACACTTTATCCTTTTCTTTCTCCTCTTTTGCTCTTCTCTCAGCACAATATTTTTTCACCATTTAATTATTTTTATATCGTCACATCAAAATCAATGTATTACCATACCCTCTGTCTATGTATACCCCCTCCTAAATGTCATAATAAAAACATAATTCTCAAGAGGTATAAATATCACCTTCCAATGTATGGATGTAAAAAAGTTTACCCATACTGAATAATGTTTTTTTCCTTTCTTTCATGTTCACCTTTTTTTAAGCAATTGGGGTTAAGTAAATTGCTCAAGGTTATGTGGCCAGTCATTATTAATGTGTGGGTGCTCATTTTCTGAGGCTGGAACCGATCCTGGGTCCTCCCAACTTCAGGGCTGGTGCTCTTACTATGCCACCTAACTGCCCCCCTGTTTGCCTTTTTATTCCATTCTTTAGCATTGTATTTGAAGATCAAATTTTCTGTTGTGCTCTGTTCTTTTCTTCAGGAAGGTTTGAAAGTCCCCTGTTTCATTTAATGTTCATCTCCTCCCCTGAAAATTTATGCTCAATTTTGCTGGGGTAGGTGATAATTGATTGTAATCCAAGGTCCTTTGCTTTCTAGAGTGTTGTTAAATTCCATAATTATCATGTAAAAGAGGAAATACTGCAAGCAGTCAGAGAGAAACAATTCAAATATCATGTAACCACAATCAGAAATATGCAGTACCTAGCAACTTCTACATTAGAGGATCGGAGAACCTGGAATATGAGGTATTCTACATTTTCTTCTATTTTTTTGCATTTTTTTATTTTGTTTGACTGATTCTTGATGTCTCATTGAGTTATTAGCTTCCACTTGCCCAATTCTATTTTTTACCAAATTGTTTTCTTCAGTTAGCTTTTGTATGTACAATTGCATTTGGCCAATTTTGCTTTTTAAGGAGTTCTCTTCAGTGGATTTTTGAACCTCTTTTTTTCTATTCATCACTTGTATTTTTTAAAGAGTTGTTTTCTTCAGCCACATTTTGTCCATCCTTTTCCAAGCTGTTGACTCTCTTGATTACCTCTCATTTCTTTTCCCAATTTTTCTTTCTACTTGTCTTATATGACTTTTAAAATCCTTCTTGAATTTTTCCAAGAAGACTTTTTGGACTTGGGACCAGTTTGTATTTCCTTTTTAGGTTTCAAATATAGTTATATGGACAATGTTGTCCTCTTATAACTTTGTGTTTTTATCTTCCCAGTCACCAGAATAATGGTCAGTGTTATTTTCTGCTTCTTGGTCATGATGTTTACCTCTCCCCTACCTTTTAAAGTTGAGCTCTCCTGCTGGAGCATATTGGTCACTGTCCCAAGCTTCTCCTGATGGGGGCTGGGGGGCCTGTCACTGTCTTTCTGTTTTGGGACTTCAGGTGCTGGCAGCTGGGGCCTCTAGGTTTCCTGGCATTCCCTGGTTCTGAGCTGGGGTCCAAGTTATGATGTCTGGCATGTGCTGAGGCCAAGTTGGGTTTTTCTCTATTTCCCTGGGGCTGCACTGAAGCAGAAAAATGTCCAGTGCTGTAGGGCACTTGCCCACTCTGGATTGGGTGAAGCATGTTGAGGACTGGTCACAGGAGGAAGCTTACCCACCTATGACTGCACTGATGTACTTGGAGGCCTGCTTTGAGAGGGTACCTTTCCACCCCGAGTTGTGCTGAAGCCCAGGGAGTTTCAACTGCTGGAAGGCACCTGCTTGCTTGAAGCTTTAACATAGCACATGGTAGTTCTCTGAGCTAGAGGCCACAGGTTTCCCTGACGATGCTAAGGCATGTGTTCAGGGGTCCTGGTGTTACTGTTTGCCTGTTCCACCACCCTGGGGCTCAGATTCTCCCACTGGCTTGCTCAGGTGGGGGTTACTGGGATGCCTTCATTCCTGGACTGTTCTTCCCTTTGTACCCAAGTCAAGTAGACCTTTCTTAGTGGTCCTCCAAGGTTCCTGATCAAAAAGACTGCTTATACCTGTCTTTCTGTTGTCTCTGGTGTTCCAAGATTTTTCATGGGGTACTAGCTTTTTTTAGAGGTTAATGAGAGAATGTGAAAGTGGCTTGCTACTTACTCTGCCATCTAGTCTCTGGGAAGTAGATCAATGGTAATAATTAGCAAAATATAGTTTTCTTTCTTATATCTTTTAATTAGATCTATTTTTGTTTTTGCTTTGTCTGAAGCATACCATATTCTGCTTCAGGCTTTCACCTTTACTTTGTATGTATTTCTGTGCTTCAATTTTTCTTTTCCATTGTAAACAAGCCTCCCTTCTATCAGTCTTCCTTTTTACTTTTCTTTCCTCTTTCTCCTCCTACTTCCATATATGGCAAGATACATTTCTACACCCAACAGAGTGTATTTTATTCCCTCTTTAAGTCAAATATGATGAGAGTAAGGTGCAAACCATGCTCACCACTTCTGTTCTTTCCCTCTACTGCAATTATTATTTTGCACCTCTTCCTATGATGTAATTATGACCTTCCATCTCCCCTTTTCCTCTTATCTGAGTATAATCATTTTTCACTCTTCATATGTTTTTATATTATCATATGAAATTTAACTTATACCTATACCCTTTGTCTATACATACTCCTTCTAACTCCCTGAAGAGAGATACAACTCTCAAAGACTAAAAGTATCATTTTCCCATGTAGGGATGTAAACAGTTTAATTTTATTGAATAACATGTTTGTTTACCTTTTTGTGCTTTTCTTATTGTATTTGAAGATTTTTTTTTTTGTTCAGCATCAGGTAAGTTTGAAAGACTCCTTTTAAATTGAATGTTCATCTCTTCCTCTGAAAGATTATGCTCGGTTTTGCTGGGTAGTTGATTCTTGGATGTAATCTAAGCTCCTTTGCCTTCCAGAATATCACATTCCAAGCCCTCCCACTCTTTAATATAGAAGCTGCTACATCCTGTGTAATACTAATTGTGGATTCTTGATTTTTTAATTGTCTCTTCCTGACTGCTTGCAGTATTTTCTCCTTCACCTGATAATTCTCTAATTTTGTTACAATATTCTATGAAGTTTTCATTTTGGTATCACTTTCAGGAAGTGATCAGTGGATTCTTTCAAAGACTATTTTACCCTTTACCAATACAAATGGCTATTTTACATATCCTATCATCTAGGATATTGGGGCAGATTTCCTTCACAATTATTTGAAAGATGCTTTCCAGGCTCTTTTTTTAAAATCATGACAAATGATTTAAAATCATTGTCCAATAATTCTTACATTATCTTTTCTGGATCTCTTTTCTATGTCAGTTTTTTTTCCCTCAATGAGGTCATTTATATTTTCTCCTTTATTTTTTTCATTCTTTTGATTTTATTTGATTCTTGATGTCTCATAGAGTCATTAGCTTCCACTTGTCCAATTCTAATTTTTAAGAAATTATTGTTTTTTTCTGCTAGCTTTTGTACCTCCTTTTATCCTACCACATGGCCAATTCTGCTTTTAAAGGAGGTGGTTAGTTCATTTCCCCCCCATTTTGTCTGTTCTATTTATTTATTTATTTTAATTTATTTTTAGTTTTCAACATTCATTTCCACAAGATTCTGAGTTACAAATTTTCACCCCATCTTTCCACTACACACACCCCAAGATAACAAACTTACTGAATACCCCATCCCCCAATCTGCTTTCTCTTATATCCTCCCCAATACCCTTCTAACTTTCTAGTAGGGCAAGATGGATTTCTATACCCCAGTGTCTGTATTTCCCAGTTGCATGTAAAAAATAACATTTATTTTTAATACTTTGATTTCCAGATTCTTTCCCTTCTTCCCTCCTCACCCACCTCCAGTGGGAAGATAAGCAATTCAGTATAGTTTATGCATATGTAATTATACAAAACATTTTCATAGCAGTTATATTGTGAAAGAATAATTATATTTCCCTCCATCCTATCCCCACACTTATTCTATTTTCTACTTTGACCCTGTCACTTTTCAAACACATGCTTCTAACTAACCTCTACCCTAATGTGACCTCCCTTCTATCATCACTCCTCTTATACCTTCCCCCCATTTTCCTGTAGGGTAAGATACCTATATGGGTGTGTATGTTATTCCCTCCTTAAGCCAAATTCAATGAGAGCAAGGTTGACCCATTCCTTTTTTCCTTCCTGCTCTTCCCCTCTATCGTAACAGGTTCCTCTTGCCTCTTTTATATGAGATAATTTGCCCTATTCTTTCTCTTCTTTTCTCCTTCTCTCATTATATTCCTCTCACACTTCATGATTATATTTTTTAGCTATCATCCCTTCCTATTCAGCTGATCCGCTGTGTTCTTTCTATGTATACATGTATACAAATGTACACACATACACCATCCTATATATTTCCTTCAACTATCCTGATACTGAGAAAAGTCTCATGAGTTAGAATTATCATTTTTCCATGTAGCAATGTAAATAGTTCAACTTTAATTAGTTCCTTATGATTTTTTCCTGTTTATCTTCTTATGCTTCTCTTGCTTCTTGTATTTTAAACTGAAACTTTCTCTTCAGCTCTGTTTTTTTCATCAAGAATACTTGAAAGTCCTCTCTTTCATTAAATGACCATATTTTCCCCAGAAGAATTATGCTCAATTTTGCTGGGTAGGTGATTCTTGGTTTTAATCCTATCTCCTTTGACCTCCAGAATATCATATTCCAACCCCTTTTGATCCCTTAGTATAGAAGGTGCTAGATCTTGTGTTATCCTGACTGTGTGTCAACAATACTCAAATTGTTTCTTCCTGGCAACTTGTTGCATTTTCTCCTTGACCTTGGAACTCTGGAATTTGACTATGATATTCCTAGGAGTTTTCTTTTTTAGATCTTTTTCAAGAGGTGATCAGTGAATTCTTTCAATTTTGTATTTTGCCTTCTGTTTCTAGACTATCAAGCCAATTTCTTTTCTTGAGAATTTCTTGAAGGATGATTTCTAGGCTCTTTTTTTGGTCATGCCTTTCAGGTAGTCCAAAATTTTTTAAAATTATTTCTCCTGGATCTATTTTCCAGGTCAGTGGTTTTTCCAATGAGATATTTCACATTGCCTTTTATTTATTTTTATTTGTTTATATCTGTTTTATATTATCTTGATTTCTCATAAATTCATTATCTTCAATTTGCTCTAATCTAATTTTGAGGGAATTATTCCCTTTGGTGAGTTTTTGAAATTCCTTTTCCATCTGGGAAATTTGTCTTCTTAAGTCATTCTTCTCCTCATTGGCTTTTTGGCCTCTTTTGACATTTGGGTTAGTCTATTTTTTTTAAAATTTTTATGTGATTTTATTTTATGAAATGGAACTTTTAAAATTATAAAGATATTTTCCCACATTGATTTTTTTTTAAATTTTAAACAAATGCTTTATTAACTTCTGTCTTACATCATTCATTTCTGCCAGATTTTGAGTTACAATCATTTTCCCCCCATTATTCCCCTACCCAACCTCCCAGAATAGCAGTCCCACAAGATATCACTTCCTCCAATCTGCTCTCTCCCATACCTTCTCCCATACCCCATCGACTTTTCCATTAGAGGAAGGTGAATCTTTGTGTCCCAATGCCTGCATATCTTATCTCCCTATTACAAGCAAAAGAGTATTAATAATAGTACTTATATATATTTGAAACATTTAATGTTACGACTTCGAATTTCAGATCCATTTCCTTCCTCCCTTGTCACCCATTCCTTCTTGGGAGATAAGTAATTCAGTATATGTTGTACATGTCTAGCTATGCAAAACATTATCATGGTAGATATATTGTACAAGGCTGATTATAATTCCCTCCCACTCATCCCACCCCCCACCTGGTCCATTCCCTACATGATCCTGTCCCTCTTCTATAGTGGGTACTTCCAACCTCCCCTCACCCCCAAGGATGCCCTCCCATCCATCATCCCTCCTCTCATCCCCCTTCCCCCTATCCTGCTGCAGGTTGAGATATCCCATTTAGTATGTATGTCATTTTCTCCCTGAACCAAATTCAATGTGAATGTGGTTGTGCCTTTTTAGCCTTGCTTATTCTCCCCCTCCTTTGCAACCACTTCCCCTTGCTTCTTCTACATGGGATAGTTTACCCTACCCTGTCTCTCCCCATCTCCTCTTGCCACTTTCCTCTCTCACCTCATAATTCATCCCTTGAGTATTCTCCCTTCCCAACAAATTCAACCTATGCCCTCTATCCATATATAACTATAACCATATACACACACATTCACATATGTATTCATATGACCACACCCCCCTTCTTCCATTATTTTCATAGTGAGAAAGATATCATCAGTCACAGTTATTGCTTTCCATATAGGAATGTAAATAGTTCAACTTTGATAAGTTCCTTTTGATTTCTTTTCCCTGATTACCTTCTCAGGCATCTCTTCCTTCTTGTGTCTGGGTGTCAAATTTTCTATTCAATTCTGGTTTTTTCCTCAAGAATGCTTGAAAGTCCTCTATTCCACTGAATGACCATATTTTCCCCTGAAACAAAATACTCAGTTTTGCTGGGTAGGTGACCCTTGAGTTCAGTCCCAGCTCTTTTGCCCTCTGGAATGTCATATTCCATGCCCTTCAGTCCCTCAGGGTAGAAGCTGCCAGGTCCTGGGCTATTCTGATTGTGTTTCCACAGTATTGAAATTGTTTCTTCCTGGCTGCTTGTAGTATTTTCTCCCTGATCTGGGGATTCTGGAACCTGGCTATAATATTCCTGGGAGTTTTCTTTTTGGGATCTTTTTTCAGGAGGTGATCAGTGGATTCTTTCAACCTCTATTTTGCCCTCTGGATCTAAAACATCAAGGGCAATTTTCCTTGAGAATTTCTTGAAGGGTGATTTCTAGGTTCTTTCTTTGATCATGGCTTTCAGGTAGTCCAATAATTTTTAAATTGTCTCTCCTGGATCTATTCTCCAGGTCAGTGGTTTTTCCCATGAGATATTTCACATTGCCTTCTAATCTTTCATTTGTTTGGATCTGCTTAACAGCATCTTGATTTCTCATAAGTCACTAGCTTCCATTTGCTCCAGTCTAACTCTGAAGGAATGAATCTCCTCAGTGAACTTTTGAGATTCTTTTTCCATCTGGCAAATTCGACTTTTTAAGGCATTCTTCTCCTCATTGCCCTTTTGGGCCTCCTTTGCCATTTGAGTCAGTCTATTTTTTAAAGGTGTTGTTTTCCTCAGTCAGGCTGTTGACCCTCATTTCATACTTTTCCTGCATCCTTCTCATTTCTCTTTCCAATTTTTCCTCCACTTCTCTTATTTGATTTTTAAAGTCCTTCTTAAGGTCCTCTATGGCCTGCAACCCACTCATGTTTTCCCCTGGGGCTTTTGGAGCAGGACTTCTGACCTCACAGTCCTTTTCCTGCTCTATGCCCCCAAAATAGGAGCCTAGGGTTGCATTTTTCTGTTTCCTTTGCCATGGCATGTTGCCACTTAATTGCTTGACTTTTGGGCTTGTTGGCACACTATGGCTTTAAGGCCAGCTAGAGGAATTTTCATCCTGAATGTGTGGGGGGCAACTTCCGTTTCTGGCAAGCTGGAAACCCACCCACAACTTCCACCCTAGATCACAATCCAGATCCAGGGAGGTTAAAGCAAGAGTGATTACCCCCCCAAGACTGATCGCTGGATCTCCCCACGATTTGTTGGCTGGGAGCCGGAAATGCCTATGAAAACTACAAAATGGAGTGTCTCCTCAGCGGCTTCTAGCTCCCAGGGGAGGGAGCTGACGCATTCCCCAAATACAGGTCCCAAAGTCCATAGGACACTAACCTCTTACTTTGTCCTAGGCATGTCTATGTTGATAATTCTGGAGTTGCCACAGCTCCTGGTGTTCTGGGGTTCCTCCAGCTGGCTGCTGGCCCTGCCGCCCTGGGGCTAAAACCTCTGCTCAGGCGGACCTGGGCTCGGCTCGGCTGGGCTCCTGCTCTCTGCGCTCTGCGCTTTGTGCGTTGCTGGCTTCCAGACCGCTGCACTGGTCCTTCCTGCAGGGCTGCTGGGCTGTCCTAAGTGGGAGGTTAGCTTCTCTGTGTCGTTCTGTGGGTGCTGGGGCTCCAGAAGTTGTTCAGAGTCCTTTTTTTACATAGTTTGTGGGGAATCTGGGGGCAGAGAGGCTTGGAAGAGCTGTTTCTACTCTGCCATCTTGGCTCTGCCCCCGTGTTGATATATTCTAAGCTCAGTGAGTGTGAAAGTTGGAAGAGAAATCAAAATCTATCCCCAGAAAACTTCACAGTGAATAACTTGTGTAAGTTCAAAGGGAAAGGCATTATGTAAAAACACACCTTGCACTATTTCTTCAAACCATGCCACCACTACTAGATCTATGACAGCTCCAAATTGATGTCTTGCCTGAGAAATAGAATTTCATGGTATCTTTTCACTTTTATCACAAAACCACTAACATTCATTATAGATATAGATGTTACAGGTATCTCTAGGTTTCTGTATAGCTCTATTGATCTAAACTTATATCTAAGCCTGTATCTATCCCATCAATATCATTCCTATTATCTATCTATCTATCTATCTATCATCTATCTATCCACATACCTAGCTATATTCTTTCTGCATTCTCTTCTTCTTTAAACAATGCTGAAGACAACAGCTAAATCACAACTCTACCTTAATTTGTGAATGTGATAGTTAAGTCATTGTACCATTCCTTAGACTATAAGTTTGCAGATGGAAGGAAATCCATCTTATTTATTCTGCTATGCCCTTCAGTATGAACAAACATAGTCTAGTGAATGGAAGGACGTGCTTAGAGTCTGGAAGACCTGATTTCAAATTACAGCTCTGAAACATGCTAGCTATGTGACTCTGAATAAGTCATATAGCACTTCCCTTTTTAAATTCTCCCACAGTCTTCTAAGAAACTAAATTACAAGTTGAGATTGGTCTATAATATATTATTGAATGCAGTTTCTTCAACATGAGTTTTCTAATTCATCATAGCATAGGTCCTGATCCCTCAGTTCCACTAAATAAGTTATAATCTCCACTAGAAAAGGAATGCTACCTAAAATACAAAATATTCAACAAATACCTGTTGATTGATTGAAGTTAATACCAGATGTCATTTATATATGCTAAGTTTAATGAACAAATATGGATTCATGGTCAACATCAGAAACTTGAAGCTTGAAGAGCATAGTTCCCTTTAACCAAACTTTATTCCAAGTAAAAAGAATTTTCAGGAACATTTTTCACATAGATCATTTATGGTTTTTAAGTTGTTTAAAATCATATTCTATGGCTTTCTTTCTACAGTATTGACAAATATTTAAATAGAAAAGAGAGCAAGAAAAAATCAATGAGATTTTACCAAGTTTCAATTACTAGGTCAACCATGCCTGACTCCAGCTGGAATGCTTAGATTGTATTTTGTGATCAGTATAAACCTTTAAAACAGATTCAGATTAACCCACAGGATAAAGAAAAAATATATTTAAAAAAAATCTTTTAAAATATTCCTCATTCAATGAAATATGAGTGTATAATTCATTGAATACTATTAAAATTTGTCATTGGAATTAAAAAAAACTTATCCAGTTAAACTTCTTTTTCATTTAAAATATAAGAAAAAATGAATCCTGGAGAGAAGAAATAACATACCTATTGTCACATAGTAAATGCCATCACTGGAATTTCATTTTTTTTTCTGATTTCATGTCACTAAATTGCTTCTTCAATTCTGTCAGGTAAGTGGTATTGTGTGTATGTTTCAAGACATGAAAGACCTAAGATTGAAACCTAATTCAGATATTTGCTATTTCTGTGATCCTGAATACTTAACCTCTCTCAGGCTCAGTTCCTGACCAAAAAAAAATGGAGATAAGAATGGCACCTATTTCCCAGAGTTGTTGTGAGTTAAAAAAGAAAAATAATATGAAGGAATTTGTAATCTTTCATTACTATACAAAATAGAAGGTATTATTATTATTATTATAACGTGGGCTCCATTTTGAAAAAATAATATAAATAAGTGTAGGTTTTTGAGAGGATATATGTGTGTGGCTAGGCTTATGGGGGTAGAGGAGGTAGATCGATCTTAAGAAATGATGTAATTACTTTAAAATACAATATATTAAACGTGATGAACTTGTCATTGGAAGGTGGTTTAGATAGCATTTATTCCATTTCCTCAATTAAGGAAAATCTATGCTCTGCCTGAAGTACTGCCAAATTTCAAAATATTTTTTCTATATTATGTACCCTCCCCATATTTTTGACAATAATATATATATATATATATATATATATATATATATTTCATATGGTAAGAACTTAATGAAATTTTGTCGAAATGATTCATTTTCAGTTTTTTTCAGTTCATATATGTGAGTTAAGTACAGTGGAGTGTCTTAGGCAAAGAGTGATAGATAAATACAAAGATAGTAGTAACAACAACAAAGCTTTCAGATAGTCTATAAAGATTAACTTTCCTGTGGATACTCTAAGATAGGTCATTATTATGGACTATATGGAGGATTTCTTAAAGGGTACAATGGGAGAAGAATTCTAAGTCTTGACATATCCCACATCAAAAGTACATGGTCTAAACTACTCTGCTAGGGGAGGGTAAGAGTATGGTAGTGAGATGGGTGATATGAGATGAACATGACTTATTTTCCAGAATAAAATATGCAGTTGGATGAATATTCCATAGAGTTGGTCTGTTAGTACCATCACATTGAAACGATACTAGTTGGGCAGGGAATTGGTCCTAGAATTGAATATTAGAAACAAAATGTTCTCAATTGCTTTGAAGAATTTACCTAGTCTTTTAATGACCCTAATCATCTTTTGAAAACAAACATTCATTCATTTTCTTCTAGTAAAGCTATATGATTAATAGTAATCATGGGATTGTACAAACTCTAGAGAATTAAAATCAGGACTCATTCAAAGGACAGTAAAGAGTTTTATGGTGGTTGTATAAATCAACTGAAACATACTAATAAGGAAAATAATGTATATTCAATGGGGAAGATATAAGCAAATTCTTCTTGCATGTATATTATTTGGCTGTGGTAAATAAAGATAGGCATAGCAATATGGAATGTTTATTAAAAGATGCAGAGTGAGGGGAGGCTAGGTGGCACAGTGAGTAGAACACTAGCCGTGAAGTCAGGAGCAAATGAGTTCAAATCAAGCCTTTAACATTTAACACAAAAACTAACCCATGTGACCTTGGGCAAGTCACTTAACCCCAATTGCTCTACAAAAAGCAAAAAAAAACAAACAAAAAAAGATGCAAAGTGAAATAAGCTAAGCTAATAAAAACATACAATAACTACATCAATGTAAACATAATGAGCAATGAAATGAAATTGAATCTGGTATAGTTATACAAGCCAACATTCACCCCCAAGAAGAAGAGAAAAACAAAACACATGCATTTCTTTCAGTGGAGATCTGGGTGACTATGGTTATAGCAAATGTTGAAAATGTTGTCAGACACCATCCATGGATTTATTGAATTTTCTAAAAACATATTTTACTTCTGTATTTCTTTTAAATTTTAGTTATAAGGAAACTGGGTAGGGAAGGGAAAATGAGTTATATTCAGAAATGACTGTCATAAAACCAGAACAGAAGAACTAAAAAAAATGCAGCAAAAGTCATGCAAAAATATCATCTAAGAAATGTGTAGCCTTAAAAAGATAGGTCAATCATGTACAGAAGGACACTGTACTCTGTTAACTATTAAATATTAAGAGACTAAAAGTTCATCAGAATTCTGAGGCAGCCCCCCTAGGAAGGGCGGTCTTGGGAATATAGAATATTTACTTGAGAATATGGATAAGAGTGACACATAAGATGTAAGTGGATTGAAATTAATACCATGGAAGAAATTATCTAAATCAGCGAAATCATTTGATGCAGTAAAATCCTGAAGTGAATGTGTATTTTTTTGTCATACATGCTGGCAAAGAGGTGATTCTGAAGGTAGAAGGCTATATGTGAAGGGCAGGCTTTAGTAGGTGTTATTAAGGGTAAAGATTTTAAGAGTAAGTCATTTGATCTTATATTTATCTGTCATTTGAGGATCAGCTTAGGTATGTTTTGAACAGCTCAGCTAAAGATTGGTCACTACACCATAAATACTTAGTATATAACAACTCTGAAAGACATACAGAATGAGTGAAATAAGTATCAGTAGAGAGAAGATCACATCCCTGAAATTTAAAGATGTTTTAATCATTGATTTATCTACATATGACTGATAATATATAAACATACCTATTTATCCATATATCCTTGATTCTATATATCTATCTCTCATTGATCCATTGTCTTTTTTTTAAAAACAGAGGAACGTATTGGCACTGCCAAGCATCAATACTTGGAGTGGGGACAGCTATGAAATCCAAGCTCCAGCCTGCTTTTGCAAGAAACAGTAGAACAATTTACATTTAAGGGTAAGACAATGCAGATTCATAGACATTTTATGAGGGTGTGGGATAACTGTCATCTCAGCTCCTCTTTATTATAGAATCATCAGGAAATGGGAATAGCCCACAGGCTTTCTAAATTATTTGATGCATTATATGCATACACACACAGATAGACAGACAGACAAACACACACACACACACACACACACACATATATATATGCAAGTAGAAATATTTTAGTCTCCCCACTGTAGTATCTCTTTCTTTTCAGATTGCTTGGAAGTATGATAGGGTGATTAAAGGAGTCATCAATCCAATAGAAAAGTCTCCCTATCAATTGTGTATAGACTACCTTTTGAGGTAAAGAAGTGTACATCTTCATAGGATGGCAAAATGCCCACATCATAGTGACTGAGACTTTTGTTTTATGATTAACTGGTAAAAAAGCAGTTGGTCCACCATATGGAATATGCCCTCTGTCTCTGTATAACTAGTGCATTTCTATAGTTCTTGCAATAGTTTACATAAATGTAAACTTTCATTATAGCATCAACTAACTATTTCAGTTTTCTAAATATCAATTTCTTATTCTATAAATAGACATATAATGGATGTAATATCTAACTGATAGTGAGGTTGTGACAATAGATCTTTATAAATCTTAAAATGCTATACAAAAAGTCCCTATTTTCTATATGGACATTTCCTGAATTAGTGTAGACATTAATTTATATGGTTCCTTCATAGTGCCCCAAATGGAAAGCTGACCCAGTGTGGTTTGTTCAAGTATTATAAAAAGGGAATTATTTTACAGTAGTTTCAAAACTTCTTCTACTTTTGTGGGTAGCCTAAATCATAGTCTGCTACTAGGAATCTCAAATGTATGATACATGATCCTGTGATAGAGAGGAATTTCACCACCTCAATAGCAACCCCAGTTTCATCTCATTTATAGTAGTGGAGAAGTTGATGGATTATTTGAGTGCTCATTTTTATGGATGTATGTGAGTGAATTGAGTATCTTGAACTTCGTTGAGGAGAAAGGAAGATGTTAATTTATTCTTCTGCTTGACCCTCTTATCCACTTGTAGCGGCAAGCACCCCCACATCCCCAGGGTGGCTGACAACACAGGTTCTTAGATCAGCTTTTCTAAAGGAAAGCAACTCAAAATGGGTAAACAAGCTTACTTTAATCAATCAAACATATATCATTTACCTAGTTCAGGGGAAAAAGGTCAGCACCCTGAACTTCAGAGTATACAGACAGAAGTTTCAAAACAGAGAAACAAACAGATCAAGCAGACATGATTCCGAACTGTCCAACCATTACCTCAATACCAAATCACAGTTACCAGAGAGGGAAGCATCAACATCTGGGTTTTCAAAGCCGGGGGGCTCTCAACAGCTGCCCGGAGTTTCATCTGGTCAAATCACACACTTCTCAAAGTGAGCCCCAAAGCAAAGCCTCACATCAGGGATTATATAGCCTTCTCCTGGCACAGAGAATGTAAACACCCTCTTGACCCACTGCCCAATCACACAGCATCAAGGTGTGTGCATTCCTGAAAACCAAGCCTCCTGCCATAGGCTCCATGTGCCCACATTCAGCCTTTTAGGAGGCAGAGTATATTTTCAAATCAAGGAAGAGTCTCAGAATCTTTTAAGCCAATCAACAGGCCTAGGGGCAGGGAAGATCTTAAATTTGCATTTCCATTACACCACTTTGGGAAGGGGGCCTGCAAACAAGCTACTTATACAAGGGTTATCTCAGGAATTATTTTTTTTGTAGCTACTCTAAGTGACACAATGAGACGATTAGAGAATTCATCCATTAAAATCAACCCCAGAGATCAGATTTTACATGTGAAGCCAGTCTATTTTTGAGGGGTGATTAGGAAAAGTGTTGAATGTGTGACTTAAAATATTTGTATATTAACATTTCACATCAGATGTAGGTTAGGATTTAAACTTCATTATTTCTATTTTAATTATTGACTAACTGCTCAGAAATCATTAGTCTTTCCATATTTTCACTAGAGTTAAGCTTTCTTAGAATCTTCTGGGACATCTCTGTGTTTCAGAATTAATAGTTTGTGTTATTTTTTTTATTATTATTTAAAATAGCATCATTTACTATATGTGTGTGTTAGTGTGTGTGTGTTTGTGTGTGTGTGTGTATTCTTTATTTGTGTGTGTTATTTGAAAACTTATTAAAACAAAGAATGTCAGACCTGGAAAGGACCTTAGAGAGTGTCCAGTCTAATCTTCTTCATTCCACAGGTAGAAATTGAATACATTGCATTGTGACAATATAATAGAATCATAAAAATGGAATATACCTCAAAGGTCTATTAAAATGCAAACTGATAAGGTAACCCCTTTATGGCATTTTGAAAAAATATATCCCACCCCTGTTTGAGGGCTCCTAGTTACTAGGAACACAGTTTATCATAATTCAAACTGTTACTGAATGGGTCTAATTATTAGCACAAGGATATCAAGGGAATGGGCCAGGTTTGCTGACACACTATCATGCCCTTTAGCCAATCCTTCTCATTTTCATCTTTAAAATCAGCATTTCAATTTTCTTCAAGTAGGACATATATGACATCTCATAGATCCCCCATGCTGTACTTGTATTGTTTATGACCTGAAAAAAAGTACAGAATTTCATCACAATTTGAGTTCATTTTATAGGATTTGAGCTTTTGTTCCCTTGTGTAGAAATCTTTGGGGATATATTTAACTTCAGGTTTCCTGAATAACCATGACTTATACCAAAGATGGGGAATATGTGGCCTTGAGAACACATATGGGTTTCAAGGTTCTTGGATGCAGTCCTTTGACTGAGTCTATTTTTTGCAGAACAAATCTTTTTATTAAGTGGATATTTTTGGTGAAGTTTGGATTCAAACTTGAGGACTTAGAGGACCTACAGGGCCACATGTGGCCTTGAGGCTACAGATTCCCCACCCCTGGCTTGTACTTAGAGGCAGCTAGTAGCACAATGGATAAAATATAGGACCTGGAATCAAACAAAATAAGAGTTCAAATTTGGTCTCTCATACTTAATAGCTACCTTAAAGATAGCTAAGTGGCACAGAAAATAGAGTTTCAGGCCTGGAGTCAGGAAGACTCATCTTCCTGAGTTCATATCTGGCTTTAGATACTTCATAGTTGTGTGACCCTAGACAAGTCACTTGACCCTGTTTGCCTAAGTTTTCTCAACTATAGAATGAGTTAGAGAAGGAAAAGGCAAAATATTCTAGCATCTTTGCCAAGAAAATTCAAATGATGTAGAAAGAGGTGGATATAACTAAATGACTGAATAACAACAACTTAGTAGATATGTGGACCTGAACTTAACATCTTTTTGCTTCATTTTCCTCAATTATAAAACGGAAATCATAAAAACAGCTTCCTCTGATATTAACTAGTTTTGGGAACATGAGAAAATACCTTCACTTCTCAATGTCTCAGGTAATATTGTAAATCTGTAAATTATAGATAAATTTTAAATATGCATTAGGGGATGGCATCTTGATACCTGAGATCCCTACAACATTGAAATCCCAAGAACCAATCCCTCCTCTTCCCCTAGTAAAAGAAAAGGGATCATAGCCAAGATAACTCACTTGTTAAGGCAAAAGAAAACATTAGAATGTAGTTTGAAATTTCAATTGGAATGATGTATAAAATAACCTTGCTCTACTGTTATTTTGTGAATGCTGAGTCTACAACTCATTCTATTACACTCCAAAAAATGAGAAGAGGCATTTATCAATTTAGATTGTCACATATGACAAAATACTCCTTGCATATATGACCTGAAAGTAGAGAAGAGACCTTTTCCCTCTATCACAAATTCAATTAATCCTATGAATTTTAGAAAAAGGTAAAGCAAAGATCTTAAAAAGCTATAATGCCCACATACAAACCAAAACATCCTTCTATAATTTATATGACATATTTTAAGCCCATTTCTTACAAAAAGCTACTCTGCCAGGGGTCTCATGATTCATTAATATGTTAAGAACAAACTCAGAATATAAGAGCTCAGGAAATAATCTTATTGTTTGACAGGCTACATTGATCAATTATGTTGTCTCTGGATATATGAATAAAATAAAATAATAGTAGAAATAAACACAGACTCTTTTTAGTTGACATTTGAAACACAAAACATATTTGCAAGGCAAAAAAAAATAAAACCAATAGTATTTCACCATTTTAAAAATTATTGTTTTTAATAGCTAACATTTATATAGAATTATAAGGTTTACAAAGTACGTTGCCTGCAACAAAACTCTAAGGTATTTAGCGTTATTTTACAGACAAGGAAAACCTAAGTCAGGAAATGAAGATTTAAAGTAATTTGTCCATAGCTATGGAGGAGTATAGCTGGAATTAGAATCCAGCTTTTCTTTCTCAAAGGGCAGCACACTTTCCACTATATAATCTATGCTCTCTAGTCAGGTTAAATATACTCTTAAGCCATTTGTAAGCAGACAGACTAGTTAGCTAATGGAAAAACCTATTTTTTTTTAAATTCATTGATTCTCAGTGGCTAATGCTTTCTATTTAGAAATTATCATTCTGGAAGCATGTATTCTGTCTTACACATAACTAATTCACTACCAGTAAGGCCTGTTAATCCACTCATCATAGTGATAGGTTGTCACTAACTTATTCATAGTTGATTTAACAAGATGGGATTTTAAAAAGATGAATGTAAATTCCTGTGCTCTAGGAAAGCCAACTCCACAAATACAGTGATCACAATTGAGACCAATGAAAAACCTGAGAGACAGAGTTTCTGGGTAATTAATAATCAATATCTTAATTTGGTTAGCAAATAATAAATTGACGGTCAGTGATTTCTCTCTGTAACCAAAGACACCAAATTGAGGCCCTGGATATAATAAATATATTTGAAAGAGAATGCCCCTGACAGCATAAATCAACCCTGGCTTGTGAAAACTCAGTTAGAGAGTAGGCATATTAATGAAGCGGTGGACAAAAGTCTTTAACCACTCCTGGTGAGAATGTGGCTTGATCTTGAGACAACCACTTCCAACAATCTATCTGCACAAAGGAATCCATCTCTACCCAGATCACTCTGGTTGATTTTCTCCTGAGAAATTTGAACTTGGATTTAATCCAAGTTACCCTAAACTCCATATGAGGAGTGCAAGGCCATAGGTTTGATGTTAGGGGGTTAAAATTCACATAGATTAGATTCTATTTATACTCTTAACAAAAGCCAGGTCTTTTAGTTGGGTGGGGTACTGCTCAAGATCCCAAGATTGCAGGAGCATATAAGTGAAAATTAGGCCAATTTCATCTATCTGTCTTTTCCTTCAGAGACTGGCTGACCTATAGAGGCCGGTCCCAAGTGAGGAAGTTAAAAAAAAAAAACAACTGAATCCTAATGAATAATTAGTTATTATTATAATAAAAATATAATTTTCCTAGCATCACTAGATATCAGTGTTTGAGAATAATAGTTTGTAGTTTTAGTGATTATAGGTCACTAAGTTTAATCAGTCTACTAAAATAATGCTGATATGAACTGGGGAGAGAGTGATTGGTCTGATTTGTGAATTCATGGGCACAGGGAACTCCTGGTGAGAAAACCCCCCCCTACAGATGTAAATCTTCAATTATTTCTGCAACTTGTAGTCTTTTACAGTCACTTTGAATATTGAGCAACTAAATGAATTACTAAGGGCACACAACTAGTCTGAATCAGAGGTGGAAACTGAATCGTGGTCTTCCTTATTTTCATCTCTCTATCTCCTACCCAGGGATGCCTCTCAATAAACTCTATGAAACATTAAAGAAGCAGTTTTTGAAATGAAGGAAGTAATACTATTAATATACTCTCCCTGTCAGATCCTATTTGAGGTGTTATGGTGAGTTTTCAGTAGTACATTTTAGGTGGACCATTGATAAGCTGGAACCTGTCCAAAACTGAATGATGAGTATGGTGAGAAGAGAGAAGGTCATGGTACAAGAGAAATGGTTGAATGAACTACAGACATGTAACCTTGAAAGGATAAGAGTCAGGGGGAATATTTTAGCTGCCTTCAAGTACTTGAATAGCTGTCACTTAGAAGACATATGACATTTGTTCTGTTTTTCCCCAGGGAGTAGATTTTATACCCACTTTTGAATTTTACATATTTAAAATGAACTGAGATACAGAGAGGATACATAAGGAAGTAGTGCTCTTTATGTTACTGGAACTTTCAAGGTACTTCAATGTCTCATTCCATCTCTACCCACCCTTTCCATGTCCCCCTCTGGAATGTCTACCCCCACAACTGGTAAACTTCATTTTAATATTTAATTGTAGACCTCTTCTTTTTCATTCTTTTATTTACCTAGAAGACACTAAAATCCTTTAGATATATAAGATATATATCCTTTAGATATATAAGATCCTTTCTGAGAGTAAGGCCTCCCTTGACCCTTTTAAATTTCTGGTTATTCTTTCTATTATACACCTCAGCAATTGTTCTCAAAGGGGGAAATCATTGTCATTTCCTGACTGCTTCTAGCACCATCAGTCAAAATTTTCTCCTTGGCCTTTTAATTTATCTGGCATTACATTACTATACTTTGTTACTCTGAAGTCACCTCACCACCACCACTCCAATTATCTTGTCATTTATTATGCAATCTAGTGTTCTCTTCCTTTCCTTTATACCCATAGCCCATTCCTTGCTCTGAGAGCAGTAGAAAACAATACTACTATTTCTCCTTGAAAGGATCTATTAACTAATGTCCCTATGTTCCATTTTCCATACCAGTTTCCAGGTAGAAATACCTTTCCTGGACCAACAATCTTCTGTTCTCCCATGGTACATACCACAGGGAAGAAGGTCAGGTAGCTCAGATGCTGCTGTTCTGAAGATTTGATGAGAATGTAGTGCTGTCTGTCTGTCTCTTCTGTTTTTTTTTCACATTCATTAGCACAATTTAAGTATAACTACACATTTATATTACCCAGTAATACCTCCATCTTCTCACTGATTTAATAGGATGTGGGGACTGGGGGGGAACATTAGGAGAGGATTATAATCCCCAAATTTCTAGCTATCACTTCTTCCATCTTTGCTCCAATAGAAGTGTTTATCCCTGGCTCCATCTGTGGCCTGTGAAATAGATTATTAATTTTTGCCACTAGAATGTAACTTCTTTAAAGAGTTTATCTTATTTGTGTATCTGTTTTCCCAGAGTATGGTACAGTGTTTGGTTCAGAGTACAGTACAAGTAATAAAAGTTAAATAAATATTTTTCACGCATTCATTCATCCACTTTTGCAAAATTCATATACCAGTTTAGCTTATGTCTTGAATCTTTTCCTCCTTGGGCATGATCATCCCCACTGCCCCCATTTATTAGTCCCTAAAACTTCCTGGAGGGGACCATCCATATTAGGCACACCTGTTAATTCAGAAGATGAAAATATTCTTCTGACTTCTAGACCAATACTCTTTCCATTGCATTACATCTAAAACCCAGAGCTTTCAACATTAAATATATATATATATATATAGATAGATAGATAGATAGATAGATAGATAGATATGTGTATGTTTTTTACACAGATATACATACATGTATGTGTGTGTGTATGTATTTGAACCAGATATGCATATTAATCTCAAGTGGATAACGTCCATATTTAGGAAAAGGGAGTCCATTCCTGGGAGACAGGTATTATTCTTAAATATGATGCTGCAATTATATGAAAAAGTTATGATAACGCTTAAAGACTGGAGTCAGTAGGTTTGTGGCATTAAAAGACGCAGGCATATTTTTATTTCTTCTAAAAGGAATTGCACCACTAATAGTCTTTCTCCTTCCGTCTGCTTCTGAAATCCTCTTATCCTCTCCTGATAGACAGACACAAATTGAATTACCAAAGAAGAATAGGTGTGTGTATATCTTAAAAAGAGAGAGTTGTCTGTCATCTCAGATTTCCAAACCTGTCTCACTTCTGCCATCTTGTGGATCTAAGATAGTCATACCAAAGAATTCACTGCTGGAATCTGAAAGAACCTTTTCAAACTCTGAAGTGTTTGACATTCAGCAAAAATTATCATTGTGAAAAATGAGATGACTTCTCTTATTTTAATGTGGATTGACTCTTTATTCCTTTTTTTCAAATTCTCAACACTAGTGATGTGTATTCGAAAACAAAGGTATGGCAACAAAAACTTATTTTAACAATTCCCTAGATGTGGTAAAATCTAGAATTCAAGAGAACTTCTATTGTAACTTCCTCATTTCATAAGTATTTTTTCTTCCTTTTCCAAATTTAGAAATTGAGATATAGAGAGATTAAGTCATATGTTTGTCAAACACATATCCAGACTTTAAATCTAGTAGAATTTCCATATAGTGTTTTTTTTTTTCATCTAACACCATTTGGCCAAATGGCCTTTGGCAAATCATTTATCCTTACTGTGCTTCATTTGCTTCACTGTAAAATAGGATTAGAAACAGTATTCTATCTTCCCTATAAGCTACTATTGCTATTTTTCATTGTTATTGACATAGATGTTCCTTTAGGATCCCCTTTAAGGTGGTCTACAATCCCAAGGTAGACAGTTCATACATGGTAACCTTTTAAGAAAGTTATTCCCTAAGAGAACCATGCTCTATCATAAGCAGGTAGTGCTACATGTTTCTCAGTACCACTTAGTTAACTTCTCCAAGCATTGTCTTTCCTTCCTGAAAATGCATTTTAACATTGTAAAACAAAAACTAATGAACTGAACCAAGAAGATAAAATCCCAATCCTTAAGGGAAAAAAAAGGATATACAAACTGAAGCAAAACCAGGGGAGTATGATCAGTTCAATGTGGGAGTGGAAACGATCCCTAGTTGAGCAAGAAAGGCTTACTTTATTGACATAGAAGGAAAGCAGAAAAGACAGAAAAGCAGAAAAGGTATTATTTCCCCCCTTTGTTTTTCCTTTCTTTTAACGGGATCTGTTTCCACCTATGGTAATACTAAACCAGGGTACAATATATCTCTGTCACCTATGACTACAAATATAGTAATTTGCTCAAAAGGCAAGCCTTTCTTTAAAAAAAAAAAGGTGTTGTACAGAACTTCGACAAAAATTCTACAGAATGTGTACAGAAACTGGTTTGCTTTTAATTGATCATCTAGCTTAGGGGGGAAACCTCACTAGATATCAGTAAATGGTCCTTAGTATCACAGCTTAGAGAAAATTAGGAAAGGGTAATGATGAATATGTTAGACCTATGATTACTAGCTAAAATAATTACTTATTAATAATAAATACTAATGTTAATAATACTATACTCAAAGGTCAAAATAATGGGAAGCTTATGGTGAAGGACAAGGAAAAGAAAGAATATCAGGCTAATTTATTGTAGAGATTAATGTACTTCAATGTATCAGTGGAAAACAAATGTTAGCAGTTATTTAAGATGACTCTACTCAAAACTGGCATAAAGATAGGAAAATCATCATTTGCTATTTACCTTAGTTTCCTCATCTATAAAATGAGATGTAAAAGGAAATAACAAACTACTCCAATATCTTTGCCAAGAAAATCCCAAAAGGAGTCATGAAGAATGAAGAATCAAATATAACTGAAAAATGACTGAACAACAACAGTAGGGTGATATAATTATAATGGCTAATCTTAGAAAAAAATCTAGAGAAAATATATAGGATATTTTAACAATCAAAATCTGAAAAGAAAAAATGAAGACATTGACATCAAATACCATCACAGTGCAAATTCTGCAAATTTATTAAAATATGAAATAAATGACAAAACAACAGTAAGAACACAAATTATTTTTTAAAAGAAATGGGCATGCTAGAACTAGAATTATGAAAAGTGTTTTTATTACTCAATGGCCTTAATCCAACTTTGAGATAAATACTGCAAAAACAGAGAAATTAAAAGTCTAACATATTCTACCTAGAAGTCTTTACTTCTGGGCAAAACTGAAGAAGTCTAGATACTATAATAAAGAGTTATTCATCTATGAAATCTTATTTTGATATAAAAATATTATTTCGATTCAATTAATGTAATGATCTTTTCTTTAACAAATTAATTAATTTATTTTTAGTTTTCAACATTAACTTCCATAAGTTTTAAATTTTCTCCAACTCCCTTGCTTCCCATCTCCCCAAGATAGTGTAAAATTCAATATAGGCTCTACATGTACATTCTTATTAACATATTTTCACATTAGTCATATTGTATAGAAGAATAGGAGTGAATGGGAAGAACAATAAGAAAGAAAAAACAAAATGAAACAAAAATAAAACCATACAAAACAAGAAAGCAAAGAGTATGCTTTGGTCTGCATTCAGAGTCCATATTTCTCTGGATGTGGATGGAATTTTCCATCATGAGTCATTTGGAGTTGTTTTAGGTCCATTCATTGCTTAGATAGATAAAAGGGCTATCTATCAAAGCCAGTCACTGCACAACGTGGCTGTTACTGTGTAAAGTGTTCTCCTGGTTCTACTCACTTCACTCAGCATCAGTTTATATGCATTTTTCCAGGCTTTACTGAAGTTTGCCTGCTCATCATTTCTTATAGAACAATAATATTCCATTTCATTCCTATACTACCATTTGTTCAGCCATCCCCCAATTGATCAGTATCTCCACAATTTCCAGTTCTTGGCCACTACAAAAAGACCTGCTATGAAAATTTTTTGTACATGTGGGTCATTTTCCCACCTTTATAATCTCTTTATGATACAGCCCTAGAAGTGGAATTGCTGGGTCAAATGTAAAGTTCTTTTTACCAAGGAAAAACGTGCTGAAGAATTGGATATTGAATTTTGGGTCATATTGAATCAACAGTTGGAAGTAATAGCTACAAATATTCTGCTTCTCCTTATATTGTAAGGAGAAGACTGCAGTTCAATATTTTGTGAGAATATCTGGCATCCTTGTTAATCCTAAATAGGAATAAAATGTTTAGAATAATAATTGGGCAATGCTTCTCTTTACTTTAATAACTTTTAAATAAAAATAATAAATTTGGAAATCATCCTATAAAAACTATATACTATTAATTAAACACAAAGATAGCTATAGAAATATAAATACACATATATTATGAGATGAAAATTAGTGATTGTTATTCTTAGAGCACCTGATAAATGGGTCAAAACATTATAGATTTTTGGAGATACAGAAAGCACTTTTTTAACAATAGTAAAAACTGATAATAGGTAAAAATCCATTAGATTCATTGAATGCAAATGATAGTTGTTTACCTCCATAGAGAGTCTTTGAAACATCTAAGACCCTTAAATGAAGCAAAATGTCCTCTATGGGTAACAGCTACATAAACTTAATAAAATATATTTTGAAAGAAAATTAGACTTCATGAATGAGTCATGTGCATTTGATTGGCAAATAGGGTATTTGTGATCACAGTTTAGTAAAAAGGCGTTGCCACCAGAATTGATAGTAGGATATACCTCAAGAGACTTGGATTTAGTGAGAAATTTGGATTATAAAATAGACATTTAAATTTGTGGAAATCATCACTGTAGATGCCAAACTATTAAAATTAATAATAAGTCATGAAATGGTAGATATTGAATTTTGATATTTATGATATCCTAGCTACTTTTATTTCATGGACTAAGATTACATGATGTGTTATCATGGTATGAGAACATATTATAAATGTAGTTCTTAAAATGTCTTGAAGAAGACTAGTAATAAACACTTTTGGAAAAAGACCATAGTTACAAATTGAACCATTCACCAAAATATCACATATATAACACTGATTAATAAAAAAGAAACATATAGGCAATCAGTGCTTTAACAGATGTGACTATATCAAATATCCTTTACATAAAATTTGCACCGAATTATTTTTAAAACATGAACACCTAACAAATAAGATCAAAATAATTTGAGAACATGATGTAGTACATACTATCTATGTTATCCTGTCTGCTACTGAAATTGTGTAAAAGGGGGTGGCTAGGTGGAGCAGTGAATAGAGCACTGGCCCATCAGTCAGGAAGATCTGAGTTCAAATCCAATCTCAGACACTTGACACACTTACTAGCCATATGACTTTGGGCAAGTCACTTAACCCCAATTGCCCTCCAAAAAGAAAAAAAAAGAGAAATTGTATAGAAGAAGATGCTTTAAATGCATCTTTACAGGACAAGCTGTTATTGTTTTTCCCTGTAGGAATGTAAATAGTTCAAATTTGATAAGTTCATAGTGATTCCTTTTCCCTGTTTTCCTTCTCAAGATTCTCTTGCTTCTTGTATCAGAATGTCAGACTTTCTATTCAACTCTGTTTTTTTTTTCCTCAAGAATGCTTGAAAGTCCTCTTTTCCAGTGAATGACCAAACTTTCCCATGAAACATGATACTCAGTTTTCCTGGGTAGGTGATTCTTGGTTTTAATCCCAGGTCATTTAACCTGTGAAATATCATATTCCATGCCATTCAATCCCTCAGTGTAGAAGCTGCCAGATCCTGTGTTATGCTGATTGTGTTTCCACAATGTTGAAATTGTTTCTTCCTGGCTGCTTGTAATATTCTCTCCTTGATCTGGGAATTCTGGAACCTGGATACAATATTCCTAGGAGTTTTCTTTTTGGGATCTTTTTCAGAAGATGATCTGTGGATTCTTTCGACCCCTAATTTGCCCTCTGGTTCTAAAACATCCGGGCAATTTTCCTTAAGAATTTTTTGAAGGATAATTTCTAGATTCTTTCTTTGATCATGGCTTTCAGATTGTACAATGATTTTTAGTTTATCTCCCCTGGATCTATTTTATATGTCAGTGGTTTTTCCCATGATATATTTCACATTGCCTTCTATTCTTTCATTTTTTTGGATCTGCTTAATAGCGTCTTGATTTCTCATAAAGTCACTAGCTCTCATTTGCTCCAGTCTAATTCTGAAGGGATGAATCTCCTCAGTGAGCTTTTGAGATTCTTTTTCCATCTGGCATATTTGGCTTTTTAAGGCATTCTTCTCCACGTTGCCTTTTTGAGCCCCTTTTGCCATTTTAGTTAGTCTGTTTTTTAAGGTGTTATTTTCCTCAGTCAGGCTGTTGATTGTCATTTCATACTTTTCTTGCATCTTTCTCATTTCTCTTCCCAAATTTCCCCCCACTTCTCTTATCTACTTCTTAAGGTCCTCTATGGCCTGTAACCAGCTCATATTTTCATTTGGGGCTTTTGGTGTAGGATTTCTGACTTCCCAGTCTTCCTCCTGTTCCATGCTTTGATGCTCTTTGCCCCCAAAATAGGAGTCTAATATTGCATTTTTCTGTTTATTTTGGTTCCTTTGCCTAGGCATGTTGCCACTCAATTACTTGACTTTTGGGCTTGTTGAGACAGTAGGACTCTGCCATCAGCCATGGGAACATCTATCCCAAACGCTGGGGTTTTCTCAACTTCCAGAGATATTAGTTGGGTGAGCTCTGCGAAGCCTCCACACACTCTGGCAAGTTGGTCACACACCCCAAGACCTCTACCCCAGACTGCAATCCAAATCCAAAAAGGGTAAAGCAAGAGCAATTTCCCCCCAGACTGATCTCCGGAATCCTCCTATAGTTCATAGGCCAGGAGCTGAAGCTGCAATGCCACAATGTGATGCAAGCTGTGCCTGCTCCTCAGCAGCTTCTCGCTCGCAGGGGAAGAAGCTGATGCATTCTACCAACCAGTCCCAAAGTCCATAGAGCACTAACCTCTCACTTTGTCGTAGGCATCTATGTGTTGATAATTCTGGAAATGCCACAACTCCTGGTGTTCTGGGGTCCCTCCAGCTGGCTGCTGGTTGGGCCACCCTGGGGCTAAAACCTCTGACTCCTGAGGGCCTCAACTCGGCTCCCAGAGTGCTGTGATGGCTGCTTCCTGCCAGACTGCCAGGCTGTCCTGAGCAGGAGGTTAGCTTCTCTATGTCATTTTGTGGGTCCTGTAGCTCCAGTGTTTGTTCAGAGTACCCTTTTATATAGACTGGAAGTGGTGGTTGCCAGAGCTCCGTGAAAATGCTGTTTCTACTCTGCCATCTTGACTTTGCTCCCCTCTTGCCTTATCTTTAAAATTAGCATAATAAGCATGATACCATAAGCAAATCAGGAGAGCAAGAGACAGTTTTCCTATTAGGTCTATGGAGAAGGGAAGAATTTATGACCAAACAGGCAATAGTGAAAATTATTAAATGTAATATGGATAATCTTGATTACATTGATTTAAAAAAATATTTTGCACAGACAAAACTAATGCAACCAACATTAGAAGGGAAGCAGAAAGCTATGAAACTATTTTTTACAGTCAGTGTCTCTGATAAAGGCTTCATTTCTAAAATATATAGAGAACTAAGAACAATTTATAAGATTACAAATCATTCCTCAATTGATAAATAGTCAAAAGATATGAACACATAGTTTTTAGGTGAATAAATTAACTCTCTTTGAGTCATATGAAAAAGAGTACATTAAATAACTATTGATTAGAGAAAGGGAAATTAGAATGACTCTGAGGTATCACATCACACCTATTAGATTGGAAAATATGATAACAAAGAGGGAATGATAAATGTTGGAGAATATGTGGGGAAATTGGAATTCATTGTTAGTGGATCTGTGAACTGATCTAACCCTTCTGGAAAGCAATTTGGAACTATGCCCAAAGGACTATAAAATTGCATATCCTTTGATCTAGCAATACCACTACTTGGTCTGTATCCCTAAGAGATCATAAAAAATGAAAACTATGCAATGTACAAAAATATTTATCCAGCTCTTTTTGTGGTGACCAAGAACTGGAAATTGAGGGAATACCCATCATTTGGAGAATGACTGAACAAGCTGTGGCACATGAATGTAATGGAATACCATTCTTCCATATGAAATGATGATGGGAGCAGAGTCAAGATGGTGGAGTAGAAACAGAACTTCCACAGGGCCCTGGCTTCCACCTGCTCAAATTCATGTAAAAGGTGACTCTGAACAAAATGCAGAGCTACAGAACCCACAAAATGACACAGAGAAGCTAACTTCCCATTGAGGACAGTGGGGCAGGCCAGCAGGAAGCTGCCAGTGCAGCACTCTGGGAGCTAAGCCCAGCCCCACAAAAACCCGAAGTTTTAGCCTCAGAACAGGTCTGACCAGCCACTGGCTAGAGGGAATTCAGATCACCAGAAGCTGTGGTTATTTCCAGAATTATCAAACCATAGATGCAAAGGACCAAGTGAGAGGTTAGTGCAGTTTTGTCTTTGAGATCCGGTAGTTTAGGAGTGTGGTCAGTTTTATCCCCTGGAGGGAGAAGCTGCTGAGGCTTCACGTCCCTGCAGCCCCCACCACATGGTAGCTTCAGCACCATGCTTGGAGATTGTAGGGGGACCAACAGCCAGTCTGAGGGGTGATTGCTCTTGCTTTAACCTGCTTGGATCTGGAATGCAGTGTAGGGTGGAGGTCCTGGGGTGTGCAATCAGCTTGCCAGAGCATGTGGAGGCTTCAGAGAGGGCAACCAACTAATACTTTTGGCAGCTGAGAAAACCCAGTGTTTGGAATAAAGCTCCCCTGTCTGGTAGCAGAGCCCTACTGAGGCAAAAAGCCCCAAAGTCAAGTAATTTAGTGGCAACATGAGCAGACCAAGGAAGCAAAGAAAGCAGAGCAACCCAATTTTACAATACTATTTTGGGGGCAAAAAGGATCAAAGCAGGGAAGAGGAGGAAGACAGCCAAGTCAGAACGCCTGAACCAAAAGCTTCCAAGAAAAATACAAGCTGGTTATAAGCCACAGAGGAGCTTAAAAAGGATTTTGAAAACCAAATTAGAGAAGTGGAGGAAAAATTGTGAAGAGAAATGAGAATGAGGAAAGAAAATTATGAAATAAGAGTCAACAACCTGAGTGAAGAAAATAACACCTTAAAATAGACTAACTCAGATGGCAAAAGAGGTTCAAAGGGGCAATGAGGAGAAGAATGACTTAAAAAGCCAAATTTGCCAGATGGAAAAAGAATCTCAAAAGCTCACTGAAGAGAATCATTCTGTCAGAATTAGACTGGAGCAAATGGAAGCTAGTGACTTTATGAGAAATCAAGATACTATTAAACTCAGGCAGTTAAGTGGTGTAGTGAATAGAGCACCAGTCCTGGAGTCAGGAGGACTGAGATCCAATCGAGTCTCAGACACTTAACACAAAAATCTAGCTGTGTGACCTTGGGCAAGTTACTTAAACCCAACTGCCCTCCAAAAAAATAAAAATGAAAAAAAGATACTATTAAACAGATCTAAAAAATGAAAAAAAAAAATAGAAGCCAATGTGAAATATCTCATTTGGAAAGCCACTGACCTGAGAAATAGATCCAGGAGAGATAATCTAAAAATTATTGGACAATCTGAAAGCCATGATCAAAAAGAAAAAGAACGTAGAAATCATCTTCAAGAAATTCTCAAGGAAAAATGCCCCGATGTTTTAGAAACAGAGGGCAAAATAGAGGTTGAAAGAATGCACTGATCACTTCCAGAAAAAGATCCCCAAAAGATACCTCCTAGGAATATTATTGCCAGGTTGTGGAATTCCCAGATCCAGAAGAAAATATTACAAGCAGCCAGGAAGAAACCATTTGAATATTGTGGAAACAATCAGGATGACACAGGATCTGGCAGCTTATAAACAGAGGGATCGAGGGGCTTGGAGAATGATATTCTAGGTGTTAAATGAGCTGGGATTGAAACCAAGAATCACCTACCCAGCAAAACTGAATATCATGTTTCAAGGTTAAATATGATCATTCACTGGAATGGAGGGGTTTCACGCATTCTTGATGAAAAACCCAGAGTTGAATAGAAAATGTGACATTCAGACACAAGAAGCAAGAGATGCTTGAGAAGGAAAACAGGGAAAAAAAATCATAAGGAACTTATCAAAATTGAATTATTTAAATTCCTACATGGAAAAATGATAATTATAACTTATGAAAGTTTCCTCAGTATGAGAATAGTTGAAGGGAATAATATATATACACACACAATACATATATATGTCTATATGGAGGTTATATGGACGTATGAATATGTATGTGAATGTGTATATATGTGTACAGGTATACATAAATAGCACAGGACCAATTTAATAGGAAGGGCTGATACTTAAAATGTGAAATTAAGAAGTGAGAAAGGAATATAATGAGAGGAAATAAGGAGAGACAGAATGAGGTACACTATCTCACATAGAAGAGACAAGGGAAATGGTTATAATGGAGGGGAAGAACAGGAAGACAAAAGGGAATGGGTCAAACTTGTTCTCATTGAATTTGGCTTAGGGAGGGAATGCCATACACACTAAATAGGGTATCTCACCCTACGGGAGAGTTAGAGTGAAGGGGATGACAAGGGGTTGGTGGAAGGGAGGGCAGGCTGGGGGGAGGGAAGTTGGAAGCACCCATTTTTGTAAAGGGACATGATCAAACTAGAGAATAGAACAAGTGGGAGGTGGGATAGGAGGGAGGGAAATATAGTCAGTCTTTTACAATATATCCACTATGGAAATGTTTTGCATAGCTACACATGTACAACTTATATTGAATTGCGTATCTTCCCAGTAAATGTGGGTGACAAGGGAGGAAGAGAATTAATCTGGAATTCAAAGCTTTAAAATCAAATTTTTATATAATGGGAAATAAGATATACAGGCACTGGGGCATAGATATTCCACCATGCCCTACTAGAAAGTTGGAGGGAATATGGAAGAATATATAGTACAGAGCAGATTGGAGGAAGACATATCCAGTGAGATTGCTATTTTGGTGTGGTAGGTATGGGGAAATGGGGAGAAAATGTGTTACTCAAGATCTTGTGAAAATGAATGATGTAGACCAGAAGTTAATAAAGCATTTGATAAACCCTGAAAAAAAAGAAATTATGATAATGTGGACTTCAGAAAATCCTGGAAGGAATTACATGCACTCATTCTGAGTGAAGTGAGCAGAACCAGGAGGACATTATGTATAGTAACAGTGATATTATGCAATGACCAACTCTGATACATCTAGCTCTTCTCAACAAAACAATGATCTAAGACATTTCCAAAAGATTCAAGATGGAAAATGCCATATAGAGAAAGAAATATGGAGCCTGAATGATTATTGAAGCACAGTATTTTCTCTCTCTTTCTTTCTTTCTCTCTTTCTTTTTTCTTCCTTCCTTCCTTCCTTCCTTCCTTCCTTCCTTCCTTCCTCCCTTCCTCCCTTTTCTTTCTTTCTTTCTTTCTTTCTTTCTTTCTTTCTTTCTTTCTTTCTTTCTTTCTGTCTGTCTGTCTGTCTGTCTTTCTTTCTTTCTTTCTTTCTTCTTTCCCCTTTGTTTCTGATTATTATTTACAACACGACTAATGTATAAATATGTTAATATAATTGTACATATACAGCCTTTATCAGATTCCATGCCATCTTGGCAAAGGGGTATAGGAGCAAGGGAGGAAAAGCCTGGAAATTAAAATCTTATAAAAGTGAATGTTGGAAACTAGAAAAAATTAAAATTAAATTTAAAAAAATGAAATAAGCATAATAATCCATTCAACCTTATTTAATACATATGTATTAAGAACTCAGGATCTGACATACCATGTATTATGCTAACACCCAGGGATGCAATTAATAAAAAGAAAAACTAATTTCTGCCCTCAATTGTTTAAATGTAAAGAGACACATTACCCACAAATGGAAACAAGAAATGGGGGTGGGGTGCATGGCATTTGGACACCTCGGGGTGCCTGGCATGGGGTATCTTTTTCTTTGGAATGGAAAACAGACAGGGTAGCAGACATAAAGTTGAGTGATTTGATAGACCAGTTTCTTCCCTTTATAAAACAAGGTATTGGAGGGAGTTTGGTACTCTAGCTTCTTGATCTCCAAACAGAGGTGAAAGGATGCTGAGACAGGTGGAGTTAACCAGGAATTGAGTTAGCAACATCGGGATGATTTTTGAAGTGATGAGTTCATCCTACAAGAGGCAACTTGTTCAATGGAATTAAAACCAGGTAGGTTGACAGATAAAACAATTTCTATTATCTGTACTACTTTCCTAATAGAGTTATTGATAGCTCTTCTTAGAGAAGATACTGTAATTCCGTATTCTGACAATGTCATATCCAACAAAAACAATTTTAAGGGAGAAATCATTGCAAAGAAATCTCCAGTTTTTCTCACCTCACCCATCCTATTCCCATTTTGGAAGCAGAGATGGAGCTGCTAGATTTGTTAGTAATATCTTAATAGTAATGTTTGCTTAATTCATCAAGATTAAGATTCAATATATATTGTTTTCTCAACTATAATGTAATGTTTTCGTATTAACAGTTATTACTATAGTACATAAGTGTATAGTCTTAAATAAAAGCTGATTAAATATGTTTGGCTGGTGATACATACCAGAAAGAGGGTCATGACAAATAATAAAAGAATCTCACTATTATCAATTTTTAAAAGTTAACCCTAGAGCCCTGATCAGAGAATTAGTAAGCTGTCCTCTGGGGACCCACAGTTTGAGTGGACTATGTATTATGACGTATCTGCAAAGGCAATGCTATCCTTCATTCTGCCATGAAGGTGATTCTGAATTCCAGAAGGCTCTGTCCCATAGTATAAATGCTAGAAGGTTTTAAGGTTGGATTTTTAAAAAATTGTCAGTCATTCAAGAAGAAGCTCAGATAGTTATCCATAAGCTTTGGTAGGTTGTCTCTAAAGGAGAAAAAAATTCTTTCAGTCTCAATAGCTAGCACTAAAAGTTTGCAAAACTCTCTGTATTTTATTTGATTTGATCCTCACAAAAACCTGTGTGGTAGGAATTAGTCTTAAGCAGTCAAAGAATTCTGTCTATTAAGGTTCAGAGTGGTTGATATCTGCAGCAGAGGAGGAGGACACACTGATATAATTACAGGTCCTTAAAATAATGAAGCATACTCTATTTATCAAGTCAGGTAAATGTGCTAGATATTTTGGAAAGATATATAGGATCAGCAATACAGAGGAGGAATAGACTTCACAAATTATCTGCTCCAAGTCCTCATTTTACCCAGGAGAAAACCAAAATTCTAAGAGGAGATGAGATTTACCCAAGGTCATTTATAACTCGTGCTCTAGCACATTTCCTCTCACCACCATGTCAGTATTCTAAACAAAATAATCATAAGTAAACATTGCTGCCTGGAAAAACTAAAAAAATACATCTATTTGAGAAATGTAAGGACTTACCAGATCATTCCCTGAAGGTACAATATAAATGAGGTACTCTTTTTTTTACCCACTATGTATATGTAATTAAGAGAAGGAATGGCATAAAACACATTCTACTTCAATGCCCCTATTTATTTCTCTCTTTCTCTACCTCCCCAAAATCATCTTTGTCTAAACTAGCTCTACTAGTTATTTTTACTGGTTTCCTTGAATGTTTAATGTTCATAAAAATAATTTGGCATTTACCATTTATTGTCATTGTGTTTTTTAATTATATTTTAATTACCCCAAATACACTCTAAGTTTCAGACCAGTTACTGTCTTGTCCTTTTCAACCACCCTCAAACCTCCAGTCTTTAGCATGATGCTTTTTACATTTACTTTTAGTGCCTTAAGGGTCTTTAGGGATCTTTCTAGCCAGCCTCTGACTCATATATAAATAATAATAATTCACATTTGTATAGTTTCCTAAGTTTTGCAGATCAATTTCACATAAAAATTCCATGAAGATGAAAGCATGATTATTGGTATTTTGTAACAAAATTCTAACAAAATTGGAAACTGTCACACAGCAATTATTATGGTCATAATTTAAGCCAGGTGATCTCAATGAAATTTTTGTGTTCTTTCTACTTTTATACATCCTCTCTCGTTGTTATCATTTGTGTTTTATTTGTTGTGTTAATTTTGTTTTCTATCTGGAGACATATCTAGACCTTTTTAATTATGTAAGAAAAATTTTTCCTGTAACTTCCCACTCAGTGGCAAATTTTAAACTTTTAAAATGCAAGATAGAATATGTCCATCATAATAATTCCCTCTTTACCATAACAGCATTTAAAATGTTTTTAGGGTCGGCTAGGTGGCACAGGGAGTAGAGTGCCAGCCCTGGAGTCAGAAAGACCTGAGTTCAGACCTGGTCTCAGACACTTAACACACACACACACACACACACACACACAAAAAAAAACCTAGCTCTCTGACCTTGGGCAAGTTACTTAACCCCAATTGCCCTCCAAAAATATTTTTAAAAGTATAATTGCTTGATTCTGCTCTCACTGCTGTATACCACAACCATCTATATTTCCCAGGCTGTACATCCTATGTTTCTTCAACAACCCATACTAGCAAACAGATGACTGACCAAATACCACTTATTTATCATATGCTGGATACATTCTTATCACTATACTTCCTAAAATGTGATACACTGAATTTAACGCCATACTTCAGATGTGGGCTAACAATAGTAGAACATCACTCGACTCATTCATCACGGATTCCTATGCTTGTATTAATGAAGCCAAGCCTTGTGTTGCTCTCTTTGGCTCTTATATCTTATTTGGTGTTAATGCATACTTAATTTATTGGACAATAAATCTACTATAACCTTTTGAACTGCATGAGATACTTTTCAATTTCCACTCTGCTCCCAATTCAGTATTCATACAGTATTCATGCAAATTCAGTATTCATACAGATATTTTAACCTATGTGTAGATTTTTACCTGTGTCCCCATTAAATCTCATATATTTTGGTTTCCCATTCATTCATTCTAGTTTGTTTGGATGCTAAGAGTTGTAGTGCTGTGTGTGGGAAAGCCACTAGAAGGGAGTCGGAGATTTGAGTCTTAATGTCAGTTTTACAATTTGTCAAATAACCTTTCCAAGATACTCCACTCTGAATGTCATTTTTCTCACCTGCTAAAATGAGTTGAACTAGGTGGTCTCTAAGTTTTGTGTTTTTTCCCAGTTCTAGATACTACAAAATGTGAGCTGACTTCATAATTCCTTGAGAAATTGAATCATTTGTTAATTCACCTAACTGTTTTCTGCTTCCCCAAGTCAATTTTATCCTGTCTGGTTAGTGTCTTCTACTATGAAAATTCATCCTAAGTTTTCTGTCTTTAACTCTGGTAGACCACAATGCAGACATTTCCTGACCTATTGATCTTCAGGAAACATACTTAGCAAATATCCTGTTCCCATGGAACACTGCTAAATCATCTAATCTGATAAACTGCTGACTAAATTGCTAGTGGTTAGTAACAGCTCATTGTGAAAATTTTTGTTTCTGTTCATTTGCTTAGGTCATGTTTGTCTATTCATACAAATATTTAGGGTTTTCTTGGCAAGATACAAGAGTGATTGTCATTTCCTTCTCCAGTACATTTTACAGATGATGAAACTGAAGCAAACAGGGTTAAATGACTTGCCCAGAGCCAAACAGTTGCTAAGTGTTGTAGGTAAGATTTGAATTGATGAAGAGGAGTCTCCCTCATGCCAGACTGGCTACTCCATCCACTGAACCATCTAGGTTGCCTAACTTTTCCAGGTTCAGTATCATGGTTTCCTAAACACTTCCTTCATGAGATTTTTTTCCAAATAAGTAGTGGAAACATTATCATACATTATCATTCCCATTTTCATATTTGTAATCTTGGGTTCTCAAAATTTAATTGTCTTGCATAATCTTCATTAGAGTCCCAAATTGGAAATTTTCACATGGACAAAAGGATTGCTCATTGATATATTGATGTATAAGATCCTAGAGTAAAAATGTCACAAAATGGAAATTTTCACATAGACAAAAGGATTGCTTGTTGATGTATTGATGTATATGATCCTACATTATGTTCTGGGAACGGAAAGAGGGTGATCCATCCATTCTACCAATTCTCCTCATATTCCCTTAACCTCTTACTTTTCTGAGGGATAAGATAGATTTCTATACCCAATAAAGTATGCATGGATTTTCTTGACTCTTTAATGTGAGGATAATTTGCCCCATTCTATCTCTCTCTTTCCCCTTCCCCAGTACATTCCTCTCAATCCTTAATTTTATTTTTGAGATATCATCCCTTCATTGTCAACTTACACCTGTGTCCTCTAAATATACCCCTTCTAACTGCCCTAATCATGAGAAAGTTCTTATGAGTTATAGGTATCATCTTCCAATGAAGTAATGTAAATATTTTCAAATTATTAAATCCTTTATGATTTCCCTTCCATTTTTAGGTTTTTATGCTTTTCTTCAATCTTATATTTGCAAATAAAATTTTATATTCAGCTTTGGGCTTCTCATCAAGAAAGCTTGAAAATGTTCTGTTTCATTAAATTTCAATTTTTCTACATGAAGAATTATGTTCAGTTTTGCAGGGTAGGTGGCAAAGTGAATAGAGCACCAGCCCTGGAATCAGGAGGACCTAAGTTCAAATCCAGCCTTACACAGCTAACACAAAAACTAGCCATGTGACCTTGGGCAAGTCACTTAACCCCAATTGCCCTCCAAAAAAAAGCAAAAAAAAAAATATGTGAAAAGGGGTGTAGCCAAAATGGTGGAAAGGAAGGAGCAACTTTTCTAAGCTCTTCCATGTATTTCTTCACTAAACTTTAAAAAGTGAATCTTAATGGATTTTAGAATGACAGAACCCATTGGGAGACAGAGTATGGCAGATTCCCAGCCCAGGAAAATACCCATGTAGGTATGGGCAGGGGGAATGCAGATCACACTAGGGCTGCACCAGCATGGACTACAGTGGAGTGAGAAAGAACTCCAGGCAGCATACTCACCCACCCCAAGGGAAATTTGTAGCTGTATCAACACAAGACAGAGGATCAGTCAGAGTTGGGTAAGAGAAAGCACAGGGCCTACAGTAGCAACAACAGCTTCTCCTGGGGCTACCAGGGCACAGTCTGGATATTTAAAAATTACCTACCTGAACTTTCAGGAGTAAAGATGACAGAATAAACCCTATCTGTTCTCATTTACCCTCCCTGACCCAGAAAACCCAGGGATAAATGTCCCACCCAGAGTAAAATCCTGAATTAGTAGAAACAGCCTCAGGCTTGGGAGTCACTGAGGAAGGGAAGAGTGAGGCAGTAAGGAGGCTGAAGTGAAGGGCAGGAGATGTACCAAAAAGCCCCACATCAGCTGACCAGCAGGAGCTCCAGAAGGCCAGGGTGGTGGAGCAAGAAAGCCCTAACAACACAAGCCAAGATATGCCTTACCACCACCAGGGGTATCTGCAGACACCAGCCCTGCCAGCTGCCAACTGCTGAGCCTGCCTGAGCTGTAGCCCAGAGACACAGAGGTGGAAACCTGAAGTAGCCAGACTACCCTCCCTCACAGGTTACTCTGTGAGCCTCAGGGTAACTCAGAGGAAACACTGAGTGTCCTATCCTTGGCCTCAGTCTATACACTCAGAGGTTACAGCACACAAAACTAACAACCAAATCCCTACCTCCCAGACTGAGTAGTAGAGTACATCTGTACACCAAAGGCAGATATCCAATCTAAAAATTCAGGACATAGGCAAGCACAATGGGCAAGAAAGAATTTTGTGAAATATAGAACTATACGTTCCTGCTATACTGAGCAAGCACAACCAAATTCAGAGGAAAACATGGACTCTATACTCACACTGGGACCTCAGAAAAAAGATGAACTGGTCTCAAGCCCAAAAAGCATTCTTGGAGGAGCTCAAGAAAGATTTTAAAAGCCAAATTAGAGAGGTAAAAAATAAATTCAAATATAGAGTAACCAAATTAGAAAAAAAAAACACTGATCCAAACAAATGAAAGAATAAAAGGCAATGTGAAATATCTCATGGGAAAAACCACTGACCTGGAAAATAGATCCAGGAGAGATAATCTGAAAATTATTGGACTATCTGAAAACCATGATCAAAGAAAAAACCTAGAAATCATCCTTCAAGAAATTCTCAAGGAAAATTGCCCTGATGTTTTAGACCCAGAGGGTGAAATAGAGGTTGAAAGAATCCACAGATCGCCTCCTGAAAAAGATCCCTAAAAGAAAACTCCCAGGAATATTATAGCCAGGTTCTGGAGTTCCCAGATCAAGGAGAAAATATTATAAGCAGCCAGAAAGAACCATTTGAATATTGTGAAACACAAAGAGGATAACACAGGATCTGGCAGCTTCTACACTGAGGGATAGAAGGTATTGGTTCTATCCATGTTCTGGAGGACAAAGGAGCTGGAATTAAAACCAAGAATCACCTACCGTGCAAAACTGAGTATATGTTTCAGGGGAAAATATGGTCATTCAGTGGAAGAGAGGACTTTCTAGCATTCTTTTTTTTTTTTTTTTTGCTTTTTTGGAGGGCAATTGGGGTTAAGTAACTTGCCCAAGATTACACGGCTAGGTTTTTTTTTTGTTTGTTTGTTTGTTTGTGTGTGTTAAGTGGCTGAGGCCAGAACTGAACTCAGGTCCTTCTGGCTCCGGGGCCGGCACTCTACTCACTGCGCCACCTAGCCGCCCCAGACTTTCTAGCATTCTTGATGAAAGAAACAGAGTGGAATAGAAAATTTTGACATTCAGATAAAAGAGGCAAGAGAAGCATTAGAAGATAAACAGGGAAAAGAAATCATAAGGAACTTATCAATGTTGAATTATTTACATCCCTACATGGAAAAACAATTATTGTAACTTATGAAACTTTTCTCAGTATGAGAATAGTTGAAGGGAATAGAAATGTGCATATATATGTGTATATATAAGAAAATATGTGGGCATATTAATAAATATGTGAATGTGTGTATTTATGTGTACAGGTCAGAGCACCAATTTTATGGGAAGGGATGATACTTGAAAGGTGAAATTAAGAGGTGAAAGAGGAATATAATGAGGGGACATGGGGGGAAGTGGTAAACTATCTCAAACAGAAGAGGCAAGGGAAAATGGTTACAATGGAAGGGAAGAAACGAAAGGCAAAAGGGAATGGGTCAACCTTATTGCCATTTAATTTGGCTCAGGGAGGTAATGACATACACATTAAATAGGGTATCTTGCCCTACAGGAGAGTAGGGGGGAAGGGGATGAATAGGGGGATGATGAAAGGGAGGGCAGGCTGGAGGTAGGGGAATTGCATGCACCCACTTTTGAAAAGGGATAGAATAAAAGTAGAGAACAGAACAAGTGGGAGGTGGGATAGGAGGGAGGGAAATATGGTCATACTTTTATAGTATCTCCACTTTGGAAATGTTTTCAATAGCTACACATGTACAACCTATACTTACTTGTTTATCTTCCCAGTAAGGGTGGTTGACAAGGGAGGAAAGGAAGTAATCTAGAACACAAAGTTTTAAATATACACACATTATTATTAATATCATCTTACATGTAACTGGGAAATAAGATTTACAAGCACTGGGACATAGAGATCCACCATACCTACTGGAAAGTTGGAGGGGGTATAGGAGAAGATATGGGAGGGAGTAGATTGGAGGAGGGATATCCAGTGGGATGGCAATTTTGGGGTGGTGGGTAGGGGAAAATGGGGAGAATATATGTAACTCAAAGTCTTGTGGAAATGAATGATGTAATCTAGAAGTTAATAAAGCATTTGATTAAAAAATAACTGAGGATAATAATTCACTAAAAACTAGAATGAGTCAAATTGAAGCTAAGGATTCTATGATGCTTCAAGAATCAGTCAAACAAAACATGAAGATTAAAATATTAAAAGAAAGTGTAAAACTGGAAAAACAACTGACCTGGAGAACAGTTCCAGGAGAGATAACCTAAGAATTATTGGTCTACTGGAAATCCATGATGAAAAAAGCAGCGTGGACAATGATGAGGTATGGGCTCAGGGAGTCCCCTTGAACTCTCCTTGAATCTTTGAGGTATAGGCTCTGGGGAATCCCCTTTGAACTCTGATTAAATTGTCCTATTTGATGAGGCATTTGCATGAGGCCATAAGCCTTACATTGTGGCTGGGCCCAAATCTCTGTTACTAGAAGTTCCATCCCTGAGTCTATCAAAATATCAATCCACTCTTGAACAGACCCACCAAAGTCTGTATGCTCCAGGTAGCCTCCAGCAACTTCCTACCTTTAATGACTCATTGACCTTATTAATTCCTCCTGAAGACCCTCCCCAATCTCTTCCTCTAGACTACCACTAGATTACTCCTACAACTTTCTGTATATAAACCACCATATTGTCTCCATGTGTGTGAGAACACCATAAAATGACCTAGCACAGGCTTACTCTGTCAAATACAAGCATACTTTTAATAAACTTTACTTTTCTTTGGCTGAGTGAAGACTTGAGTCGAATTAATTCAGCAGGACCTGGTGTATTGGTATTTTGGGGTCTCAGGAGCAAACCTAACCCTCTTTATGGGTAACCTCTTCATTTTTATGGTTCTCTGGTACTGGAAACACTGCTAATCTCAAGCTCTTCTCCAGCTGGGACTGGAAGGTACTTTAGCCTCTCTAGTACCTTGGAAGTGCAGATTTTTGTTTTTGTTTTTGTTTTGTAGGGTGTGTGTGTGTGTGTGTGTGTGTGTGTGTGTGTGTGTGTGTGTGTGTGTTGAGATTGTCAAAGAAAACTCTCCTGAGGTGCTAGAATCAGAGGATAAAATAGTTATTGAAAGAATTTACTGGTCTCCTCCTGAAAGAGATCCCCAAATTGAAAACTCAAAGAAACATAGTAGACAAGTTCCAGAGCTATAAGATCAAAGAGAAAATACAGAAAAGCAGCCCAAAAGAAACAATTCAAATATCATGGAATTACAGTCAGGATTACACAAGACCTAGCATCTTCTACATTAAAAGATTGGAGGCATTGGAATTCGATATTTCGTAAGGCAAAAGAGTTAGGACTGCAACGACGGATCAACTACCCAGCAAAACTGAGCATAATCTTTCAGGCAAGGAGATGGTCATTTAATGAAATAAAGGACTTCCAGACTTTCATGATGAAAAAGGCAAAGCGTAATGGAAAATTTGATCTCCAATTACAAAACTCAAGAAAGACATAAAAAGGATGTACATAGGTAGAGGGCATCAGTAGAAATGAACTAATCTAATGATAAAAATCCTTACTCAGGGGTACAGAGGGATCATAATGGGAGAAAAGCAAAGAATTAGGCATAAAGAGGCATAAAATGAGGCAAAGAGAGGCATAAAAACATCCTATAGTAGAGGGGAAGGAGGGAGGGAATGAACATCATGTCAACTTTATTCTCATTGGTTCTGGTTAAAAGAGGGATCAACATAATCAGTTAAGTTTAGGATTCTAACATGAATAGACAACAAAAACCTCATTATAATAGAGGGTAAGGGGGAGGAGAGGAGCATTGTATGAAATTTACTCTCACTGGTTTGGGTTCAAGGAGGGAATAAAATAATCTATGAAGTATAAAAATCCGTTGTGCCTTACTGGCAGTAGGAGGGGAGGAGAGGTAAAAGGGCGGAGGCAGAGATTAGATTAGAAGAGACAGAAATACTAGTAAGGGGCAAGGGTAGGTAAAGAGCAGGGGGACACAGGGAGGGAGTACTGAGGGAGATGGTAGTCAAAAGGAAAACTCTTAAGGAGGGGAAAGTAAAGGAAAGATACAAAAACATAAACAGAGGAGGGAATAGGATGGAGGGAAAGTCACAGATAGCATCATAACTGTGAAAGTCACAAATAGTATCAAAATGTGAATGAGATGAAGTCTCCCATAAAATGGAGGCAGATAGCAGAATGGATTGAAAACCACAATCCTACAATATGCTGTCTACAAGAAACACATTTGAAACAAGGTGATACACATAGGAAAAAGGTAAAAAGCTGGAGTATAATCCTTATCTCAGATAAAGCAAAAGCAAAAAGAGATAAGGAATTAAACTATATCCTGCTAAAAAGCACCATCAAGAATGAAGCAATATCATTACTTTGCATATATGCACAAAGAGGTATAGTATCCAGATTCCTAGAGGAGAGGTTGAGGAAATTAGAGGAAGAAATAGCAAAACTATACTAGTGGGGAACCTCAATCTCCTCCTCTTTGAACTTGATAAATCTAACCTCAAAATAAACAAGAAAGAAGTTAAGGAGACAAATAGACTTTTAGAGAGGCTAGACATGATAGGTCTTTGGAGAAAACTGAATGGGAATAAAAAGGAATATACCTTCTTCTCAGTGGTAAATGGCACATACAAAAAATTTGACCATGTACTAGGGCATAAAAGCCTCACAGTTCAGTACAGAAAGACATAAATAGTAAATGCATCATTCTTAGATCATGATGCAATAAAAATCATATGCAATAAAGTGCCATGGAAAGATACACTAACAACTAATTGGAAACTAAATAATTTAATCCTAAAGAATGAGTGGGCCAAACAAGAAATTATAGAAACAATCAGTAAGTTCATTCAAGAGAATGATGTTAATGAGACAACATACCAAAACTTTTGGGATGCAACAAGGGCAATTCTTAGGGGAAGTTTTATATTCTTGAATGCAAACATGAATAAATTAGAGAAAAGGGAGGTCAATGAATTGGGCATGCAATTGAAAAACTATAAAAAGAACAAATCGAAAATCTCCAATTAAATACTAAATTACAAATAACAAAAACCAAAGGAGAGATTAATAATATTTAAATAAAGAAAGCTATTGAATTAATAAATCAAACTAGGAGCTGGTTTTATGAAATTGATAAACCTTTAGTCAATATGATAAAATAACGAAAGGAGAAAATCAAGTTACAAGTATCCAAAATGAAAAGGGTTGATATACCTCCAATGAAGCCATAATTAGGAATTATTTTGTCCAATACTATACACACAAATTTGACAATCTTGGTGAAATGGATGAATATTTACAAAAATATAAGTTACACAGATTAATTGAAGAGGAAGTAAATTACTTAAATAACCCATCTCAGAAAAAGAAATTGAACAAACCATCAGTGAACTCCCTAGGAAAAAATCTCCAGGGCAAGATGGATTTACTAGTGAATTCTATCAAACATTTAAAGAACAATTGATTCCAATACTCTACAAACTATTTGGGAAATTTTTGAAGAAGGAGTCCTACCAAATTCTATTTATGACACAAATATGGTACTGATACCTAAATCAGGAAGAAACAAAATGGAGAAAGAAAATTATAGACCAATTTCCCTCATGAATATAGATGCAAAAAATTTAAATACAATATTAGCTAAAAGACTACAGCAACTTATCACAAGAATAACACACTTTGATCAGATAAGATTTATTCCAGGAATGCAAGGATGGTTAAATATTAGGAAAATCATCAGTATAATTGATCATAACAACAATAATACTTGCAGAAACAATATGATTATCTCAATAGATACAGAAAAGGCTTTTGACAAAATACAACATCCATTTCTATTAAAAACACTATAAGGTAAAGGAATAAATTGTTAGGGCCCTTTAAGACTTCACCCAAACTCTGAGAACTCAGACAAATGACAGGCAACTCAGGCTGGGTTAGAGGCACCTGGCTATGTGTTTCTGCCCCACCCCCACCCCCTTGAACCAACACAGGTTCAAGGATTACGGGGTATTGAGCATGTGCTGCTGACAGGGGAGCACTCCCCTCCCATGAGGAGCGTGCTCCTGAGGCATGTGGGGGAACAGGGTCGTGGGAAAAGGAGATAAAAGGGGGGAGGTGAGATGAAAGAGGAGGAGGAGAGAGAAGAGGGGATAGTGAATGAGAAAGAGATTAAACAGCAAGATACATTACATCTTGGTGTCAGGACTCCTTTGTCTGTTCGGGAGGAGCAGACTCCCCCGAGGGGTTTGTGGGGGCGAACCAGAGGCTGTAGTGGGGCGACTGGGAAAGGAACTCTCTGAGGAGTTGAAGTGGGGTGACCAGAGGAGGCATAGTGGGGTGACCAGAATCGTGGAAAGCAATTGGAGAGTTGCAGAGGTGGCTGGAGAGGTAAGTTTGGCATCAGCCCAGTAAGGCGGGTCCTTACAATAAACGTAGTTTTCCTTAAAATAATAGGTAGCATCTATTTAAAACCATCAGCAAGTATTATATGTAATGGGGACAAAATAGTAACATTTCCAGTAAGATTAGGAATGAAACAAGGATGTCCACTATCACCCTTCTTATTCAAACTGGCAGTAGAAATGTTAGGAGTAGCACTTAGAGTAGAAAAAGTAATTGAAGGAATCAAATTAGGCAAAAAAGAGACTAAACTATCCCTCTTTGCAGATGATATGGTGATATATTTAGAGAATTCTAGAGAATCAAGTAAAAAAAAACTACTTGAGACAATAAATGAATTTGGCAAAGTTGCGGGATATAAAATAAACTCACATAAATCCTGGGCATTCCTGTATATCTCTAATGAAATCCAACAGCAAGAGATAGAGAGAGGAATCCCATTTCAAGTTACTGTAGATATTATGAAATATTTGGGAATCTACCTGCCAAAATAAACCTAGGACCTGTATTGAAACAATCACAAAACACTTTTCACACAAATAAATCATATCTAACTAATTGGCAAAACAAACAAACAAACAAACAAAAAACCAAACAAACAAACAAAACATCAAGTTCTAATGGCTGGGTCGAGCTACTATAACAAAAATGAGAATTTTACCTAAATTAAATTGCATGTTTAGTGCCATACCAATCAATCTTCCTAAAAATCACTTTACAGAGTTAGGAAAAATAATAACAAAATTTATTTGGAAGAACAAAAGGTCCAGAATATCAAGGGAATTAATGAAAAAAAAAATGCTAGGGAAGGTGGCCTAGCCATACCAGATTTTAATCTGTATTATAAAGCAGCAGTCACCAAAAGTAATTGGTACTGGCTGAGGAATACAGTAGTAGATCTGTGGAATAGATTGGGTAAATGAGACTCAGCAGTCAATGACTATAGTAATCTACTGTTTGAGAAACACAAAGACCCTAGTTTTGAGGATAAGAACTCACTATTTGACAAAAACTGCTGGGAAAACTGAAATATAGTATGGCAGAAACTAGGCAGAGACCACTATCTAATACCGTATACCAAAATCAAGTCTAAATGGGTATATGATCTAAGTATAAAGACTGATACTGTAAGCAATCTGGGAAAGGAAGGAATAGTTTACCTGTCAGATTTATGGAGATGGGAAGATTTTATGATCAAACAAGTGATAGAGAGTATTATAAAATGCAAAATGGGTAATATAGATTACATTAAATTGATTTTTGTTATACAAACAAAGCCAACATAACCAAGATTAAGATGGAAGTGTGAAATTGGAAGACTTTTTACAACCAATATTTCTAATAAAGGCCTCATTTCTAAAATATACAGAGAATTGAGTCAAATCTCTAAGAATATGAGTGATTCCCCAATTGATACTTGGACAAAGGATATGAACAGGCAATTTTCAGAGACAGAAATTAAAGATATCCATAAGCTTATGAAAAATGCTCTAAATCACTTGATTAGATAAATGCAAATCAAAGCAACTCTGAGGTATGACATCTCATTGGCTGGATTGGCTAAGATGACAAAACAGGAAAATTGCAAATGCTGGAGTGGATGTGGAAAAATAGGAATACCAATGCATCCTTGTTGGAATTGTGAACTGATTCATCCATTCTGGAGAGCAATCTGGAATGATGCCCAAAGGGCTATAAATAATTGCATGCCCTTTGACCAAATATCACTTCTAGGGTTGTATCCTTAAGAGATTCTTGAAGTGGAAGAAATACCCGAATGTACAAAAATATTTATTTTAGCTCTTTTTGTGGTGGCAAAAAAATTCAAAATTAAGGGGATGCCCATCAAATGGGGAGGGGCTAAACAAGTCGTGATAAATGAATATAACAGAATTCTATTGTGCTATAAGGAATGAGGAGCAGATGGATTTCATATTTACCTGGAGAGACTTATACAAACTGATGCTGAATGAGAAGAGCAGAATCAAGAGAAATTTCTATGCAACTACAGATACAACATATGTGTGATGACCAACTTTGAGATACTGGACTCTTCTCAGTAATGGAAAGCTATAAGACAACTGCAAAAATCTCATAATAGAAGATGTCTACATTCGGAGAAAGAACAGAGTTTGAATGCAGACTGAAGCAAACTACCTGCTCTCTTTTTTTTTTTCTTGTTTGGTTTTGTTCCTTCTTTCCCATTGTTCATTCCATTGGTTACAATTCTTCTTTACTACATGACTAATGTCCAATGTCAAAGTATTTGCAGATCCTATACTTGATTGCATGCCACCATGGGCATGAGGGGGTGAAGAGAGGGGGAACAAATTTGAAGCTCAGTGGATTGTGGAACTGAATCATGTAAACTAAAAGTAAACAAATTAATAAAGACAAAAAAAATTTAAAAAAGAACACTTGAAAGTCCTCTGTTTCACTGAATGACCATATTTTCCCCTGAAGCTTTAGTCTCAGGTTTGCTGTGTAGTTGATTCTTGGTTTTAATCCTAGTCCCATTGACCTTTGGTATATCATAATCCAAGCCCTCTGATCCCTTAATGTAGAAGGTGTTTAGATTTTGTGTTATTCGTATAGTGTTTCCACAATACTCAAATTGTTTCTTCCTGACAGCTTGTATTATTTTCTCCTTGACCTAGGAGCTCTAGAATCTGGCTATGATATTCCTAGGAGTTTTCTTTTAGGGATCTTTATCATGAGGCGATTGGTGAATTCTTTCAATTTGTATTTTGCCTTCTGTTTCTAGAATATCAGGGCTATTTTCCTTGAGAATTTCATGAAAGCTGATTTCTAGGATTTTTTTTTTGATCATGGTATTCAGGTAGTCCAATAATTTTTAAATTATCTTTCCTGTATCTATTTTCAGGTCAGAGGTTTTATCAATGAGATATTTCATATTGCCTTCTATTTTTTATTTGTTTGGATCTGTTTTATAGTATCTTGATTCCTCATAAAGTTATTAGCTTCAATTTGCTCCAATCTAATTTTGGAGGAATTATTATCTTCAGTGAGTTTTTGGAATTCCATTTCCACATAGGCAATTTGGCTTTTAAGGCATTCTTCTCCTCATTGGCTTTTTGGGCCTCTTTTGGCATTTGAATTAGTCTATTTTTAAGGTGTTATTTTCTTCAGTATTTTTTGTGCTCCTTTAGCAGTCTGTTGACCAACTTATCATGATTTCCTTGCATCATTTTAATTTCTCTTCCAAATTATTCTCTTCAGGACTTTTTTGTCTTTTTTTATCAAGCTGTTTAGTCTTATTTCATGATTTTCTTTCATCACTCTTGTTTCTCTCCCCCATTTTTCTTCTCTCTTACTTGATTGTCAGAATCAGTTTTGAGCCCTTCTATGACCTGAGACCAGTGCATATTTTTATTGACACCTTTGGATATTGGAGCTTTGGCTTTGTTATCTTCTTCTGAATGTGTGTCTCCATCTTCCTTGTCAACTTAGTATCTTTTTATGTTCAGAATTATTATTCTATTGTTTGTTCATTTCCCTAGACTATTACTCTACTTTTAGCTTTGTTAAAGTAAGGTTCTGCTTCCAAGATGGAGGGCTCACTGTCTCAGTCTTTAGTCTGTAACTACTTTCAGAGATATTTCTAGGGGCTGTAAATTTTCATTTCGTTCAAGGTGCTATGATGTAAGAGAAGGTGTGTTTACTAGTTTCCTGGTCTGTGTTCTTGTCTGTGAGTGAATACAAGCATTCTTTTCTGCCCTGGAATTGTGACAAGGGTTGTTGCTCCAATGTCGTCACAAGCTCTGGTGTGCCAATTCACCTCTTCACCCTGGGATTGCCATCCACAACTATGACCCAGATCTGAGTTTGAGAAAAGCAACAGCATCCTGTCTCAGTGCTATCAAAGAGATCCCTGTAGTCTCCTTCTGACAAGTTGTTCAACCCCTTTACTATCACTGAACTGAGAACTCTGGAAACATCAGTATCAGCTGATGATAATGATTCAGTGACTCCTAAGGCCCATTCCTGGTTTGCTGGGGCTGAATCTATGCTGGCAGGGCCTGTGCTAAACTGTGTTCCACTCTCACCCAGCTGCAACAGATCTTTCCTGTTAACCTTCTAAGTTATCTTTGACTGGAAAATTATTTCATTTGATCCTTTTGAAGGTTCTTGACTATAGGAATTGTATTATGGCATTACTTAATGATGTTCAGAGGAATTTGGGGGAGAGCTCAGGCAAGTCATTGCCTTTTCTCCACCATTTTGTCTCCAACAAAAGCTTGTGTTTTCAAAGACTTTATTGTCAGATAGGGTATATAGCCACAGGGGAATTTTTTTTTTTTTAAAGCAATTGGGGTTAAGTAACTTGCTCAAGGTTACACAGCTAGTCATTATTTATGCGTGGGTGCTCATTTTCTGAGGCCGGATCTGATCTCGGGTCATCCCAACTCCGAGGCTGGCACTCTTACTCACTGTGCCACCTAGACGCCCCTTTAGGGCAATTGGGGTTAAGTAACTTGCCCAAGGTTACACGGCTAGGTTTTTGTTTGTGTGGATTAAGTGTTGGAGGCCGGCTCCGAACTCAGGTCCTTCTGATTCCAGGGCCGGTGCTCTATTCACTGCGCCACCTAGCCGCCCCTACAGGGGAATTTTTAAAGTCAATGTTGTTAACCTCATCTTTACTCTAGTGTATAATTTTAAGAAGTTGGTATTTTAAGTCTGCCAAAAAGCACTCCAGCTTATCTAGATTTCTAAATCCTATACTTCCTAATTCTGATTCTACTTTAATAAAATGTACTCTACTATCTGTGAGTAGCATTTTTGTTGGCTAAATGAAACTGGAAATTTCAGTTGAGATGGGGGCGAATAGGAAGGAAATTAATTAGATTAATATTAGGAAATGCTGACTTTTACTGCTATTGTAAAGTAGTGGTTTTTGTAGAGTAGGTTTGACTAATCCTTGATGTCTGTGATAGCACTGGAAATGTCATAAGGGCAAAACAAAGAGGTGGTATGAAATATGTTATGATGGAGAGGTTGTTTTCAGATGGAAAGATAAGGAGGAGTTTCATGGACAAAGTGGTTCATGGCTGAGAGACCCTTATTCATAGTTACCTTATTTTGGAATTAACCATCTGTCTCTAAATTCCCTTGCATTTACTTGTCTCAGAAACAAAAATTATAGAGGTATATCAACAAGCAGTACCACCTAGAACATTTGTACCTAAATTTCTAGTCCTTATAAGTATTAAAAAAACATTATATTTAGGGGGGCGGAGCCAAGATGGCAGAGTAGAAACAGCTCTTCCAAGCCTCTCTGCCCCTAGATTCCCCTCAAACTATGTAAAAGAGGACTCTGAACAACTTCTGGAGCCCCAGCACCCACAGAACGACACAGAGAAGCTAACCTCCCGCTGAGGACAGCCCAGCAGCCCTGCAGGAAGGACCAGCGCAGTGGTCTGGGACTTGGCAGCTCGCAGAGCGCAGAACGCAGAGCGCAGAGCACAGCAGCTGAGCCCAGGTCCGCCTGAGCCGAGGTTTTAGCCCCAGGGTGGCAGGGCCAGCAGCCAGCTGGAGGAATCCCAGAGCACCAGGAACCCTGGTGACTCCAGAATTATCAACATAGACATGCCTAGGACAAAGTAAGAGGTTAGTGTCCTATGGACTTTGGGACCTGTATTTGGGGAATGCATCAGCTCCCTCCCCTGGGGGCTAGAAGCTGCTGAGGAGACACGCCATTTTGTAGTTTTCAGAGGCAGATCCGGCTCCCAGCCTACAAATCGTGGGCAGATCCAGCGATCAGTCTTGGGGGGTAATCGCTCTTGCTTTAACCTCCCTGGATCTGGATTGTGATCTAGGGTGGAAATTGTGGGTGGGTTTACAGCTTGCCAGAAACGGAAGTTGCCCCCCACACCTTCGGGAAGAAAATTCCTCTAGCTGGCCTTAAAGCCATAGAGTGGCAACAAGCCCAAAAGTCAAGCAATTAAGTGGCAACATGCCAAGGCAAAAGAAACAGAAAAATGCAACCCTAGACTCCTATTTTGGGGGCATAGAGCAGGAAAAGGACTGTGAGGTCAGAAGTCCTGCTCCAAAAGCCCCAGGGGAAAACATGAGCGGGCTGCAGGCCATAGAGGAACTTAAGAAGGACTTTAAAAATCAAATAAGAGAAGTGGAGGAAAAATTAGAAAGAGAAATGAGAAGGATGCAGGAAAAGTATGAAATGAGGGTCAACAGCCTGACTGAGGAAAACAACACCTTAAAAAATAGACCAACTCAAATGGCAAAGGAGGCCCAAAAGGGCAATGAGGAGAAGAATGCCTTAAAAAGTCGAATTTGCCAGATGGAAAAAGAATCTCAAAAGTTCACTGAGGAGATTTATTCCTTCAGAGTTAGACTGAGCAAATGGAAGCTAATGACTTTATGAGAAATCAAGATGCTGTTAAGCAGATCCAAACAAATGAAAGATTAGAAGGCAATGTGAAATATCTCATGGGAAAAACCACTGACCTGGTGAATAGATCCAGGAGAGACAATTTAAAAATTATTGGACTACCTGAAAGCTATGATCAAGGAAAGAACCTAGAAATCACCCTTCAAGAAATTCTCAAGGAAAACTGCCCTGATATTTTAGATCCAGAGGGCAAAATAGAGGTTGAAAGAATCCACAGATCACCTCCTGAAAAAGATCCCAAAAAGAAAACTCCCAGAAATATTATAGCCATGTTCCAGGATCCCCAGATCAAGGAGAAAATACTACAAGCAGCCAGGAAGAAACAATTTCAATATTGTGGAAACACAATCGGAACAGCCCAGGACCTGGCAGCTTCTACACTGAGGGAGAGAAGGGCATGGAATATGATATTCCAGAGGGCAAAAGAACTAGGAATGAACCCAAGGGTCACCTACCCAGCAAAACTGAGTATTTTGTTTCAGGGGAAAATATGGTCATTCAGTGGAATAGAGGACTTTCAAGCATTCTTGAGGAAAAAACCAGAGTTCAATAGAAAATTTGACATCCAGACGTAAGAAGCAAGAGATGCCTGAGAAGGTAATCAGGGAAAAGAAATCAAAAGGAACTTATCAAAGTTGAACTATTTACATTCCTATATGGAAAAGCAATAACTGTGACTGATGATATCTTTCTTACTATGAAAATAATGGAAGAAGGGGGTGTGGTCATATGGATACATATGTGAATGTGTGTGTATATGGTTACAGTTATATATGGATAGAGGGAATAAGTTGATTTTGTTGAGAAGGGAGAATACTCAAGGGATGAAATTATGAGGTGAGAGAGGAAAGTGGCAAGAGGAGATGGGGAGAGACAGGGTAGGGTAAACTATCCCATGTAGAAGAAGCAAGGGGAAGTGGTTGCAAAGGAGGGGGAGAATAAGGAAGGCTAAAAAGTCAAAACCACATTAACATTGAATTTGGTTCAGGGAGAAAATGTAATACATACTAAATGTGATATCTCAACCTACAGCAGGATAGGGGGAAGGGGGACGAGAGGAGGGATGATGGATGTGAGGGCATCCTTGGGGTGAGGGGAGGTTGGAAGTACCCACTATAGAAGAGGGACAGGATCATGTAGGGAATGGACCAGGTGGGGGGTGGGATGAGTGGGAGGGAATTATAAGCAGACTTGTACAATATATCTACTATGATAATGTTTTGCATAGCTAGACATGTACAACATATATTGAATTACTTATCTCCCAAGAGGGAATGGGTGACAAGGGAGGAAGGAAATGGATCTGAAATTTGAGGTCATAACATTAAATGTTTCAAATATATATAAATACTATTATTAATACTCTTTTGCTTGTAATAGGAGATAAGATGTGCAGGCATTGGGATGCAAAGACTCACCTACCTCTAATGGAAAAGTCGATGGGGGTATGGGAGAAGGTATGGGAGAGAGCAGATTGGAGGAAGCGATATCTTGTGGGACTACTAGTCTGGGAGGTTGGGTAGGGGAATAATGGAGGGAAAATGATTGTAACTCAAAATCTGGCGGAAATGAATGATGTAAAACAGAAGTTAATAAAGCATTTGTTAAAAAAAAAACAAAACAAAAACATTATATTTAGATTACTGTCTGTTGCTTCATGCATACTATTATAAAAAGGAGGATAATTAGCCTGCAATCTATTTTGGCAGAAAGATTATCTCAAATATTGATTTTACTTTTAAATTTTCAGAAATTTCTATATTGTTGTTCTATCAGAGATTGAGAGAAAGATATGTGTATATACATATATATATGTGTATATATATATATATATATATATATATATATATAATAAATCAAGGATTATGCCATCGAATTAAGGAATCTGGGAAATTATTTGACAAATTAGAATGATGTATAAATGAAAGTTCCCATCAAATAATGTTTCCTGTATTCATTTCATTGTACTACTGAACAAAATCATTTAGGTGTTTTTTCTAATGTGGCAGATGATAATTTATATCCTTTAATGGATCCCAAGGTTCTGATGGTCAGGGACTATGTGTTTCTAATGCTTATATCTCTCATTCTTTTTTTTTTCTTTTTATTAAACAAATGCTTTATTAACTTCTGTTTTACATCATTCATTTCCGCCAGATTTTGAGTTACAATCATTTTCCCCCCGTTATTCCCCTACCCAACCTCCCAGAATAGCAGTCCCACAAGATATCGCTTCCTCCAATCTGCTCTCTCCCATATCATCTCCCATACCCCCTTCGACTTTTCCATTAGAGGAAGGTGAATCTTTGTGTCCCAATGCCTGCACATCTTATCTCCCAATTACAAGCAAAAGAGTATTAATAATAGTATTTATATATATTTGAAACATTTAATCTTAAGACCTCGATTTTCAGATCCATTCCCTTCCTCCCTTTTCACACATTCCCTCTGGGAAGATAAGTAATTCAGTGTATATTGTACATGTCTAGCTATGTAAAACATTATCATAGTAGATATATTGTACAAGGCTGCTTATAATTCCCTCCCACTCATACCACCCCCACCTGGTCCATTACCCACATGATCCTGTCCCTCTTCTATAGTGGGTACTTCCAACCACCCCTCCCCCCAAGGATGCCCTCCCATCCATCTTCCCTCCTCTCATCCCACTTCCCCCTATTCTGCTGCAGGTTGAGATATCCCATTTAGCATGTATGTCATTCCCTCCCTGAAACAAATTCAATGAGAATGTGGTTTTGCCTATTTGCCTTCCTATTCTTCCCCCCATTACAACCACTTCCCCTTGCTTCTTCTACATAAGATAGTTTATCCTGTACCCTACCCTGTCTCTCCCCATCTCCTCTTGCCACTTTCCGCTCTCACCTCATAATTTCATCCCTTGAGTATTCTCCCTTCCCAACAAATTCAACCTATGCCCTCTATCCATATATAACTGTAACCATCTACACACACATTCACATATGTACTCATATGACCACACACCCTTCTTCCATTATTTTCATAGTGAGAAATATATCATCAGTCACAGTTATTGTTTTTCCATATAGGAATGTAAATAGTTCAACTTTAATAGGTTCCTTTTGATTTCTTTTCACTGATTACCTTCTCAGGCATCTCTTCCTTCTTGTGTCTGGATGTCAAATTTTCTATTCAATTCTGGTTTTTTCCTCAGGAATGCTTGAAAGTCCTCTATTCCACTGAATGACCATATTTTCCCCTGAAACAAAATACTCAGTTTTGCTGGGTAGGTGACCCTTGGGTTCAGTCCCAGCTCTTCTGACCTCACAGTCCTTTTCCTGCTCTATGCCCCCAAAATCGGAGTCTAGGGTTGCATTTTTCTGTTTCCTTTGCCTTGGCATGTTGCCACTTAATTACTTTTTGTAGTTTTCAGACGCAGCTCCAGCTCTTGGCCTGCAATTAATTGTAGGGAGATCCAGCGATATGTCTTGGGGGGTAATCGCTCTTGCTTTAACATCCCTGGATCTGGATTGTGATCTAGGGTGGAAGTCATGGGTGGGTTTACAGCTTGCCAGAAATGGAAGTTGCCCCCCACACGTTCGGGATGAAAATTCCTCTAGCTGGCCTTAAAGCCATAGTGTGGCAACAAGCCCAAAAGTGAAGTAATTAAGCCGGAAGTGAGGACCGAGGCCCTGCATTAGGCAAGCCAACATCAGGCCTTGGGGATAACTGCATTGGTAGCAGCTGCTTCTGGATCCCTCAACAGACGTAAGGGAGTGAGACTACTGAACAGAAGTAGATTATAGGATTTCCCTTGCAGGTGCAAGACTCTGTTGTATTGCCCATATGGATCTGGGTTCCAGTCTTGTGCAGCAATCCCTGGTAGAGGAGCAACACGAACAGACTACTACTTCCAGCCTCAGGGGAGCAGACACTCTGGTCACATTTCTAGAGAGGAAAAGAAAGCTTATGGTTGATCACAGACTAGAGAACAGTTAAGAAGAGTAGTTATCATATCTTCCCTTAGATCATACCACCTTGGAAGAACTAGGAACTTACACACCTCCAGAACTAGTTCTGAAAACAACTGTGCAAAACACACAAAGCTTGGTACAATGACCCCCTCTACCCAAGAGCAGAACCCAACTTTAACATGAAGTTCACTTACTAAATAAAAGAGATCCCAAAATGTTTACTACCAGGAATATCATAGCCAAATTCCAAAGCTCCCAGATCAAAGAAGACATGTTATATGCAGTCAGAAAGAAACAATTCAAATATTATGGAGCCATACTCAGGATAACACACGATTTACCTTTTACATTAAAGGATCAGAGGGGTTCAAATATGATATTCTAGAAAGCAAGGGAACTAGGATTACAACCAAGAATTACCTACTGAGCAAAACTGATTATAATTTTTCGGAGGGAAAAATTGACATTTAATGAAATTGAGCACTTTCAAATGTCCAGATTAAAAGTCCAGAGCTGAATAGAAAAAACTAACTTTCAAACACAAGACTTAATGGAAGTATGAAAATGAAAGCATGAAAGAGAAATCATAAAGGACTTGATATGGTTAGAGTGTTTACAATACCATATAGGAAGATACTACTTATAACTCGTAAGAATTTTCTCATTATTAGGGCAGTTCGAATACGTATACATAGATATAGGGCACAGGTGATTATGATGGGATGAATCCAAAAAAATAAAGGAGTGAGAGAGAGGGATGCACTGGGGAAAAGGGAATGAGAAAGGTAGAATTCGGTAAATAATCTCACATAAAACACTCAATGGGGCTTTTACAGTGGAGGTAAAGATGGGGGATTTGGAGAAGAACACTTGAATTGGAATTGTTTTAAATCACCATTAATTAGAGAAATGCAAATTAAAATAATTTTAAGGTACCACCTCATACCTACCATATTGGCTAATATGACATAAAAGGAAAATTACAAATGTTGGAAGGGAAGTAAGAAGATTGGGACATTAAGGTACTATTGGTGGAGTTCTGAACTGATCCAACCATCCTGGTGAACAATTTGTAATTATACCCAAATGAATATAAAACTGGGCATGCCTTTTAAAAATTTATATTTATGTTTCAACATTCATTTTCACAAAATTTTGAGTTACGATTTTTTCTCCCCATCTTTCCCCTACCCTCACCCCAAAATAGCAAGCCTACTGAACACCCCTTCCCCTACTCTATTCACTCTTATTTCCTCCCCCATCACCCCCCTAACTTTCTCATAGGGCAAGATGGGTTTCTATACCCCAGTACCTCTATATCTTATTTCCCAGGTGCATGTAAAAATCACATTTTTAAACATTTGTTTTTAATGATTTCCAGATTTATTTTCTCTTCTTCTTCCTCACCCACCCCAGCTGGAAAGATAAGCAATTCAATATAGGTTGGACATGTGTAGTTATCCAAATCTTTTCCATAGTAGTTATATTGTAAAAGACTAACTATATTTCCCTCCACTGTATCCTGCCCCCCCCCCCGCTTATTCTATTTTCTCCTTCTACCCTATCCCTTTTCAAAAATCTTTGCCTCTAACTACCCTATCCCTCAATCTGCCCTCCACTCTCTATCATACACCCCTTATCCCCTACCCCTCTATTTTCCTGTAGGATAAGATACCCACTTACATATGTATGTTATTCCCTACTTAAGTGTAGCAGCAAGCACCCCAACATCCCCAGGGTGGCTGCTAACACAGGTTTTTAGATCTGCTTTTCTAAAGGAAAGCAACTCAAAATGGGTTAACAAGCTTACATTAATAAATCAAACATATATCCTTTACCTAGTTCAAGAGAAAAAGGTCAGCACCCCGAACTATAGAGCATACAGACAAAAGTTTCAAAATAGAGAAAAAAACAGATCAAGCAGACAGGCTTCCAAACTGCCCAACCATTACATCAATACCAAATCACAGTTACCAGAGAGAAAAGCATCAACATCTGGGTTTTCAAAGCTGGGGGTTCTCAACAGCTGCCCAGAGTCTCATCTGGTCAAATCACACAACACTTCTCAAAGTGAGCCCCAAAGCAAAGCTTTGGGATTATATAGCCTTCTCCTGGCTCAGAGAATGTCACAACCCTTTTGACCCACTGCCCAATCACACAGCATCAAGGTGTAGGCATTCCTGATAACCAAGCCTCTTGCCACAGGCTCCATGTGACCACATTCAGCCTATTAGGGGACAGAGTATATTTTCAAATCCAGGAAGGTTCCCAGAGTCTCTTAAACATATCAAAGGGCCTAGGGGCAGGGAAGATCTTTAAATTTGAATTTCCATTACATTAAGTCAAATTCAAAGAGAATCAGGTTGTTCCATTCCCTTTCACCTGCCTGCTCTTCTCCACCATTGTAAGAGTTTCCCCTTGCCTATTTTATGTCAGATGATTTACCCTAATCTATCTCTCTCTTTCTCCTTCTCCCAATAAATTCCTCTATAATATTTTAATTTTATTTTTTAGTTATCATCTCTTCATATTCAACTCATCCTGTGCCCTCTATCAATGTATATGTGAACATACATATACCCACATTTACACACATATTTATATACATATAGACCCTCCTCTATATATACATATGTGTATGTATATGTACACATATTCCCTTCAATTATACTCATACTGAGAAAAGCCTTGAAAGTTAGAATTATTGTTTTTCCATGTAGGAATATAAATAATTCAAATTTAATAAGTTCCTTATGACTTGTTTATCCTGTTTAACTTTTCATTCTTCTCTTGCTTCTTGCATTTGAATGTCAAACTTTCTGTTCTGCTCTAGTTTTTCCATCAAGAATGCTTGAAAATGGGTGGTGGAGCCAAGATGGCAGAGTAGAAACAGCACTACCAAGGCGCTCCAGCTCACACCACTTCAAAATCATGTAAAAGGGGACTCTGAACAACCTCTGGAGCTCTAGAAACCACAGAATGACACAGAAAAGCTAACCTCCCACTGAGGAAAGCCTGGCAGCCCAGCAGGGAGCAGCCAGCAAAGTGCTCTGGGAGCCGAGCCCAGGACCACATGAGTTGGAGGTTTTAGCCCCAGGGTGGACAGACCAGCAGCTGGCTAGAGGGACCTCAGAACACCAGCTGCTGTGACTTTTCCAGAATTACCAACACAGAGATGCCTAGGACAAAGTGAGAGTTTAGTGCCCTGTGGAATTTGGGACCAGTATTTGGGAGCACATCGGTTTCTTCCCCTGGGGGCTAGAAGCCTCTGAGTAGCCATGGCACAGCTGCAATTTTGTAGGTTTAGTTTCAGCTTCAGTTTCTGGCCTGTGGACTGTAGGGAGATCTGGTTATCAGTCTGGGGGGTAATTGCTCTTGCAGTTAAAACCTCCCTGGATCTGGATTGCAGTCTGGAGTGGAGGTCTTGGGGTGTGGAACCAGCTTGCTAGAGTGTGTGGGGGCTTCAGAGAGGGTACCCAACTAATACTTTGGAAGTTGAGAAGACCCCAATGTTTGGGACAGAAGCTCCCCTGTTTGGTGGCAGAATCCTACTGTGACAACTAGCCCAAAAGTCAAGTAATTAAGTGGCAACATGCCTTGGCAAAGGAAACAAAACAAACAGAAAAATTCTATATTAGACACCTATTTTCAGGGGAAAGAGGATCAAAGCATGGAACAGGAAGTGGACTGGGAGGTCAGAACTCCTGCACCAAAAGCCCCAAATTAAAATAAGAGGGTGTTAAAGGCCATAGAGGACATTAGGAAGGATTTTCAAAACAAAATAAGAGAAGTGGAGGAAAAATTGGGAAGAGAAATGAGAAAGATGCAAGAAAAGTATGAAATGAGAGTCAACAGCCTCTATGAAGAAAATAATACCTTAAAAAATAGACTAACTCAAGTGTCAAAAGAGGCTCAAAAAGGCAATGAGGAGAAGGATGCCTTAAAAAGCCGAATTTGCTATATAGAAAAAGAAGCTCAAAAGCTCACTGAGGAGATTCATTCCTTCAGAATTAGACTGGAGCAAATGGAAGCTAGTGACTTTATAAGAAATCAAGATGCTGTTAAACAGATCCAAGCAATTGAAAGATTCGAAGGCAATGTGAAATATCTCATGGAAAAAACCACTGACCTGGAAAATAGATCCAAGAGAGATAATTTAAAAGTTGTTGGACTATCTGAAAGCCATGATCAAAGAAAGAACCTAGAAATCATCCTTCAAGAAATTCTCCAGGAAAATTGCCCTGATGTTTTAGACTCAGAGGGGGAAATAGAGGGTGAAAGAATCCAGAGATCATGTCCTGAAAAAGATCCCAAAAAGAAAACTCCCAGGAATATTATAGCCAGGTTCCAGAATTCCCAGATCAAGGAGAAAATACTACAAGCAGCCAGGAAGAAACAATCTCAATACTGTGAAAACACAATTAGAATAGCGCAGGACCTGGCAGCTTCTACACTGAAGGATCAAAGGGCAAGGAATATGATGTTCTGGAGAGCAAAGGAGCTGGGATTAAAACCAAAAATCACCTACCCAGCAAACTGAGTATCTTGTTTCAGGGGAAAATATGGTCATTCCGTGGAATAGAGTACTTTCAAGCGTTCTTGAGGAAAAGACCAGAGTTGAATAGAAAAATTGACATTCAGACACAAGAAGCAAGAGATGCTTGAGAAGGTAAACAGGGAAAAGAAATCACTATGAACTTATCAAAGTTGAACTATTTACATTCCTACATGGAAAAACAATAACTATAATTGATGAAACCTTTCTCAGTATGAAAATAGTTGAAGAAGGGTATATGGACATATGAATACTTATGTGAATGTGTGTATATATATTTACAGGTATACATGGATAGAGGGCACAGGTTGAATTTGGTGGGAAGGGATGATACTCAAGGGGGGAGGTTAAGAGGTGAGAGAGGAATGTGGCAAGTAGATGGGGAGATGGGGGGGGTAAACTATCTCATGTAGAAGAAGCAAGGGGAAGTGGTTGCAGGGGATGGGAAGAACAGGAAGGGAAAAGGAAAAACCATATTCTCATTGAATTTGGCTCAGGGAGAGAATGACTTCCATACTAAATGGGATATCTCACCCTGCAGGTGAGTAGGGGGGAGGGAGATGAGCGGGGGATGATGGAGGGGAGGGCAGTCTGGGGGGAGAGGAGGTTGGATTCAAAAATGGGTGAATCATCACAAAGTGCTAAGGGTTTCCCAAAGTTTAGAGTGCTTACCACAATGTCCTCTATGAATGGATACAGTTGTAGAATCTACTCATTCAATAAAAATTATTAAGTTCCAAGTATGTGCCAAACATTGCACTAAGGGCTGGGGTTACAAAAAGAAGAAAATATAATCCCTGATCCCAAGGATTTTACAATCTAATGGAGGAGAAAACATGCAAACAAATATATAGAAAGCAAACTATATTTATAGAGATCAATATGAAATAATGTAAAAAGGAAAAGCAATGAAATGAAGAGGAATTATGGAAAGTTTCTTGCAGAAGATGGGTTTTGGTTGGGATTTAAAGGATACCAAGGAAATCAATAATCAGAGTGGAGGAAGGAGGGAATATTCCAGGCAGAGAAGATGGCAAGAGAACATGCCCAGAGGCAAGAGATGGAGTGCTTTGTTTATAGAAGAGACAGGAAGCTAAGGCCACTAGATCAGAGAAAGCACAGCCAAAAGTAAATGTAAGACAGAAAAAGTAGAAGGGATCTAGTTAAGAAGGGCTTGGAAGGAGAATCAGAACATTATGTATTTATTTCTGGAAACAATAGGAAACCGCTAGAATTTATTGTTTGAGGGTCGATATATATGTGTAATAAAATCAGATCTGCATTTTAGGAAAATCTCTTTCATTGCTGAATGGAAAATTTACCTCACCATCAATAGGGAATCTTTGGTAATAACACAGGAGAATAAAAAGTTGGGGAACTTTAGCAAATACTTTTGTGTTTTCACTTGAAAAATATTTAGAGTCTATGTTTAAAGTATTATGCTAAGCCCTATGGCAGATGCCAAAATCAGATAAGAAATAGTTCCTGCCTTCAAGGAGTTTATTATTGACTAATTTTATGATCCATAGACTAATCAGCGTTCAGACTCCATCCTCAGTAAAAGGTTGTTGAGGCTCTTTTTGAATGCTTCCAATTATCAAGAATCCATTTCACAAGAGTGGTATTCCATTATGGGACATCTCTAATTATTAGAAAGTTCTCACTATTTTGAGCTAAAATCTACATTCATGTAACTCCTAACTATTGGTCATAATTATTGCCTTTGGAGCAATCCCTAAAGGTCAGCCTACCATATTAGAATTGTAATAAGAAAAATAATAAAAAATAAAATGAAAATGTTCAAAAGGTCCAGATTAGCTAAATAAGGTAGAACACTTAATCTTCTCTTCTGTAGACATCATCTCCACATCAAGGATTTCAGACTAGATAATCCTTAAGGTCTCTTCTATTCCTAGAATTCTAGAGTCTATGTTCTAATGTTCTAAGTATCTCGTAAGTTTTAACATCCTGTGATGTAGAATCCCTTGTAGGTCTAACCATTTATTTTGTTCTAGTCTTGGAGTCAAGAGGACCTCAGTTCAAATTCCACTTTAAATACTCGCTGTGTGATATTGTGCATATCTCTTACCTCACAGGCTGTTTCCTTACCTGTAAAATGGAGATTATACTTAAGTTTGTTCTGAGCAACAAATGAGATAACACACCCAATACACTTTAAACACCTTAGACTACTATGTAAATACTAGATCATCTTCTTACTCTTATTGACATTCTTCCTAATGCTGACAATTTATTTCTTAAGGTCCCTCATAGCCCTGGCCTTTTACCTGTTTGATATTTTATATTCTAACATCCCATCTTGACCTAACATGCTATGTGCTGGTTTCTGATATTTTATATTCTAAAGTCCTTTCTATCTATACCACTCTATGGTTCTTAATTAATCTGTCCAACCACCATGTAATAGCCAGGTGTGCAAGTATAGATAGAAATACAATTTCATTGCCTAAAACTGCAAACTTTCAAATGTGATCCTTATAAACTATTAACCTTTTCTCACATTCAGTTCCAGTAAAAGATCAGTACTTTTGGATGAAAGAACATTTGTACATCTTTAAAGCATGGCACAGAAAAGAATATGTCCCACATATTGTGAGTGTTCTGTCAGGACAGACAAGTTAGATTAATTGTAATAAACAAAAATTGTCACTAAAGCTCTGAGCTTATGCCATCTAATATTGTGTGAATAAATTTTATTTCCTAACATTATGAAACAGCCAAGAGTATAATAAATTACCTACCTAAACCCTTTGAGAATTTTTGCATAATTTACCAAAACAAATTGATTTTAGCAGAAAACCTGCTAATTTACATGGGGAGGAAGTGTTTTTCTTGGTGTGATGAATTTAATTTCAATTTCCCTCCTTGCATGAATTCACTCTAGTCATTCATCACTGTTAGAATTAAACTCCAACCATGTTTTGCTTGAGTAGGCATGTAACTTACAATATGTATGAATGAAAATGAATTTCTTTAAGTACTCACCACACACATGCATAAACACATAAACACACATATAATATATATGTATATATACACATTCTAAAAGGTTATACATATGAAAACATATTTTCTACAGTTTTGTATATTTATATCTGTGTATATACATATATATTTGGATAATTTATACATAAATGTACATGTGTTTTACATTTTGTGAATGGTACACATACATTTGTATTAATAAATACCAGGTATATTTTAAAGATTTGTTGGAAGTTATTTGAACAGAGTAGTGTAGCAGAGTGAATAAAAGAAATAAGATGTAGATTTATATCCTAACATTACTACTTATGAGCTCCATTACCTTGGGAAATCTCTTTATTTCTCTTATTTTCCATTTCCCCATTTGTAATATCACATTGCACTTAAGCATCTTGTGAAGATCAAATGAAAGAATGGGTAGGAAGGAGTTTATTAAAAACATTATATAATATAAACACAATACATTCCAGAGCAAAAAAGTATGTTAAAGATAATATATTCCAACTCTTCGTTATATAGACCACAGGATCACAGAATCTCAAAGCTGAAAGAGATTTTGGGAATAATCCATTTCAATCACTTGCTAAACAGGAATCTCTTCTATTATGTCCCCAACAATTTGAAAAACATCCACAGATTGTAATTCATCGCTTATCAAAGCATATAATGCACTTATAAGAAGATTTGAGTGTTAGAAAAGTTTTCTTCCTCATATAATAAATATAACCCTCTACCTCATTATTCAAATTTTGCTCACTGTACCCCAACAGGGCAAATTAAATACTTCTTCCACTGGATCTCTCCTTGAATGCAGAAAGATGACTATTAAAATCATTGATTATAAAATGCAAATGTTTCTTGTCCTTTGACTCAATTTTCTTATGACGTAACCCCCATCCTTATGTCTATTTGGCTTATTCTTGCCTAGATGACCTTCAACTTATTGAGTCCTGCCACACCCTGAACTAGAACTGAACATAATATTACAAATATGGCTTACCCATGTAAAGATTATACTAGAAATACTCTCTCTCTCTCCCTCTCTTTCTCTCTCTCCCTCAATCCTTTCTCCCTCTTCCTCTCTCTGTCCCCCACCTCCTCTCCTTCTATTTCCATATATGGAAGCTTAAGTCCAGAAAAGGGAAAAAAATGTCATTGTCCAAATTCACAAAATAGGTGAATACCAGAGGTGAGCTTTCAACCTAAGTCATAGGATCACAGATCTAGAGCTAGAAGGAAATTCAATGGGTATTAACGTCTTTATTAAGCACTCACTATGTACCTGGCTTTATTCTAAACATTGTTATAAATGCTGATTTCCATTATACTTCTCAACATTCATAAACACTCAAATACTTTAAAGAGGTTTATGTCTTTCTGATAGTGGTCACTCCATCAATAAAGATCACAACAAGCTTATAAGTTAGCAAATGGTCTTTGAAAGTTTTATGGTCAAAATATCTATCACTCTGAGTCCAAGCTGATGATGGACCCTCTTCCACCCAACTTATGTAGCATAGTCATGGGAATACATATAAATAGTTCATCTTTAGGCCCATGATCCATGCATTTCTGAATCACTAGGACAAGCTAGATCATTAACTCCCGGGGGGGTGGGGGTGGGGAGATGGACTATTAAAAAAATAGGTTTAGTTCCATACCATAATGATGTAACTTCAGCAGAGAAAGTCTCAGGATTATTGACAATTTTTTTGACCCTTAAGATTTAAGAAATAATGGGCAGCTAGGTGGTGCAGTGAATAGAGCATGGGCCCTGGAGTCAGGAGGACCTGAGTTCAAATTTGGCCTCAGAGAGTTAACACTTACTAGCAGTGTGGCCTTAGGCAAGTCACTTAACCCCAATTGCCCCTCCAAAAAAAGCAAAAAAAAAAGATTTAAGAAATACAAATCAACATTATGAAATGATAATTTACTATTAAATGTAGATTGAAGAACATTGGCTATATTGAAACCTCAGTAAAATTGAGTGTTACTAATTTCAAAATATGAAAAATGGCATTCAAAAGTCTTGCTAATAGATAAAACTAAGAATCTTTTTCTAACTTTATGATGCCAATTAACATTTTGTATTTACTATCTGCTGTATATTTATAAAGCACTCAACATACATGCCCCATGTAATTCTCATAGTAACTTTGTTATAATGAAAAGGTAGTGATTCTTGTCTTCATTTTAAAAATGAGGAAGTAGATTGAAGCTCCAGAAGCAATGCAATTTTTTGAAGTCCCATAACATACTTCTAAGTAGATATGAAGATTGAATATACTTGTCTTAACTCTATTTCCGGTGGCATTGCTACAGTGCTTGCAAAAGCTCACATTAATGCAAGCTTTCAGTATAAAGGAAGCAAACCAATCAAGGAACACTTATTACGTGCCTACTACGTGACAGGAACTGTGCTTAGAACTGAGCTAAACAAACTACTTCATTTCTCTCAATCCCAATTTCCTGATCTCTTAAAAAGTACTGAATAGTTATATTATCTACTTCAAAAGGAGACTTACTGTAGAGATCTCTGCAGTCCATCATGGGACTACCCCCCCTTACCTACACAACACATTCACACACATACACAAACACAAACACACAAACGTTCATACTCTGGCTTGGATAGACTTTATTTTTTGACTCTACTTCCCCTACATTTGGATGTTATCTTTTTTTTTTTTTCTGTAGAGACTATTTGGGGATAAGAATCAGCACACATTTAAATAACCTCCACCTACCAAGGTTACCATGGCTGCAAAATACTAATAAATTTCTTAGGTGTCTGCCCAAGGACCAATGGCTATAAGATGACTGGTCAGCTTTACAGTTAGGGGATAAATGCCTCTGCCTCACTCTAGAATTTATTTTGCACATACACACCCATACTTCAAAACTTTCTGCTTCAATTTAAATAACAAAATTTCTGTTGGGTTCAATACCAGTAGTCTTAAAATATACACCAAATTGCTTACATATAAAATTGACACATTAAACCCCCCTCCCATACCGGTTTTTCCTTTCCCCTCCTAGCCCTTTATCTTTCCTTCTTTTTCTCCCTGTTACTACTCCTCCTGCACTCTCTCTTGTTTTTGTCTGACCTTCTGTCTGTTTCTCTATGTCTGTCCCTCTTTGACTCTCTCCCTCTGTCTATCTTTAGCTCTGTCTGCTTTCTTTGTCTTTCTCTCTGTGTGTCTGTTACTGTCTATCTGTCTCTCCCTATTATTCTCTCTCTCTCTCTCTCTCTCTCTCTCTCTCTCTCTCTCTCTCTCTCTCTCTCTCTCTCTCTCTCTCTCCTCTCTCTCATTCTCTGTCTGTGTCTCTCTAGTTTTGTATGTGTCTCTTTGTCTCCATGTTTGTCTTTCTGTGTCTCTCTCTGCCTCTCTCTCTGTGTTTCTGAGTGTGTATGTCTGTCTTTGTCTCTCTCTTTCTCTCCACTAATCATTCAATACAACACTAACACTTTATTTCCACACACTCACATCATCATTTATTCACTCCCTCTGTACTTCCATCCATGGCAAATATTAACTCGCTGTCCTCTGAACATTTAAAATCTGCTCTACATTCCCCTGCAAACGCCCAGGGGCTAACTTCATAACGTAAACACTTCACTGATTACCAGTGTCAGGAGAACAAGATGACACACTTATATATCTGAGAGAATGGGAAGCAGTGAATAGCAACCACAGAGAACTAGGAACATTCTTCACATTAGAACATTCTTGCGTTCTAGTTCCAGAGTCTAGTATTTGCTAAATCCCCAAATGCCTAGAACTGTGTTGTGCTCAAAGCTGCCTTTATATCGCACTTCAAGTGTTTTAAAAATTAAATGCTTTTTCTCTCACAAGGCCAGTTCTCCTCTTCCATCCCATTAATAGTCTGAACTATAACTGACTGAACACTCATTATAGCTGTTCAAATGGGTGTCCCTGCGCTACTGAAATGACCACAATTTTCATTGTCTATTAGAAGGAGACCTTTGTTGCTATACAACATTTATCTAATAATTTCTCTTCTCTGATTTATTAATTACCAGGGAGTAAGGCATTTTGCCAACTTGAACCTAGTTATTACGGCCTGAAATAATTAATGTCATTTGTTGATCTTACCTTTCATGAGGAACATTATTTATTTTTATAGAATTGTCTAGTGGAATTGTTCACCTTCATGCTTGCACAACACAGATGTCCAGGGCTCTGTAAGCTTTTAATGTTTTCCATGCTGGGCTGTATATAGTCTCTGAATTGGGGACAGAATCAATATAGAGGAACCCAGTATGTTGGATTTATTCAAATGCTCCCCTAGTCCCTGGCTTTCCCAGTTGTAAAGCCTAGGGTATATCTACATTCTTTTGCCTTCACAGACTCACCTTTAAGGATGATCGATTCTCCACTGTGAGAATGTGCCATGCAAAACAACACATCAAAGATACTGTGAATGGAGCAGAAGCCTTTACTCACTAATCCTACCACTGCTCCCTAGATGCCTTTCCTCAGGTCAACACTGCAAGTCTGACATGTGGGAAAAATTCTTAAATAAAAGCATTATCCCTGGGAGACACAGATGATAAAGTCACACCCTTCCTTAGGTCTTTGAATTTAATTGGGAACAATATTTTCCATTTGTTCTTCTAAAATGATCTTAGAGACTGAAGGGACCTATGGTTAAGGTAGAATTAAAATTAAAAAAAAAAGGTAGGTTCAAATACCATTTCAGGTACATGCTAATTGAGTGATCCTCTGCAAGTCACATAATGTCTGTTTCCTCCTTCATGAAATCCAGATAATGATAGCAAGTATCACCACACTCTTATGAAATGTAGTAATATAAAACTGCAAATTCTAAAGAGCTATATAAATGTTAGCAATTGATGATATTGCTATTGTTTAATAATTAAGCATTGCCACCATTTCCTGATTCTACCTGAAATTGTTTGAGAAAAAGTCATTTTCTACCTGGGGTTATACTGCCCTTCCTTAATCATAAAAGGAAGTCAGGTGCCATAGGATATGGGTCCTCCAAGCTAGTATCAAAATCTTTCTAGATAAAGGTATGAACTTGTTTTGAGTCACCAAATTTGAAGAAAATAAAGGAATACCCACACCTCAGTCTTTACCTTTTTCTATATCTGAAAACATGTAGTTCTCTACCCAAGTTTGGGATGCCTTCTCTATTCATCTCTAATGGAATCCTTGCTCTTCAATGTTCAACTTGGGTGCCATCTCCTTGGATATTTCCTTGTAATATTCTTTTCTTAATTTTTAGAACATATTGTCTCAACGTTTATTTTTTTCACCTTTTACATTATAGTTTCTTGAGGATTTATCAAAGCTTCCCTATTAAACTATAAGGTCATTTTTATCAGGTATGATTTAAACAAAAATATCTTTGATTCCTTGTTGACCAGTGCTGTTTCTCACTCATTGGTTATACCCAATAAATATGAATGAATTAATTTATTCATAGATATTTTAAAAGGGCTGGCATTAAGGACTTTTCTTCAACACATTACCACAAATCTTCCATACAATTATTTACAGTTGATATCTATAAGTGTTCCAGAGTTACATAGCATTCTGTTTCTACTCTCTCATCTGAACTACCTAACAATGCTGTGATTCATATACATTTAAGGGAAACAAACTTAGATTTTTCTAAGGCACAATGCTAGTAAATGATAGACTCAGGATGAGAATGAAGATCATCTTACATGAAGTCATTGTTCTTTCTACTATAGTTTGCCTCTCTCCCCTGCCTGTGATGATTAAGACTCAGTCATGCTTGGATGCAGAAGGATTAACTAAGTAATCTCTCAAGGTCCTTTAAAGTTCTCCAACTCTTCCAAAATACAATATGTCTATTCATACTTCACATCTAGAGAGACAAAGGGCATTGCTTTTCTTGCTTTATAACCACTGCATTTCCCTTAGCTCTCAAAGTGATACTTGAAAACTACATTGATCTGTTCTTAATAATTTCATGCTACTTTACCTTGGGAACAGAATTTGAAACCTATGTATCACACAATTCTAGAAGGGACTCTAGATTAGAACATGGATTATTAGAATACATATTAGTGAGCAAGAAGGAAAATTATGACATTTTACAATAACATTGAAGACTTAGAATACTAGAGCTATAATAAATATTAAATGATGTTAGAAAACGCAACATAGAATATCGATGACAGAATGTACAGAAGAGCATAAATTGGTAAACATGAATGTTAAAGAAAATTTATTCTCATCCTCTCACTTTATAGATGTGACAATTAAAGTTCAAAGTTGGTAGTGACTTGTCCATAGTCACATCAATAACATTGGGGCAGAGTTTAAAATCTGAGTCATCCTATATGTTTTTTTTTGTTTTAATATGGCAAGCTTTCTAACTAAAATGCTAGCATATCCAGTCATTCTTAGTCTGCCCATATGCACTACAGAATTGTAATTGCTATACACATCTTCCTGGAATTTTTAATATAGATTCCCAAATGTGATAGCTCTGTTTGTGTTGGGAATAACTATCCAAGTAAAAAAAATAATACCTATAATGGCTTAATCCATTAGACCTCTGCACCAGAATATAATTAAGATGGTACTGAGAGAATGCCATGTTTATTTAGCACCAGACTTATAAAGAAAGCATCATTTGCATATTTCTCTCAATTAAGCATTAGACTGACATACTTAATTAAAGCTATAAAGGGCACTGACAATATTTCATTCTTTTAATGAAAGAGGAAACATATTATATGGTTCAAACTGTCTCTGTATTTAATTTTCTTGACTTTTATATTCTTCAAATTGTGCTCCTTCTATGAATGTTGTCAATTAGGATGAGAAGAAGGGAAATTAAAGTCTCTCTTGAAAATATACTCATGTTTGTTTGTGGAATCTGTGTACATCCAGCAAGTTCTGATTTACATATCTGATGTGTAATTATGTGCAGAGAAGTGAGCACTATGGAAGCAAAAGGCAACTTCTTATTCTGCCTTTCTAGGTTCTGTCATCCTTTTGGGATTCATAGCTGCAGACCAGACATCTTCTCAAACGTAAGTATTTATGTCTTTGAGCATATCATTACAAAGTCGCAAAAACATCAGCTTCATTGATACAAATTGAAGCCGTTCACTTATTTTGAGAACCAAATCTGGTGCTATATCATTCATGGAACATCCCCTGACACATAATCCTTTCTCGCCGATTCACTAGTCCTAGTTCTGTCTTCTGGACAAAAAATATATATATATATATATATATATATATATATATATATATATATATATATATATATATAATTAATTTCTCTTCCACATGATTTGCCTTCAACTCTTTGAAGATAGTTAACATCTATGTAGTAATTAACTGTGATGTCATCCTACTGCTTCTAAGAAAGGAGATGGATTCTAGATAGGCAAATAAGGCATATATTTTTAAAATATGACCAATGTGATGATGTATTTTTCTTTATTATATGTTTCTGTTATTTGTTACAAGGGCAGACTCTGTTGTAGTGGGGATTTCAGTCCTCATTCTGTCATTAGGAAATGACAGTAATACTAGGAAAAAAAGGTGTTGTGTATGTATGTGTGTGTGTATTCCTATATGATGTATATTGTGCATTTTTACCATGTATACATAACAGATTTGTCTCCTGAGAATCCTTTTTCTCTAGAATGAGCATCCTCTGACTTATTCTATTATTCTTGTATATTATTTTTTCCAGTCCCTTCAACATTATGGCAGCCTTCCTCATATTATGGACCAACTTTTCAATATTCTTTCTAAAATATGGAATTCCAAGAAAAACACAATATTCCAGACTTAGTGTGGTCTCCCCAAAGCAAATCTAGATTAACCAATCCTTGGTTTGGGTTTTTGGCCTTTGTTAATCTGGCCTAAGACTATCTCCATATTTTTGTCTGCCATTTCACACTTCCCATATATACCAAGCTGTTGAATGAGGACACCTAGTAGGTTATAAAATTCTAAGGAGAGGCTAAAACAGCAGGGAACTGCAGATGATTAAACAACAATAATAACAACAAAAGATCCTTAATACCCCCCAAAAGTTTGTTTTTTTTAACATTTGTTTTTAATATTTTGATTTCCAAATTCTTTTTCATCGTTCCTCTGCACCCACCCACACTGGGAAGATAAGCCATCTAATAGAGATTGTGCAGGGTAGTTACACAAAATGTTTCCATAGTGTGTGTGTATATATATATATATATATATATATATATATATATAATATATATATATATATATATATATATATATACACACACACACACATACATACATATGTGTGTGTGTGTGTGTGTATAGTGAAATACTAACTATATTTCCCTCAATCCTATCCCACCACCACTTATTCTACTTTAACCCTGTGTGTGTGTTTCTAGAAGTGTGTGCTTCTAACTACCCTCTCCCCCAATTGGCCCTCCCTTCAAACATACCCCATCTTATCCCCTTCCCCCTACTTTTCTGTTGAATAAGATAGCCAAATGAGTGTGTATGTTATTCCATCCTTAAGCCAAATTCAATGAGAGTAAAGTTGTTCCATTCCCTTTCACTTTCCTGCTCTACCCCTCCATTGTAACAGTTGTCTCTTGCCTCTTTTATGTGAGATAATTTATCCTATTCTATCTCTCCTTTTCTCCTTCTCTCATTACATTCTTATCTCGCCTCTTAATTTTATTTTTTTAGATATCATCCCTTCCTATTCAACTGATCCTGTGCCTTCTACGTATATATGTACACACATATATACATATATGTATTTATACACGCATGAATCCTCATATGAATATATACATATATGAATTATGCATGTGTATATATGTACACATGTGCATATACACATATATATACATATACATACATACATACATACATATATATATATATAGGTATTCCCTTCAACTATCCTCATATTGAGAAAATTCTCATGAGTTACAAACATCATTTTCCCATATAGGGATATAAATAGGTCAACTTCAATTAGTTCCTTATGATTTCTTTTTTTTGTTTACCTTCTCATGCTTTTCTTGTTTCTTGTATTTGAAAGTCACATTTTCTGTTAATTCCTGTTTTTTTCATCAAGAATGCTTGAAAGTCGTCTATTTCATCGAATGACCACATTTCCCCCTGAAATATTATACGCAGTTTTGTTGGGTAGGTGATTCATGGTTTTAACCCTAGATCTTTGACCGCTGGAATTTCATATTCCAAGCCCTCAGATCCCTTAGTGTAGAAGCTGCTAGATCTTGTGTTATCCTGATTGTATTTCCACAATTCTCAAATTATTTCTTCCTGAGAACCTGTAATATTTTTTCCTTGACCAGGGAACTCTGGAATTTGGCTATGATATTCCTAGGAGTTTTCTTTTGGGCATCTTTTTCAAGAGGGAATTGGTGAATTATTTCAATTTCTATTTTGCCCTCTGGTTCTAGGATATCAGTCAATTTTCCTTGAGAATTTCTTGAAGGATTTTTTCCAGGCTCTGTTCTTGATCATGGCTTTCAGGTAGTCTAACAATCTTTAAATTATCTCCCCTGGATCTATTTTCCAGGTGAGTGGTTTTTCCAATGATACATTTCACATTATCTCCTATTTTTTCATTTGTTTGAATCTGTTTTATAATATCTTGATTTCTCATAATGTCATTGGCTTCCATTTGCTCCAATCTAATTTTGAAAGAATTATTCTCTTTACTGAGTTTTTAAAATTCCTTTTTTGATCTAACCAATTGTGCTTTTTAAGGCATTCTTCTCCTCATTGGCTTTTTTGGACCTCGTTTGGCCATTTGAGTTAGTCTATTTTTAATGTGTTATTTTCTTCAGTTAGGTAGTTGACTTGCTTTTCATGATTTTCTTGCATCATTCTCATTTACCTTCCCAGTTTTTCCTCCACTTTTCTTACTTCACTTTCAAAATCCTTCTTTCACTCCTCCATGGCATGTAACCAATACATATTTTTTTCTGGAAGCTTTTGATGCAGAATTTTGACTTCGTGGACTTCTTCTGATTCTATATTTTGGTTCTGTTTGTCCCCTCAAAAAGATTATATGGTCTGATTGTGCTTCCTCTGCTTGCTCATCTTGCCAGCCAATTTCTTGACTTTTAAGCTCTTTGCCATGGTAGAAATCTGCTTCCAGAGTTGAGAGAGTTTTGTCCCTAATTGCTTGGCTTTTCACAAATCTTTTCAGAGCTATGAAGAGGGCACCATCTCTGTCTCTACATACATCCCAAGCTCTGGCACACTGGCCACACATCCCAGGACCTCCACCCAAGACAATGATCCATATTCAAGCAGGTCAAAGCAAGAGTAATTACCCTCTGAATGGCTACGTTTTCCCCCTATGATCTGAAGGTTAGGAGCCTTGGAGGCAGCCACCCAGCAGCAGTGCAGTTGCCTCTCTTCAGCCATTTTTAGCCCCAGTGGCAGGGGCCAAACCACACTCTTCAGTCACACAGTTCCAACAGAGTTCCCCACCACCCTTTTACTTTCTCTTTGGTGTTTGGGGGTTGAGAAGTCTGAAAACCACCACAAGTACTGGTGATTCACTCTCCTGAAGTCTGCTCAGGCCTATCAGGGCTGCCCTGGGTCCAGGCTCACAAGGTACTGTGCTCAGCTCCCAGCTTGGCATGATAGACCCTTTCTTTTGGCCTGCCAGGCTGCCTTCAGCAGAAGATTTGCTTTTCTCTATCACTTTGTGGTCTATGTAGCTCTAAAATTTGTTTAGAGTCATATTTTACAAGTATTGGAGGTGGTTGGGGCAGGAGCTCAAATACTTTCTTGCTTTTACTCCACCATCTTGGCTCTGCCCCAGTGCTGATTGTTTTTTTTTTTAAATATAGAAAGGCTTGCACCATATAAGGAAAAATGAAGTGAACAGGACAAGATTATATTGTGTAGAGCAATAGTAATGTTTTAAAGAATAATTTTCAAGGACTAAGCCATTCTGAGAATTGAAAGTATTTAAATGAATTACAAAGGACCTGTGAAGGATAATGCCACCCATCTCCAGAGAAATAACTGATAAATATAACTTTGCATCTTATGGTTTTATATATATTTACAAATATGCATTGAATGGTGGCCTTCTCTACTGTGGGGTGGGGAGAGGGGAGAAGACAGTTAAGAATTTAAAATGTAACAGAAATAAAAAATATAATAAACACATAAACCTAGAATGCTTTTATATGTTAACAATGAAATCCAGCAATAAGAAATATAAAGAGAATTTCAATAAAAAAATAAAAATATTATAAAATACTTAAAAGCCTACCTACTAAGACAAATCTAGGAACTATAAGAATACAACTACAAAGTGCTATTCAAATAAAGTCAGAGTCAAATGCTTAGAAATATTTTTAATTGTTCATGGGTAGGACAAGAGAATATAATGAAAATAGCAATTTTATCTAATCTATTTATTATTCAGTGCTATACCAATCATTCTAATCAACTTATCAAAAAAATTCTAGAAAAAATCATAACAAAATTCATCTGGAAGAATACACGGTCAAGAATATCAAGGGAATCAATGAAAAAAAATAAATGAAGGAAGGTGGCTTAGCAGTTTCAGATAAAATATATTACAAGGCAGTAGTCATCAAAACAATCTTGTATGACTAAGAAATAGAATGTTGGATAAGTATAATATATTAGGTCCACAATACACAGTAATAAATGATTATAGTAATCTAATGTTTATAAGCTCAAAGAGCCAAAATTTTTGGTTGGGCAATCACTATCTAACAAAAATTTCTGAAGTAATTTGTCAGAAACTGGACAGAGAACAACATCTCACACTGTATTCCAAGATAAAGTCAATAAGTACATGATTTAGACATAAAAGTTGACAATTATAAGCAAATTAGGGGAACATGGAATATTTTTTGTTGTTGGATTTATGGATAAGGGAAAAATTTGACTAAACAAGAGATAAAAAGCATTACAGAACATAAAATTTAAAATTGTGATATCATCAAATTATTTTTTATGAACAAACTAAATTGATGAAGGAAACTGAAATCAAAATATTTTATAGCAAGTTTCTCTGATAAAGGTCTCCTTTCTTAAACATATAGAGACATAAGTCAAATTTAAGAGACAAGTCATTCCCTAGTTGATCAATATTCAAGGTAAATAAATAGGCAGTTTCCAGAAGAACAAATAAAATCATGAAAAAAGTTATAAATTACTATTAAATAGAAAAATTAAAATTCAAACAACTCTGAGGTACCACCCATGGATACTAGGAGAAAATATTATAGGAAGATCTATGACTTAATATAATTTTTACAACAGCTATACAGCCCATTCAACCTAATTTTCTCTACTGCATATGTACTGTATTATGATCCACTTGTTTTCTCCATAGGCTCCACTAATCATCTCATATCAACTCGTTCCTTCCTTCCTACACTGCCCTACCTTTTACTATCTGTTTCCCCACAATAGCCTGATGGAAGATATAATGTAATCAGGCACTATTAATTTCACCTATTCAAGAAAAGATCGCCCATATGGCAGGAGAAGCCCAGGGAAGTTCTCCCATGCAAAGCACACCTGTGCTTTCTTCTGCCTGCACTCTCCCCAGCATTTCTTTCTCCCTAAGATTTGACATTGACAAGTGTTTGGAATGCTGCACTGGGCAAAGCAATAAGTAGAGTTTGGTGACATTAACAGTGTTCCAAATTATCTAACATACACAGTTTTTTAAACACTTAATAATCCATTGGCAAACTGCTTACTCTATGACTTCCCAGTAATGACCTCCAAATGTTAAATTATATAATATATTATATTGGTGTTCCATCAGCCACATTTGGGGAAGATGCTCCTCATTCTCAGCTCTCATTGAGTTTTTCAAAACAGCATTTCCACTGGCTTCTGAGTCACTTAATACTAACAGCATTAAAAGACCAGACTCTGATTACACTTTACCTCTGTCTGTACTAATCTGAACTCCCTGTGAAGCCCTTAAGAATACACTGTGAGCTTTAAATTCAGTTCAGCTTTACGTGGGCTATAGCCTGAGATAAAAATATAGATCCCATCCAATGTTTCTTTCAATTGCTTTCCCAGGAAATCACATCTCCTTAAAAGTTTAAAATCAATATGTTTGTGCTTGAACTCTTCACCAATATTTCCCCCCTCTAAAATAAACAGCCTTCTAAATTGATGCGCATTTATCGCCAACTCTTTCAGTAATCCATTTGGTTAATGATCCTGATTTCAAAATCATTACTGTTAACAGCTACCAATATTTTAGTTTGTGCATTCCAGCAATCACAAGTGCTTAAATGAAACACTTCGATCTCCCCAGTGAGACTGAAAAGTTCTCATTAAACAAACTGACCAGATTTCCAAGCCACTGGATACTGATATATGATAGTTTCCTTAACTTGAGTCATTAACAATTGTTTATAAGGAAAATCTGTTTTTATTTGGACCAGGTACCCAAAGTTGAATTCTTAGGGAGAAAATAAAGCTCTAAGCTAATTTCCTTCTATGCTCCCAATAGTTACCTTCCTCCAATGGGGAAAACTATTCCCAGTAAAAAAAATAAAGTACTCATCCCTCTACTCCTGTAAATTATATGCTTCACATTTGAAGCATAGACATTTGATCTGGAATGAGTCTTGGAAATTTCCTAGTCAAACCCTTTTACTTCTCAGATGAGCAAATTGAACTTAAGAGAGGGGACATGATTTGTCCAATGTCACATGAAGGAGAATAGAAAGGTCATGATCAGGTTTCCTATTTCATGATTTCCATTGTATCACATTGAGTAATGGTAATTGAAGAAATCCCAGAACATAGACTTTTAAAAGTATAATTGGCCTTAGTACATAGCACATAGAATATTAGGTGTAACTAAATGGATGGAATGTTAAAACACATTAATCTGAAAAGGTGCTTCAAAGATGGAATATTAAAGCATAAAATCTTAGAGACCTTAAAATAAAGAATGCCTTATGTAGGAGGAACTATTAAAGTAATTTCCTTTATATACTCTTTCTTCCCATCTTATTCATTCCCCTTGCCTATGGTAAAAAGAAGTAGATTAAGTACAGGAGAGAAACTGAAGTTGGATGAGCAATTTAGTTATGTTGACCATCATATTGGGGCCTAGCTTTGTCTTTCATTTTGTCATATGATAAAAAGGAGATAACAGTGTGTGCTCTCTGTTGACAAAGTAAGAAATGTAGTAACTTTTTCTTCTCTAATTTAGTTGTAGAGATAAACATGATGAGAGTTGTGGACAATGTAAACAATATCACTATACTTACACTTCTAACATGTAAGCAATGATACAGAGGTATATGATTTTGGAACAGTTCCATTGACTTGTAAGTTGTAAATCCCAAGGAAATATTTCTTCAATAACTAAATACGGGGAAAAAGAAACTATCTCTAAACCTAAAATACAGTATGAACAAAGTCACAGAGGTGTGAAATCCCAGAACAGAAAGTAGATATTTTATCTGATACACACATGGATTAGATCAGCAAGGTACAGTAAGGTTACATTTTGGAACTCATTAATATTATACCAGGAAACATAGTATGAATTTTATTTGCTGGACAAAATGGAGGCCAATGAATATCTTTTTGAGAAGTGACATATATAGATATGTGTAAAACAGAAATAAGATTGCTCTGTGAGCAATATAACCATTTAGAGAGACAAGGGAGAAAATGATGAACAGAAGACTGATTAAGAATCTACTACCATATTACATGGTATTGGTGATCAGGCTTATCCAATATATTGGTAGTAGATAGAGTAAAAGGGCATATATGAAAGAAGTTGTAGAGGTGAATTTCATTGAAAATTTGTAACTGAATACAAATTGTGAGAGAAAAAAAGAGTCAAAAATAACTCCAAGATTTTGAACATGGAAATTAGGGGAAGAATATTAAAAACAATGGAAATTGTGAAGTCAAAAAGAACAGCAAGGAAAGATGATACATTAATGTTTTAGCATAGTAAGTGAATAATGATATGTCCACATGGAGGTATGCCACAATAGGATTTAGTAACGTGTGTGTAGGGGGTATAGTGATCCCCATTGTTATTCTGGTGAAATAAAACTATCCTTTTTGTAATAATAATGTTAAATGCTTGAAAAATAACTTTTAGTTATATAATATTTTTTTACTTTTATACTTTTTAGCATTTAAGAAAATACTAATTATTCAATAGAGGAAAGGGAGAAAATAAAAATGTAACTTGTTTTTCCTTTGAAATTGATGGGCACACTGAAATCTATCCATGTGCTTCTTGAATCTCAATGGACCCCAAATTAGGAACCTTAGAGGAGTTGAGGATTAGAGTCAAATGATCAGTCAAATTATCAGAAGATAGAAAAAATGTAATTTAATGTAAAGAAACAATATTTGGAGATATTAGAGGGAAGTAGAGAATTGTTAAATGTCCGACCTGGAAGACCTGAGAACTACTTTTTACAAACTGTACCTGAAAAGGAAATATCTCCACTGTAACTCCAAAAAGTGACCATCCTCTTTGTTGTTTGAAATCCTATATTGAGGGGTAATCAATTTCTTCATGAGGTGGGCTATTCTTCCTTTGCTTTAAATATTAATGTTTTTCATTCATTTGAGCTAGAATTATTTTCTCCACTTTCCATTATGTTTCAAAATACTTAGTTTTGCTTTCAAGACAACCAGATAGAGTGCAAACTGTGTGACTATGCATAATATTGTTAATGACACCTATATTGTCCTTCACCCACTCTTGTTCAGGTTGAAAAGTCTCCAATGTTTTGACCTGATTTTTAAATGGAATGATTTAATGTCCTCTCATTATCCAGAATTAAACTTTGATGCATGCTCCAAATTCCTAAAATGTGGATCCCATAAAGGAGCATCATTGATTCCACAAGAGCTACATAAGGCAAGAGGTAGAACAAAGCTTATCACTTTCTTCATTCTTAAACACACACACACACACACACACACACACACACACACACACACATATATGCTTAATGAAGCATAAAATCTCATTTTGTTTTTGACTCTCCTATTATACTGTGAAATAATATTTATAGCATCTTCACTCCCAGCTCCATTCCCTCCAACTGTTCCATTTCTTTTGCAACTTTACTCTTGAAAGTACCGCCCAGCTCTTCCAGCACCCTTTATATTTAGTGTTCCATTAGACAAAGGTAAGTTCCTTAAGAGTAGGAAGTGCCTTATTTTCTTGCACTTTTATCTCCAGAGATTAGAAAAGAATTTAATATATATTAAGAACTTCATAAGTTCTATATTTATTTTGTCTGCAGGCCAATGCAATGTGCAAATCATTTTCATACAAACAATTATGTATCCATGTCATCCTCAGTTAGTACCTGTAAATTTGATTTTTAATTCAAGTAGACTTTATATTTATGTAAATTGATTTAAATACATTTTCCCATCTAGCTTACCTTTCAATTTTTTTTAATCTTGGAACTATGAAGATTAATCTTGGAAAATGGAGACTAATCTTTCAGTTTCATATCTTTGAGAGATGAAATACAGATTTAATTTTATATCTTTAATCAAATCGGTTATAAAAATTATAATAAATACAGAACCAAGGGCAGAGTGGCAGAGTCAAGATGGCAAAGTAGAAATTGGACTTCTGTGGGGCCCTGGCTTCCACCTCCCCCAATACATGTAAAAGGGAACACTGGACAAACTTTGGAGCTACAAAACGCACAAAATAACACAGTGAAGCTAACCTCCCACTGAGGACAGCCTGGCAGGCTGGCTAGAATCAGCCAGCACAACAATCTTGGAGCCAAGACCAGCCCCACACAAGCTAGAGGTTTTAGCCCCATGGACCTGACCAACCACTCGCTGGAGGGACTTCAGATCAGCAGTTGTGGTAGTTACCAGAATTATCAAGACAAGAGATGTGAAGGACAAAGAGAAAGGTCAATGCAGTGTGGATTTTGGGATCCAGTATTGAGACTGTGGTTGGCATTGGTCCCCAGGGCGAGAAGCCTCTGAGGTGCAACAGTCAGCCACCACCACGTGGCAGTTTCAGCTCTTGGTCTACAGAGTGTAGGGGGACAAAACAGCCAATCTGAGGGGTAATTTCTTGATTTAACCTGCTTGGATCTGAATTGCAGTATAGGGTAGAGGTCCGGGGATGGGCAACCAGCTTGCTAGACCATGTGGAGGTTGTACCCAACTAATACCTTCAGCAGCTGAGAAGACACCAGAGTTTGGGATGAAGTTCCCCTGTCTGGTGGCAGAATCCTACTGTGGCAAAAAGCCCAGGGGCCCAGTGATTGAGTGGCAACATGCCTAGGCAAAGAAAAGACAATAAAAAGAGCAACCAAACTTTACACTCTTATTTTGGCAACAAAAAGGATCAAAGCATAGAACAGGAGGAAGACAGTGAAGTCAGAACTCCTGTACCAAAAGCATCAAAGAAAAATACGAGCTGGTTACAGGCCACAGAGGACTTTAAGAAGCAAATGAAAGAAGAGGAGGAAAAATTGGGAAGAGAAATGAGAAAGATGCAAGAAAATTATGAAATGAGAGTCAACAGCATTACTGAGGAAAATAACACCTTAAAAATAGACTAACTCAAATGACAAAAGAGGCTCAAAAAGGCAATGAGGAGAAGAATGCTTAAAAAAGCCAAATTTGCCAGATGGAAAAAAAATCTCAAAAGCTCACTGAAGAGAATCATTCCTTCAGAATTAGATTGGAGCACATAGAAGCTAGTGACTTTAGAAATCAAAATGCTGTTAAGCAGATCCAAACAAGTGAAAGAATAGAAGGTAATGTGAAATATCTCATTGGAAAAACCACTGACCTGGAAATAGATCCAGGAGAGATAATTTAAAAATTATTAGACTACCTGAAAGCCATAGTCAAAAAAATAACCTAGAAATCATCCTCCAAGAAAGTCTCAAGGAAAACTGCCCTGATGTTTTAGAACCAGAGAGGAAAATATAGGTTGAAAGAATCCACCAATCACCTCCTGAAAAAAAAAAAACCAAAAAAAAGCTCCTAGGAATATTATAGCCAGGTTCCAAAATTCCCAGATCAAGAAGAGAATACTGCAATCAGCCAGGAAGAAACAATTTGAAATTGTGGAAACACAATCAGTATAACACAGTATCTGCCAGCTTCTACACTGAGGGATCCAAGGGCTTGTAAGATGATATTCCAGAGGGCAAAGGAGCTGGGATTAAAACCAAGAATCACCTACCCAGCAAAACTGAGTATCATGTTTCAGGGGAAAATATGTCTATTCAATGGAATAGAGGACTTTCAAGTATTCTTGATGAAAAAAACAGAGTTGAATAGAAAATTTGACATTCAGACACAAGAAGCAAGAGATGCTTGAGAAGGTAAACAGGGAAAAGGAATTGTAAGGAACTTATCAAATTTAAACTATTCACATGTAAAAACATGTAAATATTTATATTTACATGTAAAAACAATCATTGTAATTGATGAAACTTTTCTCAGTATGAAAATCATTGAAGAGAATGGAAATATATATAGGAGGGTATAGGGGCATATGAATACATATGTGAATGTGTGTATATATGTTTACAGGTATACATAGATAGAGGGCACAGGACCAATTTAATAGGAAGGGAACATACTTAAAAGGCAAAATTAAGAGGTGAGAGAGGAATACAATATGAGGTGATGGGAAGAGACAGAATGGGGTAAACTGTCTCATATAGAAGAGGCAAGGGAAAATGGTACAATGGAGGGGAAGAATAGGAAGGCAAAAGGGAATGGGTCAACCTTACTGTCATTGAATTTGGCTCAGGGAGGGAATGACAAACACTAAATGGGGTATCTCACCCTATAGGGGAATAGGGGAGAAGGGAATGAGAGGGGGGATGATGGAAGGGAGGGAAAGCTGGGGGGGGAGGAGGGAAATGTACTCAGTCTTTTACAATATATCTGTGGTAATGTTTTGCATTGTTACACATGTACAACCTATACTGAATTGCTTATCTTCCCAGTAAGGGTGGGTGACAAGCAAGGAAAGGAATGAATCTGGAATTCAAGGTTTTAAAATCAAATGTTTAAAAATATATTCATGCAATTATTGATACTACTTTATATGTAATTGGGAAATAAGGTATACAGGCACTGGGGCATAGAGATCCACCATGCCCTACTGGAAAATTTGAAGGGGGTATGGGAGAATATCCTGTGTGACTACTATTTTTGGACTGTGGGTAGGGAAAAATGGGAAGAAAATTTGTAACTCAAAATTTGACAAAAATGATTGATGTAAACCAGAAGTTAAGAATTTGGGGGAAAAAAAGAACCAAGGGCAGATTCCTGGGACAATCTACTCTAACCCATTATACTTTACACTTACCTAACTGCATCACCTTAATTGCAATGTTACCCTAATAGCCTAACTTCCACAGGGAAAATATGAGAGGTGATATCAATTTCCCTTCCAAGGCATTCCTCTTATGTGCTATTACTTAAAGGTTGTCCAAAAACTGAAATTCTTTGTCAGACATGAGTTCTGCCTGATCCTGTTTCTCAATGAGATTTCTTCTGAAAGGAAGTAGAAAAATAGAAAAGGAACAAAGACAGAACTTTGGGGATCATACCAACCACAAGCTGTCTAGAAGACATTTAGTAGTAAAGTGAGAAAAGAAGTTCCAATTAGAGAGAAAAGAGGAGAACCAGAAGAGAATCACCTGTTTGTTACTAATGAAGGAGAGAATGTTTAGGAAAAGGAAGAGCTCAATATGTCAGAAGTTGTAGTACTTTCCCCCCCATTATATATATATATATATATATTATTTTTATTATATAAAAATTAGTTGAAGAAGGGCAATGTCTGTACAATGTAATTGACCTTGGCCCCCAAACACAACCAAAGTGGATCTCCTAATTTCATACGATTAGTCTTGTTACCTAGTATTTATAAGAGAAGTCTGGATGTCAGCTTTTGTCCATAAAAGAAATAGCCAATTAGCAAATCAATACATTTAATGTGTGTTTTCACTTCCATCCTTGATTCAATTATTTATCTGAAAATCAAAGCAATAGAGCTCGATTCTAAAAGTTGGCATTTGTGAGTGGCAGCCTTCCCGATTCCCTGGTTTTAAATGTATGATTTATAAAATTCAAACGTATTTGTGGAAATGCAAACACATTTAATTACTGCACACTTCAAGTGGTAATAATTGCTTTTCTTCAAGGCTGATAATTTAGTGCTAACCCTGTCGAATTTTTTCCCTCTACAAGTTTTAACATTTGTTACAGCTCTCTGGCTGATGTTAACATTTATTTTGGGCATCATTTGAAACATCCCATATTATAAGGGCTCTTCTAATTCTAATATCCTATAATTCTATAAAGAATTCAATAATAAAAATAATATCTCTGATTTCTGCCGAAGTAATGGAGACCCAGTATAATTAAAGAGTCTGATTGCATGGGAACATTATGATAGTGAGGGAAAAGGAGATTATCCTTTATCAACACGTTATCCCCATCCATTCTTCTCACCTCTCTTCACTTAAAAAATGGGGAACCACTGGAGTTTAGCAATTAAACCACTCAAAAGAACAAAGCAGTACACAGACAATTCAGGAACCCTGTGTTTGCTTTATATTTCCTAATCTCTCCCTTATATTCAAAGACCTTGAGAAATGCATTAGATTGATTTTTTTTTTGCAAAGTTCTATCACAGCGACTTTGTCATTTGAGCATAAACTCTGTCTTATTATATTCACTTAGGCCATAAATCTTGTCTTCTTGACAGACTGTAAAAGAAAGAGAGAGCTTAAATATGAAGGGAGTCATTACTAGTAGGTTAAATATTAGATAATGCAGGCCTTCATCACTTTATGCCCAGATTATTGCAATAATTTGCTGGTGAGTCTGTCTCAAATCTTTGTCTACTCCAATTTGTCTTCTATTCAATCATTAAAATGATTTTTTTCTTTTTTCGTCAACATTTTTAAATTTAGTATTTTATTTTTTTCCCGGTACATGGAAAACAATTTTTAACATTTTTCTAAACTTTGAATTCCATATTCTCTCCCTTCCTCCCTTTCTACCCACTCATTGAGAAGGTAAGCAATTTCATATAGGTTATACATATGTAGTCTTGAAAAACCTTTTCATAATAGTCATGCTGTGAAAGAAAACACAGACTGAAAAAAAAGCCTCAAGAAAAATAAAGCTAAAAAAGTATCCCTTTTCTTTATATTTTATGCTCCTCTTGAGTCTTGTATTTGATAGTCAAACATTATATTCCGCTCGGGTCTTTTCATCAAGAATGCTTCAAAGTCCTCTATTTCACTGAATATCCATTTTTCTCTTGAAGGATTATACTCAATATTTCTGGGTAGGTAATTTTTTGCTTTAATCCTAGCTCTTTTGCCTTCTGGAATATCATATTTCAAGCCCTCTGATCCTTTAATGTTGAACCTGCTAAATCTCATGTTATCCTAACTGTGGCTCCACTTTCAATTTTTTCTCCTTCAAGTGGGAGCACTGGAGTTGGACTACAATATTCCTATGAGTTTTCACTTTGGGATCTCTTTCAGGAGGTGATTAGTGGATTCTTTCATTTTCTGTTTCACCTTTTGTTTCTAGAATGTCAGGGCAGTTTTCCTTGATAATTTCTTGAAAGATTATGTCTAGGACTTTTTTTTTTTAATCATGCCTTTCAGGCAGTAGAAAATCTTTTAAAATATATTTCCTGGATCTGTGTTTCAAGTAAATTGTTTTTTCAACAAGATATTTCATATTATTTTATATTTTTCATTCTTTTGGTTTTGTTTTATTATTTCTTGATTTTTATAAAGTCATTAGCATCTATTTGCTCAATTATAATTTTTAAGGAATTATTTTCTTCAACGGGCTTTTTAAATTTCCTTTTCCACTTGAAAAATTCTAATTTTTAAAGGATGTTTTATTTTTCTTCAGTGATTTTTTGTGACTCTTCTTCTATTTGTCCAATTGTACATTTTAAGATGTTATTTTCTTTTTTGGCTTTATGTAGCACTTTTACCATTTGACCTAATCTGCTTTTTAAAGTGTTTTTTTTTTCTTTACTATTTTTTGTTTCTCCTTTATCAAGCTGTTAACTCGTTTTTCATGATTTTCTTGCATCATTCTCATTTATCTTCCCATTTTTTCTTCTACCTTTCTTATTTGATTTTCAAAATTCATTTTAGTCTTTCAATGGCCTGGGACAGATTAATATTTTTCTTGGGGGCTTTGGATGTATGAGCTTTGACTTTGTTGTCTTCTGATCTTCTTTGTCACTATAGTAACTTTCTATGGTCAGAATTATTTTTCCAGTTGTTTATTTTTCCAGTCTATTTCTTGACGTGCAAAGGTAAGATTTTTCTGCCACAGTGAAATGCACATTGTCACAAAGTTCAATGCTTTTATGCAGCTGTTTTCAGAGATACATCTAGGTATCTGTAATTTTTCAGTTTCTCCAAGGTGGTATGATCTACAAAGAGGTGTTTCCTATTCTCTTGACATGAGCTCCTTATGGTATGTGAGTGACCATAAGCACTCTTTTGTTTTGCCCTAGTACTATGAAGGGGGTCACTTCTCAACTGTGGCTTCAAGCTGTGGTATGCTAGTGTTCTTCCTCACCCTGGTGCTGATACCTAGGACTGGAATCCTGATATGTATAGACAAAGCAACAGAATCCTGTCTCAGGGCTAGTTAGGTCTCTAAGAGGTCTGTAATCTCCTTCTGAAATGCTTGCTCTCTGTGGATCGAGAGGTCCAGAAGCACCTGCTGATGATTACAAATCAGTGGCTCCCAAGGCCTGCTCCTGGTTTACTGAGGTAGGGGCTGTGCTGGTGCAGCCTCTGCTGAACTGTGCTACACTCTCACCCAGACTTGACAGACCTCTCCTGCTTATGTTCTAAGTTGTATTTGGCATCTCTTCTTTGAGAAGTCTGGAAACCATAATTGTTTCCACTGATTCAGTAATCCTATGTTTTGTTCTGGGTTTGCTGGTGCCTGGTCTGAGCTGATGTGGTCTGTGCTGGACCATGTTCCTCTCTCACTGTGGTACAACAGACCTTTCTTGAAAATGTTCTAAATTTTCTTAGCCTAGAAAATTGTTTTATTCTTTCTTTTTCTGGTTTTTGCTGTCCTATAATTTGTTTGGAATAGTTACTTAGGTATTTGGAGGGGTTTGAGTGAAAGTTCAGGGACATCCCTGCCTTTATTTTGCCATTTTGGTTCCACCTCTGTAAAGTGATTTTTCTAAAATGGAGGTCTGATCATGTCACTATTTTACTCAACAAGCAATATTGGTTCCATATTGCCTCAGTGATCAAATATAAAATGCTCTGTTTGATATTCAAAACTTTTCATAACCTAGTTGTTTTCTACCATTCCAGTCTTCTTCTGCCTTACTCCTATTCACTTATTCTCTGAACCAGTGGCACTATAATACTAGACATTTCATGAAGAAGACACTCAATTTCTTAGTTTTTGACATTTTCTCTAGTTATGCCCATGTTTCCTCCTGTGCTCTGACTTCTAACCTTTCTGGCTCCATACAAGTTTGAAATCAAATCTCATCTTTAATTAGAAACCTTTTCCAAACCCTTTTTAATTTTTTTTTTTGGAGGGCAATTTGGGTTAAGTAACTTGCCCAAGGTCACACGGCTAGATTTTTGTTTGTGTGTGTTAAGTGTCTGAGGCCAGATCCGAACTCAGATCCTTCTGACTCCAGGCCCGACGCTCTACTCACTGCGCCACCTAGCCACCCCACCCTTTTTAATTTTAATCCCTTCACTGTGAATTATTTCCTACTTTCTTGTCTATAGCTTGTTTAATATATATTTATTTTCATGTTATCTCTCCCATTAGACTTTAAGCTCCTTGAAGTAAGGAATTTTCTTTTGCCTCAAACTTTTTCAAGGAGCAGTTTAATCTGCACTTTCTAAAATAGAGAGAACCTGTAATTTATGTTTCAATAAGGGCATAGAATGTAAAGTTCTACACATTAGTTAAATGTCCTAAAATAATTTTGTTTTTAGCAATTTACAAGTGTCCTTGTGTATGCCTATATTTGTATAAATGGGTAATCTTTAAGAAAAGTTAATTTATATTTTAACAAAGCTTAATTTTTATTACTTAGTTGACTATACAATACATCAATAGAGCTATGAAGCAGAGTAGAAACTATTCACATCTTCTCATCCTTGGTGAATTCTTATGTTAAAAAAAAATAAATCTTATAAATACATGGTTGAGGGAATAGCTCAATCTGTTAGGAAACCTCCTTCTAATTCAACTTGATTCAGTTGTTTTAATTAATCAACTACTATGAGCCAAATGCTGGGGATACTGAGCACTATGTGTTTCAAGGATGTCAGAGGTGTCTTATATAAGTGGACATAGGTCTGATCACTTCATTCTCTTTAGATAGACTCCAGTCATAACTAGCTCATCCCTAGGTAATCACTCCCTTTTGAAGGTCCCTGGAAGACATCTGTAGGTGACAGTTTTCCATACCTTAACCCTGTTCTATGCATTCAAAGACTTTTCTGTACTGGCTGGATGTCTTCCCTGTAAATTTCTGACTATCTTTGTGGGAACTTTGGATAGAAAAATGCATTATATCATAGTTTCTCCCTGGATTTAATGATCATTACTTGTACTGATACATTTTTCCCTTACTGTGACAGATATATAAGAGAGATGGGCTCTTGATTTCCTATTTACTTGTTTTGAGGTATTTTCTTAACAGTCCCCTTTCTAAAGAAGTTTGCCTTCTCTTTGGGTAGAGGAGCAATATATACACAAGTAAAAAAAATATATATATATATAGATACACATACATAAGCATGTACTTATACACACATATTTGGTGCATCTATATCCACATCTATATGTAGTATTTATATATAATGTATGTACACAACCATTTTAATTTATTGTGCATATTCATATATTTATTTATATATATATATATGGATTTAGATATAGATATGTGTATACATATATACAGAAGTAAATTTGCACACAGACATTTTTATAATAATATTTTGCTAGCAATGGAGTGGTTATTAGGATCAGCAGTGAGTAGGACATGCCAGTTGACCTAAGACTTGAGTGAAACTATGGATACCAAGGGATAAAGAGATGGGATTCACTTCTAAATAGGACAATCTACCTTTAGGAAGGACAGAGTTGTGAAATAGAATATCATGCGTATGGAATAAGGGGGCCCATTTGACTGGATCATAGAGTGTAGAAATGTTACTAACGTATATTCAGTTTGTAAATTTAGGTTGGGCTAGCTTGAATTATGGTTGTGGCCATTAGATGAAGTACAGAGAAGTTATGGAAGTATAATCAACAAAATTTGGCAAAAGATTGCTTATGGAATATGAGAGCAAGGTTGGATCCTAAGATGATTCCAGGGCTACAAAGTTTGGTAACTAAGAGGATAGTAGTGCTCTCAATTAAAAAAAAAAATATGAAGGATATGAAGAAGGGAGAATTATTGGAGAAATAGAGTAATTTGCATTTTGGACATTTAATTCATTTTAACAAGTATTTATTAAGTGCTTACTATTTCCAAGAAGTATGCAAAGCATTTTGTATATCAAGACATACCATATCATTCCCTGCCTTCAAGGAACTTCATTTTATAGATAGGAAACCATATGTACAAAGAAAAAAATAACTGCTAAATATATGTGAACTCATACATAGATGAAGACATAGATCGAATAACAAGAGAAGGGTTTTTTAATATATTAAAAAAAGAAAAAAATGGAAGGGTGGGGAAACGTGGGATAAGATAAGTGTGACTTTCATATCTTGATTCCCTGTATGTTCATTGTTGTTTACCTGTATTCTCCCTTATAAACATGTAACCTCCTTGAGGACAGAGAACTGTATTACTTTGTACATTGTTTCAACACAGTGACTAGTCTGAAATAAGTATATTAACAAATTCTTTTTGACTTTTCTTGCTTAAAAAGGCATCAGCAAAACAAAACTTTATGGGTAGATACATGGGTATGGGAGGTGATGATCAGGGGGTAAAAGTCTTGTTTTGGAGCAGGTAGATTCCAAAATGATTCTGAATCATTTAGATTACTATGTAATTCTATAGATTAAAGAGGAGAGGGATTGGGGAAGCTAGGTGGCACAGTGAGTAGAGCGTTGGCCCTGGAGTCAAAAGGACCTAAGTTCAGATCTGGCCTTAGACACTTAAAGGACACACAAACAAAAACCTAGCCGCGTGACCTTGGGCAAGTTACTTAACCTCAATTGCCCTCCAAAAAGGAAAAAAAAGAGGAGAGGGATTAATACAAAGGCTTGGTGTATACCTACTAAAGAGGATGGGGATTAGATGACTGTCAGTTAGTCAATATATTTCTACATTGTGGATTATTTTATGTTGAACACTCTGCTATGCACTACTTTGGTAAAAGAGCCTGGAAAGAAATTCTCTTTACATTTCATAGATAGTAAAGACCTACATAGGATGCCCATTGATTATCACTTCCTCTTGCCAAATGCTTATCCCATTTTATTTTCTTGCTATGTCTCTTTAATGTCATCTTAAGTGTGATTTCTCTTACATAATTATTCATTGGTAATGTGCTACACCATATTCCTTTTCATTTTATTTGATATTATAATACACCCCCCCACACATATATACATTAATACTATTCTTACTTAAACTTTGATAAGATTTAAAGAAACATTCTGATTCAAATATTATTTTGAATATACTCTAAAGGTCTCAAGAAGAGGCCTATAGAGAGTCAAAGAGACAGATAAAGAGAGGTAGAGAGATAGAGACAGAGATGGATAAAAAAGAAAGAGGCAAATAACAGTACTTTTTCTATCGAATAAAAAAAAATTCCAAGCTTGATGATGTCATTTTGGAACAAAATTAGTGTATAAATATATTAAATTAAGCTTGATTGAAAGTGACTGCTATATTGGTTCTAAAGTCAATTCCTCAAAAATTTTCTATTAATTAGTAACCTCATCAATGTACAGAATAAGCAACTGAAGTCTGAAGTGGAAAATGGTTTCTGTCAAGGTCATACAGTAAATTAGGATTAAAGCTGGGTTTAGGCCATACATTTCCTGTCATCCAGATCAGTACTTCTGTCAGTACAATGTGTAAATGGAGAAGGAGAGTTGATCTGAAATATTTTCCCATATATCTCCACTCCACTACAACCTAACTGATATACAAATACCTCCTCATTTTCTTTTCAACTTTCCACTTGGGATAAAAAATTCCAGATCTTTCCCACTTGATAATTAAGGTGGTAACAGATTGTTGAGAAGCTAACAAAACAATATTTCATGTATTATATTGCAATTTATTCCATTCTCTGGACAATAGAGATGTGTCTATAGTAATTGTAAAGCTAGAATTAAAACAAATAGAAACCAGCACAGACAGAAACTTAAAAGCCTTTAGATTTGCTTATTAGTAGCCTGGATGAGCTTGAGCCCTTTATATAGATAAATAAGATACATTAATTGAATCAAAAATATATTTTCAGGCTAAACTATGGAAAGGGGAATTAAATTTGCACACAAATATATAAACTGGACATAATATTTTCAAACATCTCAGAAACCACATATACTACTACTGTCAGCCTGCCCTGATTTTTTCTCTTTTTTTAATCTTTTATTTTTTCCAATCACATATAGAAACAATTTTTAATCTTTTTATTTAATTTTGAGTTCCAAATCCTGAGTTTTTTTGTCTTTATATTGGTTTTCTTATTGACCTCTCCTTCTAATAGTAGGAGAATTAATGAATCAATAAATATTTTATTAAGAGCTGACTAAAAATGATAAAAATAGTAAGCTGAGATTTGTGATGTACTTTGTAAACTGTAAGGCATTATATTAATGTCATCATATATGCCACCACCACCACTATGTCTACTACTAAGATTACCATAAATACTGTCACTTTCTCCTCCTCCTCCTCTTCCTACTACTACTTTTACTATTACTTCTTGACAATTGTGCTTGACTCAGAAGATAAAAATAGAAAAAGCAAGTCAACCCCTGTTCTCAAAGGACTCATATTCTAATTTTCAAAGACAATACTTAAAGTTCAATTATACCATAGATTGAAAGGTCTGAAATTCCTGAGAGTTTCATGATAGGATGGAAGACAAGGCCCTTGGCTCTGTAAGCTACGTCACTAGTTGTAGCAAGATTTTTTTAAAATTGGAATTTAACTGTCAAACATTAAACATTATATATATATATATATATATATGTATATGTATGTATGTATGTATGTGTGTATGTATATAATCATATTTGGGCCACTGGAGGCTATTAGGTCATATGTTATATCTAAATTTTCAAATTCAACACTGGGGTGATAAGCTGGGTCTCAGATATTTGTCATATTAGAACTATAACCAAGATAGTATTAGAATACCTCAATTGTATCTTTATTTGAACATCAGGGGAATGCCTTGGGAAGCAAGAGTCACAGGGAAGGGACACACAATCAAAATGTATTCTCAACACATACCTCAATATGTGAATGGTCTAGAGGACAGATATGGAGATATAAACATCAAAAGAAATCCTTGGAATATTACATAATGTAGTGACGTCCTTCACATAACCCTGCAAGCTCACTTATATCTAAAACTAATTTTCAGACAATCCTCATTGTCAGTTATCCAGATTAATTAAATACAATATCAATCTTTTAATCTGCTTCGATGGTTTAGATGATATAGCCCCCAAACATGTTATGTTTATAGTACGAGAGGTTGTATTTGTTTTACCTGATTTCAGTGTCACCTCATGAACTACCTAGTTGCAGTTCAAACAGCAATTTTTTTTACCATATATTCAGTAGTACATAAAAACATCTGGGGTCTCTTGCTACAGAGACCCAAGAAATCCAATTCATGTATGATTTAAGGAAATTCAATGTGTGATGGCCTTCTTTGTCCATAAAAATTTACCAGAAGCATCTCATGGAGATCAAGAAAATGGGACATTCTTATGTTCCTTACTATACCATTTTCACTTGTAAGACAAGACTGCCAATCTTATTTCTAGTAGGAATAATGGAGTGTTCAGGTCCTCCTTCTTCCTCTGCTCCAAAGTCTTTACAGGTCTATTACGATTTCCTCTCAAATATGAAAATAATATTTTTTGCACTATGGTAAGGGGGTCAAAATACATGCTCAGTGAAAGGTTATGTGTTACATGGCAGAGAACCAGTGATGCAACTACTGGAAAGGTCATTACCAGGAGGAAGGGAATAAACTTATTTGAACTAATTATTCTAAATTATTCAATCAATTATATTATCATTAAGTGTATGTGTATATATATATATGTAATTATCATTAATATTAATGAACTAAATTATTCTGAATATTTTTTCTTTTGTAAGATGCTGAAGAACTTTCTTTCTCTTCCCATCCTAAATTTGTTTTCCAGAGCAAAGTACTAATTCTTTTGCCATACTTTTGATTACAGATAACACTCTTAATCTTACACAACATAAATGTTGTAATATCAATGCGAAACCCATAGAAGCCACTATGAATATGCATACATATTTCCAGGGTAGATTCAAAAAATATAATAAACTTTCTTCATCAAAGGCAAAACCAAAATATTTTTTTGAAACAGCATTAGGATATGAGGTAAGATTTAATAGGGTATTTATCACTAATACAGGGAGTGCCAGCATTGTAAACTTTCTTTCTGTCAGTCTTCCCCACAAAAACAAGTCCCCCTAGACAAATTCCTCCCTCTGCCCATTCACAGCTTGCTTTTCTCTCTCTCCTCTGCCTAACTCTCCCTCTCTGCTCTTGTTCTCTCTCCTCCTTTGTCAAGTTCATCCCACAATCAGCTCCATGTGACCCAGACTCCATGTGATCACAGGCTCCATGTGTTAACCCTAGTAATGGATGGGGAAGATCTTCCTATTCTATTAACATTACATGAGGCCCCAAGATCGTTTTTCTCCATTACTTAGGCCAATGGGATTTCAGGGGAAACTTGTATCAACATAACTTTGATATCAATATAAAAGAGATAACACAAAATAAACACATAAAATAATATATTAGGGTGAAGGTTTGGGCAAAAGCATTCTATCATCTCCCCCTCAAATGAATGGGGTCTAAAATCCCTTGGGGTAAGGAGCAAAGGTCTTTTCTTCTGAAGCTGCTTCCTGCTGAGATTGGACTAGAGCTGTCACTGCTTCGAGAGATCCCATTCGAGGGATCAATTCTTTAGCCAGTATCAGGACCTTGGTCAATGCCAGGTCCAGGGTTTATATATCATGGTTTTGGACAAAGGGTGATGTCCAGCTTAAACCATCAGTCACCTATAAGTGGAGGGCACTAAGCCTATAGAAGGCACTAAGCCTCACCATCTGAATTTGTTTCATTATCCTCCCACATGTCTTTCTCCTAGGTGTCTGGGTCCCAATCAAGCCCCCTACCCCCCATGTGAAAGGGTTGCATGCACCTTCCTCTTGCTAAATTTTCTTTTTCAGAGCTAAACTCACAGCTGTCTTTTCTGCTACCATCTGATACTTTCTAACATGTTCTTCTAAAGGAAAGTTCTGACTGTAGCATAGAAAGCTTCTCATGCAACTCAGGTAACTCCTTTTCCAGCTGAACCTTTTCCTCCAGTAATTTACCTCTACTTTCACATATAATATGATGATTTGTTAACAATGCCCATCCTCTTTAATATGAGTTGGGGCTTGGTGAATTTCCTATTCTCCATGTACGTGTGACAAACTTGGATAAAATGATGCAGGAGGATCTGGAGGGGGCAGTTCTAACTTCCCTATTTGGTCTAATATTAAGTCCGTTTTCTTCGTACATCTTATGTAGTTTGTTGGAATACCATCTATTCTTCCATGATCTATCCCTACTCTCAACAAATCTAGCAAACAGATTAAACAAAGGCCAAAAAGAATAAAGAAACAATAAGCAGAAGCAGGGTAAATATAGCCATGCTTCTGGAGTCCATGAACCCACTAGAACTTCATTTATTACTATCTTCCTTACTGTAAATTGGTATGTCCCTTCAGCCAGATTTAAAGTCATACATCATATCTTCCCCAACGATGTATTCAGGAACAGGTACAATTACCACTGTGTATTCTTTCTTAGGTAATTGCCCAATTTTCATTATTAGTTTAACATGTCTGGCTGGTATTTCAGCCCCATCCAGTCCTGTGATGATAATTAGACTCTCATGATTAAATTTATCAGGGTTTCCATAAATAAGGGAAGCCTTCACTCCATTATTAATTAATTCCCTAGTTACAATAGTTGATCCATTTTTTCCAATATATGTTTAAACTAACATGGGGTCTAAAATTCCTACTGTGTACTTCTTTAATCTGAGCTGGGGCTCAGCCAATTTCCTGTTTTCCCTGCATGTGTGATGAACATGGATTCAATGTTTCAGAAAGATTTGTAGGGGCTATTCTTACTTCCCTATTCTGTTTGTTAGTTGGAATACCATCTCTTCTTCCACAATCTATTCCTGCTCTCAATAAAGCAATAAACATTTCTCTCCTTAATAATCTATTCTGACATTGAATCCACTGGCTATTTTTTCTTCTCGCTTGAAGAAATGTATGTTTTCCCATTCCCCTATGACACATAACTGTGCAATGTTATCTATCACCTCTGAAAGAGGGGACCCTATTTCCCCAATTGTATGTCAGAAGTATGTGTTTATAAGCAGGAGGAGCTTTCTTCAATATTATATTTCTATGAGAAACTGTTAAGGGAGTACTGTGAAATACCTCTGCATTTCAAATAATAATTGCAGTTTGCATTACCTCTTCCTTTAACTTTCTCATATAGTCTTGAGGTGAAGACCAGGATCTATCTCCAATAGGTCATATAGAGTCAGTGGGATACTGTTTATTGCATCTCTCAACAGCTAAAGCTTACAAATTAGTTCCATTGTTACCTCCTTGAATATGGTAGTCCCTAAAAACTTATTGTATAAAAGGATTCTGACTAAGACCTATAAATTGCAAACAATCAATATTATGTATTCATACTCCTCCAGCCTCTCCATCACTGATTCTCACTATCCAAAATATTAATGGTTCTCCCATTTTTGGAGTGAATCACATTAAAATATATGTGACTTCCTGCTGAGTAAAATCTTCAGCTACTTCTTTAAATAGTGTGCTCCCCCCCCCACCCCTTCTACTGCTTCTTTCATAGTATGGGATGAGTGTCCACATTCCTAGAAGCCTCCCCATCTGAATTTATTTCATTTCCCTCCCACGTATCTGTGTCCCAATCAAGCCCCACATGTCAAGGGCCGCATGCACCTTCCTCTTGTTAACTTTCCTTTTTCAGAGCTGAACTCACAACTGTCTTTTCTGCGATCACCTGATACTTTGTAGCTTTCTCTTCTAAAGGAAAGTTCTGACTGTAGCATAGAAAGCTTCTCATGCAGCTCAGCTAACTCCTTTTCCAACTAAACCTTTTCCTCCAGCAATTATTCTGTAATTTTAGATATAATACAATAATTGGTTAACAATGGTCATCCTCTTCTACTTACCCCTGCCACTTTCCCCCCAGTTCTATTGGTATTCCTTGCAAACATCTTTCTAAATCTATGTGTTCTCCTTTCTGTAGCCTGTGTTCCCAGTTTTCACAGTCCTGTGCTTTCTCTCACCGGGGAGGAATAATGTAAATTCTCCCATCCCAGGATATCCATTTACTTCCCTATGGCTTTCCTATCTCCACTAGAGGTTTTATATTCCATGATTCCATCCTCATCACCACAATGTAATGCCAATGTATATAGCCAAAGCAGCCGCTAAGAATATGCATGCATAATTCCAAGGCAGATTCGCAAAATATAATACTCTCTTCCTCAAAGGAAAAACCAAAAACATTTATTTGGGACATCATTAGAATACCAGGATGTAAGATTTAACAGGGTACTAATCACTAATCCAGGAAGCACACACATCTTCAACCTTCTTCCTGTCAGACCTCAGCAAAAGTACAAGTTCCCCTAGACAAATTTCCTCCCTCTACCCATTCATAGCTTGCTTCTCTCTCTCTGCTCCTTGGGCCAACTGCTCCCACACTTAGGTCCATGTGACGTAGGCTCCATGTGCTAGTCTTAATGGACAGGGAAGATTTTATTCTTTTAACATTAAACATGCACATTTGTGGTACAAATATACAAAAATCTAGGCTATATGGCAATACAAATGATCTGAGAATGACAGTTTAAGAGCTGAAAGATATCTTAGAAATTATCTAGTCCAACACCATTTATTTATATCTCTTTTGTGACCACTGCCTATATAAAAGGAAACATCTATCTATCTATCTATCTATCTATCTATCTATCTATCTATCTATCTATATCTATCTATCACTATATTTATATCTATCTATATGTATATATTTATATCTATATCTCTATCTATCTATCTATCTATATACATACATATATATATACATATATATATATATATATATGTATACATACACACACACACATTCCCTCTGGGCAGAATCTATTTACTTGCAAATATTTTCCCTATGCTCATTTTGGGTAATTTTTATTTACATATTGGTGTTGACTAAAAAGAAATGGACATTGCTTAAGGCTAAGGCTCAATATCAACCACCAAATTTAGGTAAGTGGATGAAAAGGTTTTATAATCAGATTGACTGAAGCGCATGTGTTTATCTGCCTGACATCATATCTCTCAGATATCCATGGACTGTATCAATCTCCACTATTGTCTAAAACCCTCTCTTTTTAGTCCTCTTTCTTTATGCAACCTGGTCCTCTAATTTATCTAGCCTGGCTTCATAATGATTGTCCTGTGATGACCCAGATGAGCCTGTTCAATATATGAACACATAATCTTACATGTATGTAGACTTTTTTAAGAATCCTCTGCTTAATTAACCTTATTTTTGAGGAGAATATAATATATATGAAAGGACTCAGTATTAAAAACCAAGTGACCTCAATTACAGCTTTTTATCTTTCTATAACCATGTGACTTCACTAATTCCTTTGCCTTTCTAAGCTCTATTTCCTAATCTATAATAAAAGGAAGAGGTTTAACAAAATAATCATAAATTCCTCTCTAGTACTGTTTTCTCATCCTGAGTCTATATTTTTTCAATTGTTTACCATTTTCCCCTCCCACTCATAACTCCGCCCAAGAAAAAAGAAAACAAAGAAAAAACAAAGCTGCTAGAGGACAATACATACAATAAAGATGGACAGCTTCCTATATTAATGTCCCAAAATATGTCCTTTTCTGTATCTTGGCACATCAGCCCTCTCTCAATAGATGGATAGCAAATACTTTATCATAGTTTCTCTGAAATCATGATTGATAATTGTACTGATCAGAGTTATTAAGTCTTTTGAAATTAGTATCATTATTTTTACACTCTTGATGTTATAGTATAAATTGTTCTAGTTCTATTCCCTTTACTCTATGTTTGTTACTCTAAATTTTTGTTGATTACTTTAAATTTTCATAAGGGTTGTATGTCTGTGTATCAGAGTTCTTTAGCCTGTGTGGTCCTAATGTCCACAGTAAACAAATAGGCCTTAAGTTATCCTACCTTAGGCATCCATATAATTTACCCAAGGTCGCTCAGATAAGGTTAATATGCAAATGAGCCAATCCCAAATTATCTCAAATAAGATCACTGGGTTTCCTCACTCTGTAAGAATTGCTCTGTTCAACACTCATGTAGACAAAGCAGTACAATTTTGCAATACAGGTAACCTTATACCTCATTCTCTCTTCTCATGTGAGTGACTTAGAGAGGCTAAGATTCTGTTTGTTATATATATGCTCCCACCTCCTCCCCTCTGTTAATTCTTTCTCCTTTCTATACTTTCACTTATGTTCTGCTCCATGAGGTAATAAATTTCTAAATCTTTGAATACAGTGGGGTTTCTCTTGAACTTGAGCCATGAAACTTTGCTTTTATGTCCTAACTTTAGAAGTACCTTGACTAATCCTAACCTGACAATTTTCTCTGAAATCTTTTCTTCGTTTCTTAGAGCAAATACTATTGCATTTTGTTTTTGTAGCATACTTTGCTTAGCCAGTGCTCAATGGATGGGAACTTCTTGTTTTCCACTTATCTTACATTACAGAAAGAGTTTATAAAATATAGATAGAGGTAATATCAGAGATTGTCCTCTTTCTTTGATCTTTTGGGGTTATCCATTCTGTGATAAATTCCTGGCTTTCAGATCTATTTTCTGAGATTTTATGTTCTAAGTGAAGGCTTCTTCATGCATTAATCTGTTTTCTAGGCATCTTGTAGAATTCTTGTTTCGAGGTACCAGTTCTAATATTCTACAGTCCTGGGCCCATGATGCTTGAATGCTCTATTTGTTTGATCACTGTAATTTAAGAAGCACAAGCAAAGCAGAGTTGGGAGAATGACATCAACATGTAAATGTATTGGACAGTAAATGTTACGGATATAAAGATTGGTGCAAGTTTGCAATTCTTCTTTTTTGTTTGTTTGTTTTGTTTTTGATTTAGTAAGAAAGTATCTTGTGGTCTCTGGAAAAGTGAAGATAAAAAAAAAAGAAAAAGAAAAGAAAAAAATTCCTAGGGAAATACCTAATTAGCCTTAATAGATAAAACAGGGGGAAAGGGAGGGAATTTCCCCCAAGAAAAAGAACATTAACCTGTCCCCAGAGTGCTTTGTTGGAAGAGCTTACAGGTCTTTGGACTATCTCCCGTTCTACAATCACAAAGAAGAGCTTTATGCTATCCTTTCTGACTACTTGTTGCAGAGAGAAATGGAGTTATTATGCTAAGCAGAAACCTGTAAGGAGAAGGAAAAGAAAGACCATTTAAATGCAAATCCTCTAATCCCAGGGATTCTCATTCTAAATAGAAAGTGGAACTTCAGGGTGACTCATGAAGTTAGCAATATAAGGTCATTCTTTAGGGATTACTTATTTCAGGAAATCTAATAACCGTCTTTATTGTGTGAGGATACACTGTCCCTCCTCAATGCTTTCCACAGGCTTCTAATGTCAGCCATTTTTCAGGAACTATGTTTCTTCCCAGTTGTGGGGGACAGAGGAAGTTTCAGTGGATCTAAATCAGGCTTCCCAAAAGCTTGTTATATATGCAGAATTAAATTGCCTATAGTAATTGCACAGCATATATTGTCTTGGCATAATTACAGTGATAGTGCTGAAGAAAAGTATGAGAAGACAGTATCATGTATATTTATTTGGAGATATAATCTATCATGAGAACAGTCCTGACACCAGGTAAATGAGTCTGATTTGTGTTCTCACAAATCATATATATCTTTCTCTTGCTTTCTTTCTGCCTCTCTTCCTCCCTTTCTCCCTCCCTTCCTTTCTTCCTTTCTTCTTTCCTTCCTGCCTTCCTTCCTTCTTTCCTTCTCTCCCTCTAGCCCTCCTCTCTCTCTCTCTCTCTCTCTCTCTCTCTCTCTCTCTCTCTCTCTCTTTCTCTCTCATTCCTGTCAATCTGTGTGTCTACTGATAAATATTCAAATGATTGACTGTAAAACAACATAAAAATGGAGTTACAGACAGATGTTTCCATATCTTCTTTTGAAATTTTATTAGTTAAATCTTTGCTTGTGAAAATAAATCTTCCTCCACACACCTATTTCTAACTTCCAAATCATAAGGAAAGTACAAACAATACTCTGAGTGGTTTGTTTGAGCTAAAGATATAAGCTTTAATGTGACTGACCTCACTTTGTTAAACTGTGTCTTATGTAAGCTTTTTTTTTTTAACATGGGGATTTTGAGAAATTTAAACTAAAAAGACATTGAATGCATTTAATTCCATATCTGAAAATGACCTTTAGAGAATGGATAATCATATAATCATAAATTTAGAACCAGAATGGACTTCAGGGATCATTTTATCTACCTCCTTTATTTTGTAGATGAGGAAACCTACAGTTAGAAAGGCAAAAGGGGTTTGTCCATGATCACATAGTTATCTAATCCCAGACAAACCTGAGATTAGCAAGCCAATCTACTGTCTTTCTGGTCAGGGCCCTTTTACCTAGAGCAGGTTGCCTCCAAAGATTAGATTATCTAGTAGACCTGTGTGCCACAAAACTACTCAACTTGTTTAAAGGTTCTATTGGTTCTATTAATAATGATAATGATACTAATAATGGCTAGCATTGATATAATGCTTTAAGGTTTGTGAAATGTTTTATGAATATCATTCTCAATTTATCCACACAACAACCCTTGGAGGAAAGTGCTTTTTTATCCCCACTTTACAGAGGAAGAAAATGGAAGATAGAGGTTAAGTGACTTCCCCACATTCACATATTATCTAAGGCTGGGTTTGAACTGAGGCCTTCCTGACCCCAGACACAGTACTTTCTCCACTGTACTACCTAGCTACTCAACCTAGCTCCCATCATCCTTAACATTAATTTGGCAGAGGAGAGAGTCCATTAGATTTCAGTCAGAGACCCCTCCTTTTCTATGAACTTCGCACATCACCTTCTGTGTTACTTTGGATAAGTCTCTTTGCTCTGAGCTTAGTTTTCTACTGCTTCAAACATGGGTAACAACACTGATAATTCATCTTTAAAAGACCTGTTAGGAGGGTGGCAGGATATACACTACATAGAACGTTTTGTAGCTCTTACTATAATGACTCATATTTACAAAGCACTTTCCTCACATTCCTTTATTGACTATTCAATAACTATTTATTAAAGGTCTCCTAAACATTACTTGGACTATTAGATCTTCTGTTAGGATCTGGAATTCAAGTAGGGTATGATTGCATCACTTTTCTAAGTAGTACCTTAAGATCATGAAGTATGAAGTAATGTGTGGTCACTCAAATAAGAAATGGTAGGGCTTAAAGAGGAATTGAACTATTGGAGACCAGGCATGACATGTGATTAAAGGACCATGGTATTCTCTATTTCCCCATGACACTCCCACACTTCCTTTAGCTAGGTTGACTCTTAAAATAACAGGAACCACTAATTTACACAAACACATCAAGACATCAGGCATGGGCATGGCTCATGATAATTTTTATGTTAATATAACAGTTTGGTTACACATATAAATATAATGCAATATAACATAGCATAATTTAATGCAATATACTATGACATGATATAGCATTACCTAGCATATAACATGCCATAGGTTATGATAGTATATTTGGCCAGGATGATGGGTAGTTCTTAAGCAACTTCCTTGTTGGGGTAGATATGTGGCACAGTGAATAGAGCACCAACCCTGGAGTTAGGAGGAACTGAGTTCAAATCCAGACTCGGACATTTAATACTTACTAACCATGTGACCTCGGGCAAGTCACTTAATCCCAATTGTCCTGGCTTCCTCCTCCAAAATGAAGAAAATAAGAAACTTCCTTGTTGATGGGGTAAGTCTAACTCTCTTCCTCCATCTCCTACGACCAGGCAACTAGTTCTCCTTGGCATGTAATTTTAAAGATTAGACAGTACTGTCTCTTCCTTACTCCATACACCCCTACTGGATTTGGCTTGGATAAAAGATACCTAGGACACTGGAGCCTTGGTAGGTCTTAAGAAGAGGAATTAACCTGAATCTGAGTTTTCTAGATTACTTTGAAGGCATGGTGTTGGCGAATTTGCAATCACCTGAGTTCTCTAAATGTTCTATACTACCTTTTTTTAGACAGATTCTTAGGTTTTCACCTTATGCCTGAGGTGTCAACTTGATATGGTCACACATAAGACAAAGATCTGTTTACTTATTTTTTATTTATTTAGTCTGTTACAAAGGAAGTACTTAATAATTTGTTGTTTATAGATCTGTTTACTTTGCCCTATCAAAGTCTATAAGTTAAAGGATCTTGGAGTTGGTGGGACAATGTGTAGGAGAAAATTTCCTCAGGAAATTAGGGGCCCAAAGGACTGACCCTTAGGTACTTTCTTTTTTCTTCAAAATGTCAAACTAACAAAGATTTGTTAACTTTCTAGGATGCTTCAGGAACTTTGTTTTACCTAATATACAAAGAAAGGTAAAGCAAAACCCCAAACAAAACAAAACAAAATCAATAATCACAAAAAAGCCCTGCCCTCAAATTGCTCTTAATCTAATGAGAGAGATACCAGATAAACAAATTCTCTTCCTTCCAATTCTCTATCTTTACTTTCCCATGTGATTTTCACTAATTCTTCCCTCTTTGCAAATGATTCCTAACTTTTTATTGTAAAATCTGACTACTTTATTCGTCTCTAGACCCTTGTCTCCAAATATGGAGGACTGCAGTAACTATGCATATATATATATATATATATATATATATATATATATATACGAATATTAGTATCAACTTGTCCAAAACAGAACTCTTTGAAAAACTAATTTTAATAGAAAGATTTGTTCTGTGAAATTTAGATTCAGTTAAAAGGCCTCACTTGGGGACTTAGAGGGCTACACATGGTCTCAATGCCACAGTCTCCCCATCCCTGGCTCTTTCCCTTCCCTCAAAACCCTCCTGTGGCACCACTATTGATTAATCCTCTATGTTAGAAATTTATAGGTTTTTTTCTCTTTCTTCCAATTAAATACTCAGTTTTGTTTATTCCCTTTTCTCCATATCTCTCATGTCTATCATTTATAAAATAGTATTTTCACAAATAGAGTGCTAGAAAAGAAATTCTAACCGCCCCCCTCCCAAATGGATAAATAAAATATCTAGATGGCAATTTGATACTTGCTAACTCTTTTAGGGTTATATTAATTTCCAAATATGTTATATATTTAAAGCACTTAATAGTAAAAGCAGTAGATAAAGCTATTTTAAACATTTTATTTCCACTATTAGTATACTAGAATATGAGATCCTCAACCAAACTGGACTAATGCAATAACTTCAGAAAAGGTTTTCCTTCATTCACTCTCACTCCCTCCAACTGACCCTTCAAGCTTTCACAACCCAAATCATAGTTTTTTGATAGATTTTTATGTATCTATCTATCCCCTAGTGAATAAAATTCTGTTATTTTCCTGGTATTCAAGAACCTTTATTATCTCCCTCCCTTCTTTTCACACTACTCTCTTTTATGCCTCCATATAGATACACCATAACTCAAGGAAACTGGACTAGAACCTATCTCCAGAAAAGCCCCTGAACATTCCTATATCAGTTCTTCTATTACAGATTCTTCCTATAGTCCAATATCATTTTTTTTTCTCATTTCTTACCTATTGACTTCCCACCTATACTGTAAAGTCAAAAATAAACGTCATTTCTTCCACTAAACATTCCCAGATAAAGACTTACCTTCTTGGATATCACTTTCTCATGAATTAATATTGTGTTATAGTTGTTGGTGATTATATTTTATCCCTTTAAAATCTGTAAGATACATGAAGACAAGGAACAATAGATCTATACCCCAATCCCTATCCCAGCAACTCACACCCCTTAGTGCTTAATAGATGATTGTTGAATGAATGAGTACTCCTTTTCGACTGTGAAATCACTTTTGGAAGATGCAAGGCCAGCCTTATAGAAGACCCTGGGGCTCTAACCATGTATTCAATTCTGACTGTGACACATATGTTCATTTCACAATCAGAAGTCCTACTGCTGCAATCACCCATGGATCATGTTACTGATTCATTTGTCCCCTAGAGGCAGATGATTATTATGAAAAAATTAGAACTCTATCTCTCAGAAACATAAATAATAACTTCAAAATAAGCTTTGCTGCCTTAAAAATGGGACTCCTACTGATCATTTTCAAAAGTCTAATTCCATCAAAATCTTAAGAATCAGTGTCACTCCAGGGGTGAGTCAAGTTTAAATTTGCATCTGTTAATTCTTTCAAACAGAGGAAGTATCCTTCTCAGAGAGAAGAGCTCTGCATATTTATATAACTCAAATAAAATCCCCATAGTAGTAAACTGTCTTGTGCCCTGGGTTACAGAAATATATATTTTCTCCTTTATTCCAAAGCTTTAACTCTGAATAAAGGAATTTTCAAAATGTGTTTTCAAAGAAATCCAAATTCCAAAATAAATATGAATAAAAACAAAATTGAATTATATAATTTTAAATGTTATAGCTTGTAAGGAATTAGAATAGCAAATATCAGAACACAGAAGACAAAATGATAGAATGATAAAATATAGATTATTAGCACTGGAAAGTATCTGAAAATATAGAAAGTGTGATTTAACCTTATAGCACAGATTGCTAAAATAAAGAAATTTAATCTTGACGATGAATTTAGAGATTGTTGAGTCTCAATGTAAAATTAAGGGAATCAACATCGCTAAAGGTTAAATGAATTGCCCAAGATTGCAATTAGTTGGTGACTCGAATTCTAGAGATCCCGATTTCAAGGCTTAATTTTTATACTGTCAGATATACGCTGGTATATAATAAAAAGTCATTGACTGAGAGTCAGGAAAACTGATTTATATTCCCCACGGCAAATTGTGGAGCAGTATGTATAACTCTGGGCAATTATTTTTTTTTTCCCACTCTCTATGAGTCTGTTTTCTCACTCGCATAAAGTAAAAATGGCACTATGGTAATCATGAAAAAGTGAATCCTTGACAGTCCCTTGCAGCTCTCAATCCTATGCTCTCAAATGCTCATTGAAAGAATGTGAGGCGGGATACACACTACCTATTGCAAATAGAATTCAAACTTATGAAATAATCAAATACATAAAGTGTTGGAAAAGAGAAAAGGTTTAAGTTTCCAAGTCATGTGAGCAACAAGATGGTAGACTAGCCTTTCTTTTCCTAATCTATGGCCTCTCAAACCGCTCCAAAACAGAAAATAGGCCCCAAAGATAGAGAGGTCAACTGTTCCCATGGTCTAGAATCTAAAAGAAGGGTAAAAAAAGTTTTAAAAAATGTGGAAATTATTGTTCATTAACTAAGAGCTCACTCAGTACCCCTTCCCCCCCTCCCCTACAACCCAAGCTATAGGAAGTGAGGCTGCACTACCACATGTAGTTTAAACAGGTTTACACTAAAATTTACCCCTTATCTCTTTCCATTGAAAAGAAATACTTACTCCATGGCCTCAACAATTAACTTAGCCACAGCCCTTCTGGAGCAAAAGCCTAAGTCAGGTGAGAAGCAAAGCGAAAGTCCTAACACTACAAAGTTCTGAATTTCTGGTTCTGGTTCAGAAAACTAAGGATCAGTGAAAGCAGGGCAGGTCACAAGGATAGGGCATCATTAGTATAAAATTAAGGCTGTGCAGCAATCCACCAAGCCTGAGGGAAAAGGCCCAGCATCCACCTGTAGGTAGTTTTGATCACTCAAAAATCAGTTGGGCCAAAAACCTAACATGGTAAACTGTGTATTACTGAGTGTTGAAGGAGGCTGAGATGCTTTTAGATCCAATCATTAATCAGAAGGGAAAAAGCCAGGAAGTGAGTAATAAGGAAAAGTAGAGGTGGGAGTGGGGGTGGGGAAGAGACTGAAAGAAACAATGATTCCAGAAAGAAGAAAATTAAGAGACCTTGAACATAACTATATCAGTGAGAAAAATAGTAACAAGAGAAAGAAATATGGCCTCCAGAACTAATAAACAAGATTTGACTTCTGTGAATAAATGCTGCAAAGTAAAAAGAAATAATGAGATAAAGGACCCTGTGAAATTTAAGGGAATATGAAACCACAACACTAATGATAAATATGAAAGCATTAGTTCTATGCTATCCAACAAAAATAATGAGCAAAATGGTCAAACGTCAATCTGCTGTAAGGGCAAGTCTCATTTAAGAAACAATAGAGAAAATAAGTTAGGAATCCAAATATCTAGATGTGAAGGACAATATAAAAGAAAAGAAGCAAAAAATAACAACAATAAGATAAAGTACCCTCATTATGTAAACAGAACATGCTAAACTTGAAAGCTGAATGTACAGAAACAGCTTAAGGTCATAGGTCTCCCAGAAGAACATGGTAAGCTGAAGATAGGAAGGAAGGAAGGAAGGAATGAAGAAAAGAAAAGAAGAGAAGAGAAGAGAAAAGAAAAGAAAAAAGCCCTTAACACCATAATGAAAGAAATAAGGAAAGAGAACAGGTCAGAACTTTTAAACATAGAAAATGCAATTCCAATTGGGGGAAAATATATATATATATATATATAGAGAGAGAGAGAGAGAGAGAGAGAGAGAGAGAGAGAGAGAGAGAGATCACCCACATTAAAAACAAAACAAAACGAAACAAAAAACCAAAAAACCCCAAAAAATAAGGCTTCAAACTCCTAGACACATAATGACTAAATTTTACAATTCATTTCAGAAATTGCACATTCTACAAGCTATCAAAAGTAAGATCTTCAAATACAAAGGCAAAGATATTCAAATCACATAAGTCTATTAGATAACTACTTGAAAAAGAAGGAGGGAATAGAATAATGTGTTTTGAAGAGCAGTGGATCTCAGGATGCAGCCTCGGGTGACCTATTCTTAAAATCTGAACTTAGCCATAATACGATAAAATATATATAGAGAAGAGTTTGAAACATTTTTAGAAAGAATAATAGAACTGAAGAATTTACCTTTACTCCAAACAACAAAAGTGCAAGAAGAGTGAATAAAAACAATAGGAACCAGATAATAACAACAAGAGAGGGACAGCAGAGGCCAGTAAAAGACTTCTTTCTAAATGTACACAAAAATACATAGGAGAAAGTGGAAACCTCAAAGTGAAAATAATGAAGAGATAGACAGTGGGTTTAATGGACAGAACCTGATGACAGACTGCCTATACATGAATTTTTAGGAGGTACTGGGCTGTAACATGGAAGGGTACATAGAAGGGAGGGAGGAGAATACAGGATATAGAGTAGTTTAGGAATTTATAGTGTCAAATTATGGGCCAGTAACAAGGATAAGGTGACATTTGGTGTTTCAGGAAAAGAAGAGTTTACAGGTGAGTGGGTGGAAAGGAGGGAGAAAGATTGAAAAAGTGGGAGGGGGAAGAAATGAGGTCTTACTCTGGAGAAGGGAGGAGCTTATGTTGATGAATTATTCTATTGGTGAAGAGAAATTGTTATTAAAAGGAAATGAGGATCTCACACTGGATGAATTCTGAGGGATTTGGTGCTTGAAAGGTCTACTTGTGCTATGAGGGGGAGAAATGTAAGCCCTGAAGGCATTGGCATGTGGAGGAGAAGGAGAGTATGGTAGATTGCCAGCCAAATTAAGAAAATATGTCAACAAGAAAGGGTATACATCAGTGCTGGGCTTCATAATCAGGAACATGGTGGGAGAGTAACCCTATAATGAGGCAATATCTTCTCTGACACCTATAATAACTGTAAATATTCTGGATGTGAAGCACAATAGGAAAGAGGAATCTGTGTGTCAAGCCCTACAAGGCTTAAAGCTCTAATCTAATTCTGAAGGAATGATTCTCCTCAGTGAGCTTTTGAGATTCTTTTGCCATCTGGCAAATTCGGCTTTTTTAGGCATTCTTCTCCACATTGCCTTTCTGAGCCTCTTTTGTCATTTGAATTAGTCTATTTTTAAGGTGTAATTTTCCTCAGTCGGGCTGTTGACTCTCATTTCATAATTTTCTTGCAATTTTCTCATTTCTCTTCCCAATTTTTCCTCCACTTCTCTTCTCTGTTTCTTAAGGTGCTCTATGGCCTTTAACCAGATAGTGATTTATTTTGAAGCTTTTGGTGCAGGAGTTCAGACTTCACTGTCTTCCTCCTGTTACATGCTTTAATCCTTTTTGTCCCCAAAATATGAGTCTGATGTTGAATTCTTCTGTCTGTTTTGCTTCCTTTGCCTGGACATGTTGCCACTCAATCACTCGACTTTTGGGCTTTTTACCACAGTAGGACTCTACCACCAGACAGGGTAGCTTCCTTCTAAAATGCTGTGCTTTTCTCAGCTGCTGGAGGTATTAGTTGGGTACACTCTCTGAAGACTCCACATGCTCTGGCAAACTGGTCACATACCCTAGGACCTCCACCCTAGATAGCAATCCAGATTCAAGCAGGTTAAAGCATGAGCGATTACCCCTCAGACTGGTCACCTGGTCCACCCACAGTCTGCAGGCCAGGAGCTGAAGCTCTTGCATGGCTGTGGCTGTGCCCTGGGGGGAAGAGGCTGACACACTCCAAACTAGTGGGTCCCAAAGTCCATATTGCACTAACCTCTCACTTTAGCATCTACATGTTGATAATTCTGGAAACGCCACACCTGCTGATGTTCTGAAGTCCCTCCAGCCAGCTGCTAGTCAGGCGCCACCCTGGGGTTAAAACCTCTGGCTCATGCAGGGCTGTGGTTGGCTCCCAGAGCACTGTGCTGGCTGATTCCTGCCAGGCTGCTAGGCTGTTCACATCAGGAGGTTAGCTTCTTTGTGTCATTTTGTGGGTTCTGTAGCTCCAAAGTTTGTTCAGAGTCCCCTTTTACATGGCTTGGGGATGGTGGCAGCTGGAGTGGTGTGGAAGTACTGTTTCTACTCCACCATCTGAACTCTGTGCCACCATCTTCTTTTTGAAACAATGAATACTGATAACAACAAAATGCCAAAGTCATCATCTAATTTTCATCTGAAATGTACACAGTACTTAAAATTCACCCCCATCATCTTTTTTTCACTTTTGCACGACATTATTTAAATATGTTATTCTAACATTAGTCCCAAATTTGCCTGTCTATAATTTACTTTAGTTTTTCAACCTATGGCCAAAAAGAATAATTCTAATAATTCTTACACATGACAGACCTTTCAATATTTTAAGGTCATTACACCTTCCTTTCATGTAGTCTTCTACAGGTTACATGACATTGTTCCTTTAATTGACTTTTATATCCAAATACTTTATAGAACTTTCCTTGTTCTGGTTGAATGTTTTCTGGCTATCCCCTATTTTATTGATAATCATATTAAAATGTGTCCCCACAACTGATCCAATTACTTGAAATGTGATCTAAGTATGTCATAGTATAGAAGGATTGTAAATTCATTAATGTCTAAGGCTGCTTGGTGGCTCATTTATCAGCTGTGTGACCCTGAACAAGTCTTAACCCTGTTTGTCTTATTTCCTAATTTGTAAAATGAGCTGGAGAAGGAAATTTCAATTCACTGCAGTATTTTTGCCAAGAAAACTCCAAAATGGCATCATGAAGACTTGGACAGGTCTGAAATGACTGAACAATGTATTCATTACTGTATACTACACTACTGTTGGCTTTTATTGCCTTATTGATATAGGGGTCCAAAGTTTCTTTCCTTTTTTATACTACCTAAGATTGCAATATTTTTTTTGGTGGTTGGTTTTTTTTTATTATTATCATTATTCCATAATGATTCCTTATCTTCCCTTAATAACTGAATATATATATTGACTTAGTCAAACTGAAATCTGGATAGATCTTAGCTTAAAAATTCCAAGGCCCACAGCATTTGGGGCCATCACTCATCATCCTGATCTTTATCTTGCCACTGGAACCAGATGCTTCCTGAGGAGAAAGTGAGGCTGGTGACTTTGCACAGGCCTTTCTCACTTAAATCTAATTAATTTGCAAATCATGGTATCACTTCCCTCACGTCATGGTCCTCTTCTAGATAAAAGGACATACAACAACAACAACAATGTGCTACAAACAGCCCTTAGATTTTTGCCCTAAGAATATTTTTGTCTGTGAAAGAATGCAGTTGCAGAAGTTTGCATATGTATTTTGAGCATTAAAATATCAGTGCTCATTCTTAAAAGTTCTATCTTAACAGTACTGTTCAGAAAAATTAAGCTAAATGCCTTGCTTTCTCTAAGGGATTTAATGAAGGCCATCAGTCTCCCTAATTAGTCCTTTCCATTTCCATTTGATTAAGAACATCCAGATAACTCATGTTTGCACTCTTACCTGATTTTAATTGGGCCCCATGGAACAAAATTTGGCAAATCTGACCATCTACCTCGTTAGAAAAGTAGATAAATTATTACAACCCAAGCTACTAATGAAAATAAAGCCCCTTTTCAGGGAGAGAAAACAAACAAACAAACAACAAAAAAATAAAAACAAAAACAATCCAACAGTCACCCTGGTTTTGCAAACTAGACAGAATGTGAATATTGAAAGATCTCATTAAATGGGATAACTTAATAATATAAAATATTCAAAGAGAACAACAGCTTGGCCAATTAGAGAGGTAGCTTTCTTGATTTTCCCTAGGCCATATGTGTATATGTACATGTATTGTGAAGACCAGAGGTCACAATTTTTTTTCTCCTTGAGAATAAAAGCATACTAGCTGAGATTCACATGACAATAAGATATGTATATGCAATTTTAATTCAGGGGAAAATATATATGTGCATGTATATTATATATTATTTCTATAGTATATATTATTGAATATGTAAACACACATATGCATATACACAAATTTGTGTTGGTAATATCCATCATTTTGAATTCAAATTATATATCTGTCCATATATCTACTAAATATCACCTTTTTTGGAAAAAAAAGATTAATGAATTTGCCTACTTTAGAATATTCATTATTAATAGAATACTTGACTTCAATCTAGGAATGGTCTTAATATTAGAACATGATATATTGCATATTAGAATTAGGAGGAACTCTACAATATAAAATGAAATTAATAGAATAGAAAAATCTTTACATATTGGTCAGTTACTCTAATACCATCATTTTATGACTGAAGAGAATAAAGCCCAGAGAGGTGACTAGCCCAAGATAAGGTGACAAGGTATTTAGAAGAGCTGTTATTTTAACATAGTATTTTCTTTTTAATGGAACTTTCAAAGAAAGTCTAAACAATTTTCTTTATGAAAAAGTGTGCAATCATTTTCAATTTTGATATTAACTGAAAACCAATAAGTCGTAAGGGGCCGGAAAGCAGAATCATTTAAGTGCCCTACTTGGGTCATTTCTCTTCACAACCCCCTGTCTCCTGAGTCTCTGGGCTATTCTGTTCCAAATGTGGTCACACCAGGCAGATATCTTGTCATTTAGAACAATTATCCAGGGGTCATTCTATATTTAGAATTTTAATGAAATGACTTATTAACTTTGGGAAGAAAAAGCTGATTCTTTTAATGCTGACTATCAAAAATGGGATCTCTCTAAATCCACATGGAGCACTCCCCTGAATTCAACTTGTGTATACATGCTTCATCACAGTATGAATCTCAAGAAGCATGCCTTTATTCTCAGGAAGACAAACAGGTTGGAATCTCTGGTGAACTCTTTCCTTCATCTTGTCAGGTCTCCTCTAAGCAGCTGTCATTATTACAACATCTGGAGGAACAGATAAGCTGTTCCACTTAGGAACATTGCAGTCAGCAACTTTCTCCTGGAAACTCAATTTGTCACTTGAGGAAAGCATCCATCTTCTGCTAGCATTTGACTTTCTATCCCCAGGCTACCCTTAGAAAACAGGCCTCCCACCTAGTGGGGCTGCTGTGCAATGGACTACTTTGGTGATCAGAGGACACAGAAAGATCACAATGAACTCCAATTAATTTACTGAGCAGCGGGCAACGCTTCTAAATGTGATATAAAAATTGAGTATGAACCTGATTATGCTTCCAGCTGCTACATATTATTTCTATCATAGAATGTAGTATTATGGAAACATAGAACACTGCCCAAGGAAGCAGGAGAACTAGATTCTAGTCTTTGCATGTGATCACTTTCTGATGACCTTGGCAAGACACCTCGTCTCTTTGAATCTCAGTTTCTTTATCTGGAAAATTGTGCAGTAGACAAGATTATTTCTATAGTATCTAGAAGCAAAATTATGTTTTTTGTCTTCTCTATCTTTTATTTCCATTTAGTAATGTTCAAAGTCACTTATATCTTTAATATTCTCTTTTCTTTCTTTATTTATTTTTTTTTCAACAAATGCTTTATTAACCTCTGGTTTACATCATTCATTTCCTCCAGATTTTGAGTTACAATTTTCCCCCATTTTCCCCTACCCACCACCCCAGAATAGCAGTCCCACAAGATATCCCCTCATCCAATATGCTCTCTCCCATATCTTCTCCCATACCCCCATTCGACTTTACCATTAGGGCAAGGTGTTTATTACTGGCTACTTGTAGTATTTTCTCCTTGATCTGGGAATTCTGGAACCTGGCTATAATATTCCTAGGAGTTTTCTTTTGGGGATCTTTTTCAGGAGGTGATTGGTGGATTCTTTCAACCTCTATTTCCCCCTCTGGGTCTAAAACATCAGGGCAATTTTCCTTGAGAATTTCTTGAAGGATGATTTCTAGGTTCTTTGATCATGGCTTTCAGGTAGTCCAATAATTTTTAAATTATCTCTCCTGGATCTATTTTCCAGGTCAGTGGTTTTTCCCATGAGATATTTCACATTGCCTTCTATTCTTTCATTTGTTTGGATCTGTTTAACAGCATCTTGGTTTCTCATAAAGTCATTAGCTTCCATTTGCTCCAGTCTAACTCTGAAGGAATGAATCTCCTCAGTGAGCTTTTGAGATTCTTTTTCCATCTGGCAAATTTGGCTGTCAGCTCTCAGTGTGCTGCACTGTCGGTTCCCAGCATGATGTGCTGGCCGCTCCCTTCAGGGCTGCCAGGCTGTCCTCAGTGGAAAGTTAGCTTCTCTGTGTTGTTCTGTGGGTGCTGGAGCTCCAGAAGTTGTTCAGAGTCCCCTTTTACGTGATTTTGAAGTGGTGTGGACAAGAGTGCCTTGGAAGTGCTGTTTCTAATCCGCCATCTTGGTTCCACCCCTCAATATTCTCTTTTCTAAGGTATTTCTACAGATATTATTTATCTACCATTTATGAGATTGCCACATTTTTATTTTCATCTCTAATATTCTGATATTTTTTAAGTAGAATAAACATTGCTATGGTAACTTTTATTTCCATTTAGGGTTTTCACTTGTGGCCTATGTAAGTTGTTTTGCATTTTTGGTGTGGCGAGAGGGAAATTGGATAGGGATTATTCTGAAAATTAGGAAAAAAGATAAAGCCTCAAAAACCATATAACTTGGGAGCAGCTTGGTGTCGCAGTGAATAGAGCACCAGCCCTGGAGTCAGGAGGACCTGAGTTCAAATCCTACCTCAGATGCAACATTTATTAGCCATGTGACCTTAGGCAAGTCACTTAACCCCAATTGCCCTACCTTCCCCCCTCCAAAAAAGACATTGTGTGTGTGTGTGTGTGTGTGTGTGTGTGTGTGTGTGTGTGTGTAAAACCATCATTTGATTTCCCAGAGAGATTCTTTTGGGCCATTTATTATAATATTAATATATTTTTTCAAAGCCTTGAAATCTGGTGTGCCTATATATTTAATATTTCCTTTTTATTAAAGAGATATGATTTTGAAAATAATACAGATGGGCATGGTGGTACACATCTATGATTGCTATTTGGGAAGGCTGAGACTGATAAATAACAAGAGCTTGGGAGTTCTGAGTCATACTATGTCTAAAGTCCATTTGTATCTTCACTGACAGTTACAGTGAACCTGTTGCAGCAAGTAGAGGGATGCAAGCAGGCTACCTATGAAGGGTGAAGTTTTATGGGATGGAAATGAGGCAGGAATGACTGTTGAACTTCATAAGGTGCAATAAGGAGAACCAAGGTGAGAGAGAGAGAATGAGAATATACATATTTGTGTGTGTGTGTGTGTGTGTGTGTGTGTGTGTGTGTATAGGAATAACATGCTAAAGGCTATTAGGAAATTTCCTCTACTAAAGTAGAGGAAACACTGGAATTCCTAGTCAGAATAGTTGAATATAAGTACTGGTGTCTCTTAATCTTGGACATGTCTCTTCCTTTCATTCATTCACAAATATTCTAGTTCAGGACTTCAACATTTACTTGGACTATTCATTAGTCTCCTAATTTGTCCTCCTTACCTAAATCTCTGCTTTCCTAAATTTTCAGGTTTTCAGGCTGCAGAGGTCAAAGTTTCATTCCTTATCAATACCTTTTTACTAAAAGATGTACAACTATGTAACCCCTATTCCTCTTATGTCTCTATTTTTTCATTATACTTTCTGGAATTAGTGAAAACCACCAATTTGTACATAAAAGGACTAATATCTATTAAGTGGATTGTCTACTCATGAACTCTGCCATGATGTAAAGTTCTTTTAGTGATGGGAATTTCTTAACCAATACAGTTCAGTATCTGCTCTGTAACCAAATATCTTAGAGAGTTATCTGGGTCACTGAGAGAATTAGAAGTCTCAAAGTTGGGATTAAACCCAGCCCTTACTGACTCAGAAATATTCATGATTTATTCACCTCAGAGCCTCTTGCTTTGTGTATGTCAATATTTCTAGCATGTAAATGTAGAATATGAAAGCATACACAATAAATACTAGAGAGGGACATTTCAAGTTTTGAGGTGTAATGGAAGTAGGGCTGAGCACATAAACAAATATTTGCATAGGATTTACCATTTACAAAGGATTTTTCTCCTAACAATGTTGTGAAGTAGGTAGAGCCAGAAAATATTATAACCTTTTTTTTTTCAGATAAGAAAACTAAGAATTAAAGAGAGGAAAGGTTTTGTTCACTTATCTCATCTTCAACTATTGATCTCTCCTTTCTCCAAACCTAGCATTCTAATATCAACTAAATTGGTGTTTACTGTGCTAACTTTTGGTCTAGGACAGTCTAAATAGTTGTTAGATAAGATGTGTCAAGGAATCCTGGTTCCCTTCGGTATAAAAGAACAAACAGTAAGTCAGAAGAGAGTGAAGAAACCTGTGTGGATTGAAGGCCTGGCTCTGCCCCTTGCTATCTTGGGTCAGGCAGGCAAGTCATTTTATTTTTTTCTGAGATATAATTTATTCTTCTATCCAAAAATATTGATAGTCACATTGCCTAATTCACAGAATGATTATAAGAATAAAAAACATTTTTGTAAAACTTAAAATGACACAGAATCTAAGTTCTCTTTATTGAGAATCTGAGTGATTATCCAAGATTAAATGTAAGGCAGTAAAAATAAAGAAGGTTTTTCTTCCACTAACCAGATTAAAAGACTCCCAGGTAAAGAGACAAGGGAAGAGACCTTTCCAAATAAGAAAGGCATGTCTTCAGATAATCGGGCCAATTAAAATGAAGTCAGATGTTAAGACTGAACAAAACTGCATAAGGAGCTTGTGGATTATTATTCAGTAGCTTTTAATTTATTCTTCAAATGAATTGATGTCCCTTTCAATTTAAATACATTTTCAATGACAACCATTGACATTCTCAAGTCCTGATAGATCCATAAGACTATAAAAGTTTTAGAATTATTATTTAAATATAATTAAAATTCCATTTGCATAATCCATTGGTAAATATGGAATAGAAATTATACTTCAGGTAATTTAATAACTGGGAACAAAGGAAATTTACATGTACAAGTACATAGTGGAGATTTCAGTGGTCACTGGAGTAAAAAGAAGATTTTGGGCAGGAAGAGATTATATGCAAACTTTTGAATGGTTAGCACATATAAATCATTAGCACATATAGCCTGGAAAATTAGCTTCTTACATTTAGAGAAATATTGCTTTGGTCTTTAGGGTTGCTCTTTACAGATACAACTTTAATTAAAAAGAAATTGGAACAGAAAACTTTATATATGTAAATGTACGTACACATACACACATGTACATACACATATATGAATGCATGCATGTGTGCATATATATGTATATATATATAATTTAATAATAAGTTCTCAAAAACAGGAATAAAGTTTCAATATTTTCTTTAACTAGTTTACAAATCCTAAATTTTCCTAATGTTGCTTTGGGTAATGTATTCCTTGATAGTTAACTGTAACATATCTCTTAAAAGTTGAAGCAGTGATTATCAGTTCCAACTCTGTAATACCAAGCAACATACTAAAAGGTCCCTTAAATATTCTCTACCTTAGCTTCATCCTCTATAACAAATTACATAATATTATGGGTTCTATCTACTTTGTTGATCTTAGGAGGAGGGGGAAGAGGAAGAAGAGGGAAAAGGGGAGGTGGGAGATGAGGAGGAGGTGGTGAAGGAGGAGGAGGAGAAAAGTATAGATTGAAGGAAAGGCCACTCACAGTGAAGAGGAAACAATAGAATATATCCATAAACATTTTCATGACTGCTCACAGCTTCCAATGGAAAGAAGCCCTTGTCTACTGATAAAATTATGACTCTATTTACTAAGACCAAATCCAAAAAGAAGGCTCAGAAAGAATTTCTGAAACTCAGCATAAGTTTAGCTAATGGGTCTCCTGTTGCTGCCTAAATGATCAATCCATACAGCAGAATACCATCAATAAAAATGAAAACCAAGGCAAACATAGCTAGTCAAGTAGCATTTAGCTCCCATCCAGGGTAGTCACATTACATATCAATTGGAGACTAGATTTTAAAGAAGATTCACTTTTCTAGTGTTTGCAGGGACTCTCTGGCAAACATTGGCAGATATTTCCTTGTGTGTATTTTCTTTTTTATTTCTCTCAAAAGTGTCTGTGGTAATCTGATATTCTCTCACTTACTATTATTTTAATATAATTATTGGGACCTAAAGTTAAACTTCACCTACATGTCTCAGTAGTTGAAATCTAATAATTTAATTAAGAATTTTTTTTCGTACTACAGACTATGTAGTTTAATGACACAGCATGGATTAGGAGGTCAGGAGACTTGGGGGTCTCATCTCAGATCAACCATTAGCTTGCTATATAACTTATGTTGTCATAAAAACCTTTAAGGCTCAGTTTCCTTATTTGTAAAATGATTTTGACCAGATGTCTAGGGTTCCATCCACTTCTTATATTCCAAAATACCATTTTATAACTTATCTAAGAGCCCTCATATTCAATATTTGTAATTCTATGTACCTCTGAGAGGTTGCCATGCTATACCAATAAATTGTGAAACAATACACAGCTTAAATCCCACTTCTGACATATATTAACTGTGTGACTTTGTGTACCTCTATATACCCTAGGCAACTGGTAAAAGTTGAATACTAGGTGTTGATTTGGAGTAGGGGAGGGAGTTTCAACATTGGGAGTTCCATACATAGATGCAATTATAGATTTATTCCTCTGTCATTTTATATTCTAGCATTCTTTATTATAATATCCCTTTCAGTTCCACCAATCTGTATTCTAAGATTACTTCTAGCTCTGATATTCTATGTTAAGTATTTTGTTACTATAAGTAAAACTCTCTATCTGTTCTTTGATATCATGAGTAATAATTTCATAAAAACTCTTGAGGATAAGATAAGAATTTGGTTATTTGTTAAACTAATGCTTCTACAAGTGATGTCAAGGCCTTTGCTTCTTCGAGGTAGTTACTTCATTCTACCTCTCCCACTAGAAGAAGTGGCTTGTGAACATGGGAGTCTTAATTGGTAAAATCCTTTGTATTTTACCTGTCATCCTGGAATATCAGTTGATCTGTCTTCTGAGAAGATTGAAGTTCTAAGGACCAATGGAACATTTCTTTTCTGTGTACTGTTTCACAATTAATCGGTAGGTTTCTGTTCAAGTAGTTGCTTCTGATAATTGAGAATACATTATCAGAATCATAAAATTCCTTAGTTTTCACATTGGGAAACCTCATTCACTTCATTTGCATCAAATAGCCATTTCAGGGCCTTTAAAAATAAACACATTTCCATTTCCTCTTATCCAGAGCCTCATCAAAAAGAACTTGAATATTTAAGTTAGTATAATTTATCTTTGCTGTCAAATTCGATTGGGATGAAATTTATCTGCCTTTACAAAAGTATCTGCACACTATTGTGATTAAATAAACATGAAAGTGTCAGATTAATTGAACATTTTAATCTCCTACCACAGGATGGAGTAGTAGAAATAGAGAAGCCCTTGGAATCTGAAGACTTGCATAATAGTTTTACTTGCAAATAGTCAACACTATATGGGAAAGTCACTGAAGTTCTCTTAGGCTCAGTTTTCCTTCTGTAAAATGGGAACTATTCAATGTGCACTCCAAAACACCAAGAGCTATTGTGAAGATTAAATGTTAAGGATGTCTTACATAAAATACTAGTAGCATTTAATTTGTAAAATATTATTAATAAGTATAAATTTTTTTAAATGTCAATTCTTCATTATTGAAGTCATGATTATATTGTTATTGTATATCCTTCTTTCCCCACAGTCAGAAGACCACTCCCTATTAAATAATCTTCTACCTCCCTTTTTACTCATCAAAATCTGAAGAACAATAGTTTTTATCTCTGATCTTCCTTCTGTTTGGTTTTTTTTCCACTCTTAAGTAAGAAGAACTTGGTACAAGTTCTAACTTTATCATTAGCTACTTTTATGGTATATTGGGAAGGTAAAAGATGTTGGCTCTAATCCTTTAGCCTCCTATTGTGTGACTTTGAACAAGGACCTTACTCCACTTAGAGTCTCTCTTCAGTGAAATAAGGGGATGGTACTCATTAATTTATAGGATCCTCTCTAGCTCTTGGGCCCACTGTCCTAAAAGCATACATTCTTATACTCCATAGACATTCCAAGGTTTCTTCCATTCATAATGATCTATAATTCTAAGTCATGCCTGATTATTCTATCCTGAAAATATCTCTATTAGGCTTTTCTTATAGCAAAGACAAAGTAGAATAAATCTAAACACAATGTAAGCTGTTATCAAGGAAGATATTCAATCAGACTAAGAAAAAAATCTCTCTGTAAATTGGATTAAAAAGACATACACATTTCCTTCTGACTAATGTTCTATGAAATGTGTCTTAATTTGAAAATATACTTGCCATTTTTAAGCAATTCAGGTGTAAAAGACTAATACACCATAGAAGAAAATTTGGAAATAAGAGTCACTTTATGTTTCTATCAATTCTCAGCTTCAATTTAGTGGTACTCTTAAAAAATTCAATTGTGATCAGATAATAAAACCAATGGCAGATACTGCAAGCTAAGTACAGTTAAGCAAATGAAACCATAATATATCAGAATGGGATGTTCTCAGACAGAGTACAATTCTCTATCATCAAATAGGGTGCAGTGAGAATATATTAGAAAGATCTCACTATCTCAATCTATATTTGCCCTCAAACCTTCTTTAGGGTTCTGTCTACACTGTCAAATAAAGAGTTGAAAAATCACCTCCTGACTTTAATCAATATGGACAGTTCAGGTCAAATAAGTCTCTTTTCTCCTGAATTAGTTTTATAATAGCCTCCTGTCAGCTTTTCCCTTTGCCTGCATAAACACAGCCTTAGGGAATCGTTGCATCCAACTAGAAGAGTGGCATTAGTAGTTACTCCAAATGTATCTCAAAAATATTAACTCTAAGAATCACAGCATCTCAAAGCAGGAAGAACTTGAGAGTAAGAAAAACTTAGAGTTTATCATGTCCAATCACCATCCATGTACATTAAAATGTTCTATAATCTCCCCTCTCTTTGAAGGTGGGGAGATCATTATCACCTGTGTCAACTCATTTCTCCTTTTTGACAGTTCTAAGGGATTTAAGGTTCATTATGTTGAGCCAAAATTACTTTCCTGTAACCTCTGCCCATACTTACTGCTCAGAGGCCCCCCTTTTGGATTAAGAAGAACAAGTCAATTTACTTGTCCATATGATGGGACCTCAAAGATTTTTAAGGAATTGTGATAAAGTGTGCATGTGTGAGTATGTATAGAAACACATATACACATAAATTTATAAAGTCTTAATTTAATGTAAAGTTTTACATTATACAGATTCCATCTTAGTAAGAAATTCTGAAAGAAATCTATGTTCCAAAAAAACAATAGTTAACTTTATTCTACCAAGTCTTTGTCTCTGACTCTCTGTCTCCCTCTTTGTCTCTCTGTCTCTGTCTCTGCATTTCTGTCTGTGTCTGTCTGTCTGTCTTATCCTTCCCCTCTGCTCATGGCTTCCCACATCCCTACAAAAATAAAATAAAACAGGACCTCCAAGTGAATGTTATAGAACTGAAGCAAAGAGAGAACACTGTCACAGCCCATACTTAGCTTGAGATATCAGGAGTAAATTTAGGATTAGGTTTAATTTTGACTGCTCTGCAAACCCTGTGTGTCAACCCCACTAAACCCTTCGTCTGTCTTCCATCTGTCCAAGCTCATGTACTTATGTCTGTCTCTGTTCCTTTGTGTTACCTACTGCACTGTCTGTGTCCCAGCTCAGCACCCATGTGTCTGCCTACCCCTTGTTCTTCCTCTTGGTTCTGGCCAGGCCCCCATGTGTCTTCCCAGCACAATCCACTTTTCTCTTTCATCTCCCTCCTCTCAGTCTGAGTCCTTGACATATCTTTGAACCCTTTTCCCTCCCTCTCCCTCCACAGGCATGTGACTCCCTTTTTTCCTCCCTCCCTCCCCTCTCTATGCCTCTGTAAAAAAAATCTCTTTACATAATGGTCTTTGGAGCATTGCACTTATATAAAGCAAAAACTGTCTCTGTGAGTGTGTGACTAAACAATAATAGCAAAATCATGCAAGTATACATGTTCTGTATTGAGTTGGGTCCAACTCTTCATGAAGCCATTTGGTGTTTTCTTTGCAAATATACTAGAGTGGTTTGCCTTTTCCTACGCCATCTCATTTTACAGATGAGGAAACTGAGGTAAACAGGGTGAAGTTACTTTCCCTGGGGCACATAGCTACTATTTCTGAAGCCAGATTTGACCTGAGAAAGATAAATGTCTCTGGCAGGCCCCAGTGTTCTATCCACCTAACTGATAAAGATCACTAGATAGATATACATATACAAGCATACATGTATAAAACATATATAATAAACATAGTTAGACATATATACATGTATATATAGACATATACTAACATAAACAAATGCTGATATATTATTATGTATACGCAAATAGATATGTATGTATATGTATACACACACACACACACACACACATATATATATATATATATATATATATATATATATATATATATATATATATATATATATATATATATATATATATATATATATATATATATATATATATATATATATATACAGTGTATAAAGCAATGGTTCTGCAGTCAGGCAGACCTTAGCTCAAATCCTGTCTCAGACACTTACTAGGTATGTGATTTTGAATAAGTTACTTAATTTCTGTTTGTTTTACTTTCTTCAAAGGTAAAATGGAGATCATATCACCTACCTCCCAGATTTACAGTATCTATCTTTCTGTCTATTTATCTACTATTTTTCAGACTTTAAATTACCATATAAATCACACCTATTATTATCAGTATACCCGCCCACTCAAGACTTCTCTTTTCTAAGCTTTACTAGGCCTCAGTTTTCTCATCTAAAAAGACATTTTGTTGGGTTAAATGATCTCTCAGTTCTCCACAGGATGTAAATTTATGACTGTATAATATCACATAGCCCTGCTTTTCTTAACCCCTGCTTGGGAAATGGTACTAAAATATTCAAACTGATATTCAACAGAGAAAAGAGAAGATTTAAAGAGTTAAGAGAAAGGCATGATCAGTGACTCCATACATTTAAGAGCAGTCCCACAGATGTTGGAGAATTACCCTGTGAATAAAAATGATTTTTTTTTCCTTTTTTGCTTTCTGGAGGGAGAAGTCAGGGCAGCTGGGGTTAAGTGACTTGGCCAAGGTCATATGGCTAGTAAGTGTTAAGTGTCTGAGGCCAAATTTGAACTCAGGTCCTCCTGATTTCAGGGCCAGTGCTCTATTCCCTATTCGGGGCCACCGAGCCACCACTAAAAATGATATTCTAATCATAATATTTGTCTGTTCATGACACTTATCTTCTCCCTGAGTGCCCCATCAATTGAACTATCTATAGGATATAAAACTAGAGAGTACTTTAGAGGTCATATAGTCTGAAATTTTGCCCTACAAAAATAAGAGAACTAAGGAATCAAGACGTTAAATGACAAGTTCCATATGTAGTAAGGAGCAGACCTTGGATATAAATCCAGATAATCCAACATTAAAGGTTTTATTCTACCACATTGAATCATATCTTCAACCCTGTTAATAAATGTTACAGAGGAGATTCATTCATGATATTGGAAAATTAGAATAGCTTAATTCAATCATTCATACTATTGAAGAAAACTTTATTAATCACCTAGTGTGCTTGGTGATGACTGAAATAACAAAATAGATGAGGTACAATGCTTGTTTGCCTATAGCTCACAGTCTAATACATAGTGTGTAGCTACATGCCAAATGATAATTCTAGGGTGAAGACATATTCTTTAGTTACAGGGAGAGGTGAATGGAGAAGTCATAGAAGTGAATGGTTGTCCCTGCTGCATCCCTTAGGACCAGTTCTTGATGTAAAAATATTTATAGTTTGACCTCATGTGTATTTGCCTCTGTGTCCCTCTTGACCTCCCAGGAAGCAAATGTTCTCATTTCATGTCCTCTATTCAAGACCTTGGGGTCCCTAACTGGGATGCTTGGAATTCAATGGATAAAATATACCTCTACAGTTTTTATACCCTTAACAATGTTCTGATCTGCAGTCTGAGATTCCTCTAGAAATTGGCTATGCTAACATGTTAACTCTGATTCCTTCAAAACCTTGTCATATCATAGTGCTATTAAGCATTTATTAGAATTTCCATGGCAGCCTTGACCTTTGTTGTATTACAGAAATCCAACATCCCTATTCTTGCCAAGTTATTTATTTAGTAGGGAAGGAGCAACATATTCAGATAATTGAAGTATCCCTGCTTAGAGCATCCCTCTTAAATTTTAGAATGAATTTAACTTCCCAGAATTAATGACCGAAAGAGAAAGGATATTAAAAAAATGTTTTGTACTTCCATAGTCATTATTAGCCTTAGAATATTGCTTTTGTAATGAAGAGGTTATATGTTTTGTCTATGGGCAAAGTCAATAGATTTCATAGGTAGGACTTAAATTGAGATTTTTTTTTTTTAATTTTTCTTTTTTCTTTTTTAAGCAATTGGGGTTAACTTGCTCAAGGTTACACGGCTAGTCATTATTTATGCGTGGGTGCTCATTTTCTGAGGCCGGATTTGATCTCGGGTCATCCCAACTCCGAGGCCGGCACTCTTACTCACTGCGCCACCTAGCCGCCCCTTTTGGCAATTGGGGTTAAAGTAACTTGCCCAAGGTCACACGGCTAGGTTTTTGTTTGTGTGTGTTAAGTGTCTGAGGCCGGATCCGAACTCAGGTCCTTCTGACTCCAGGGCCGGCGCTCTACTCACTGCGCCACCTAGCCTCCCCAAAATTGAGATTTTTTTAAAGTTTGAGGATGGTTCTCTACCCAAGATTCCATAGTCCTTCTAAGATTGTGGGTAATATATAACCTGCAAAACATTTAGAACTTAAAGTGATTTTAGAATGCAGAATGTCAGCAGAGTCATAAATGAGGGAGAGTGAACTGTGTTTGTCCCAAGGTGCCATACTAGTTCTTTTTTGGCCTGACAGCCAAGTCCTTCCTTGTTATATTTGAGCATGGCACACCTTTAGGATTCTGCCCCTCTTTTGGAGTCCATCAGTCAACGAGTACCTCTGACCTACTTATTTCTCCCTCTTCCCTACCATCTCCAGAACATATCTGAAGGTTACTATTTGAGACTATATCTAACCAAAGTGATCTGACTTTTATACCTCACCCCAACCTCCTCCAGGGAATTTCCTGAAGTTCCTGCAGGGGTAGGGAGGGCTCTCATTGAACATATATATGTAAGTGGAGAAAGAGAGGATTGGTCATGTATCAGAAATGAGAAATAATGAATAGTCTCCCAGAATCATACATAGATATCACTGAAAAATTAAAAACATGACTCTCTTTCCAATTCAGCCATTTAGAATCCTCTGAGTCTTATATTATCAGATACTGAAGAACCAGCAAATCCCTTTAGTCTCCAAGGAGGGTCAGGGACAAATTGGATTTCCTGGCTTCACAGGGGGGAACTATTTTATTGATGCTGGAATTCAAAGGAAATCATGATGACATCCTTATTAAGAACTCTCTGATCCCAGAGTTCTTCCTGTTCTTTCTTCAAACTGCCTTGCTCACAAAGGAATGAATAGTAATGAATACCAAAACAAGCTTTAATTTGGTCTTTTCTTCTTGCCAAGGTCTATGCATGGGATCAGTTTTTAATCTCCAAAAAAATGTCCCTTTACACAGTATGAGGGGCCAAAGGAATGTTTTTACAACACCCCCTTCACATTGTACATTTTAGCAAATTATTGTTTATTATCTATGTATCTCTGCATCTCTCTCTCTCTCTCTCTCTCTCTCTCTCTCTCTCTCTCTCATCAGATGTGGTAACACATATCTGTCATTCCTGTTACTGGGGGTGACTAAGGCTGGGAGAGCGCATAAGCTCCTGAATTCAGAGGTGTTGCAAGAAAGTCTAATGAGATGTCCAGAAATCAAACATGCTTATCAAGTGCTAATGGGAGAGGCAAAGGGGGGTTTGGTGGGGGGCAGGCTGTCTAATGAGGTGTGAAGGATCTAGGTTAGAAATAGATCAAATAATTCAAATGTCCTAAGATAATCAGGAGTGGGCCCCTGTACTTCCATCCTGAGACTCATTCTCAAAAATAAAATAAAACAAAACAAAAAAAAAAAAACATCACTGTGTTGTGCTATTGTGAAATTATTGATGAAATCTCTAGTTCTACCCAATAAATAAATTTTTTATCCTTTATAAAATTTTGTTATTTTCTAAAAAAAAAAAAAACAACTTATTATTTGGCTTATTAGCAACTAGGTGGCACAATGGATAGAGTGCTGGCCAGGAGTCAGGAAGACCTGAATTCAGATAATGACTCAAACTCAATAGCTGTGTGACACGGCAAAAGACTTGACCTCTTGTTTGCTCCTGATTTTTTCATCTGTATAATGGAGATAATAACAGCACTTACCTCCCAGGGTTGTTGTGAGAATCAACTGAAAAAAAATATTTATAAAGTGCTTAGCATAATGCCTGCTACATATTATTATATGGATATTAACTATTATTATTAATATTCCATTTTATAAGCTCATATCATTATATTCCTCCATTTCCACTTACTTCACCTTTAATTCAAGGAGAAAATCCTCTTTTGTACTTGTTTTTAAAAATTATATAATTTTTAAACTTCATCAATTCTCTCTTTTGCTCTTTTGTGAATATAATGCTTTCAGCAATAGCCTCCTGCTGGGCAGCAGGTACTCATTTTATCTTTTGCATGTTCTGTATCTTTATTAGGAAAAACAAAACAAAACAAAAAATAAATGGGGAGTTGTATAGCCAGAGGCTCAAACATCTTAAAGCACAACTGTCCTGGTTGGTGTAGGCTCCAGTAGGAATTTTACAATGTTTATGCAAAGATTTGTTTCTGTCTCTCTCCATGTTTCTTTCTGTCACTTTGTCTAACTGTTCAGCACTTCTAGGCTTTAAGCTTATAGCATTCACACAAGGTAGTCAGGTTCTAGCTTTGATTTACTAGGAAACCAGGACAAAGATTATGGTAATATTGTCACCTGAGCAAACTGGGACTAGTCTATGAAGGTATCAAACAGTTAATTTCTCAACTGTGGCTCCAAGAACCTATCAAGCAGTCATACTCTGTAAAATTGTCTCAGCAAATAGCTTCAACAAAGTTGAGGGTAGCAAACAGGCCTCAAATCTGTCAGTGAGTTAGGGAGATGTCAACACCAAGTATTCGAAGACCTCTTCCAGTGGAATGGGTGGATGAGAGCAGTTTTTTCTAAGGGCCATGAAGGTGACTGAAGCAGGTTCTGTGGAGTACAAGAGCTCAATCAAACATCAAAGATTCCAAGGTCATCTGCTGCATTCTGAGTCATCAAGAATCATCTTGACTGTTATCTTAAGCTACAGCACTTTGATGACTCTGGAAGAGAGAGTTAAAGTGATAATTTTGTGTAACTCTGCTTCTCTTAAATTCAATTCATGTCCAAGCCAAGACATCACCAAATGATGCCATTGGTCCTCTTTGAAAATGAAGGATGAATGACAACAACAACTGAGGATGTTTGACAGTAATAGCTTTAGGAAGACTGAGAGATTAGAGGCAATGGTGGTGAATTAGTTTCCCTTTCATTCTTTGATTCTGAAACCAATTAACGATTAGGAAAAAAGAAGAAGAGACAGGAGGTTGGATAAATATAGCATATTGAAAGCAGAATGGGAAAGTCACATATATGTACATTGATATAAATTCAATGTTATTTCAGCACAATAAATAACTAGAGGTAACTCTCAAAGACTAAACTTCACACAGCAAATGGTAGAGGAAGCTTCCTCTTTAGGAGTTAACTACATCAAATAAACCCTGTGTCCAATCCTTCTGAAGGAATAAATATGAGGCAACAAAGGTTTGAATGATCTGATATAACTAAGTAAAATCAGGAAAACATGATGCACTTACAGTTAAATTAAGGAAAAGTATAATAATATAAAGCTGAATCCTATCTATGTAAGTGCAATGACCTATCTTGAACCCATAAATGAAAAATTTATATCGTTTCTTCTATTTGACAAATGGAGCACAATTACTATGGAATGATGTATACAATGTCAGTTGGATATTTTTTTTTCTTTTATTTAACTTTTTCCCCATTTTTGTTACAGGGGAAGACTAATGGAGGTAGGGAAAGAAAGAAAGAAAAAAATAACAACAGCAACATCAATAACTAACCTTTATCTAGGACTTACTATATTCCATGCACTGTGCTAATCACTTTGCAAATATTATCTCATGTGACCTTCCACAGCTACCACCAATTATTATCATCTCAATTTTACAGAGGAGGAAACTCAAGCAAACAGAAGTAAAATGTCTTGCCTAAGGCAACAAAGCTAATAAGTATCTGAGGCCAGATTTAAAATCCTCCTGACTCCAGAGCCAATGATCTATTCAAACTGTACTACCTAGCTGCCCCATGGAAAGGAATATATTTGAAATTAATGAAGGAATGGAAACTATTTCTTAAGCTCTTCATCAGGTACTGTGCTAAGTGTTGAGGAATCAAATTTAAAATGAGAAAGAAAAACAGTCCTTGTCCTCAATGAGTTCACAATCTAATAGTAAAAGATAATAAACAAAAGAAAGATAAAAACAACTAGGAGGAAGCTGAAGGGTGGTTAGTAATGTGGTACTGGAGACATATTTGTAGAGTCAATACTAAGCAGAGTAGATTGTGTAAAATTAAAAGATCAATGGAAAATTCTAAGACCTTTATCAAGGAATACTTTGGGAGAAAGATTTTGTCCCACTCTCCAGCTCTCCTATTAGAGAAGTGATGCTATTGGGAAAGTATTGATAGAAAAGAAAGGAAGTACTTGCTTTCAAAGCATCTTGTGAAGTGCACAAAGGACAGAGACAGTAGATCCCTGAGATTAGAATTTAGATGTGGATTTTTTACAATGGGACTTTCGGGGTAACTTGCCCAAATCAGACAGTGGGTTGGCAAAGACCGAGTGCTGGTTTTTATAAAGATTCAATATCCAGGTTAGTAAGGCAAAACTACAATCAGTGATTGGTCAGTGTACATTTGAATTTCCCACTGGCATGAAGTTCACCCTAGGCTGAGAGACAGGAAGCCTAGGATGGTGTGATTAGGAGGGGCCAGGGGATAGAGACATATTGAGATTAGGTTATGATTAGGAAGGTCTGAGGAGATCCGGATCAGGTGATTAGAAGGGGGCAGAGGACAAGGGGTGATGGAGAGTTTACCCTAGCCTGAAATTCCTGATCACTGATTAGTTGGGGGAGGGAAGGGTAGAGTTGTCTGCTTACAGATCAATTAGGGGAAGGAGAGGTTGAGTTATGTCCAACACTTGTAGCAGCAAGAACCCCAGTATCCCCAGGATGGCTGCTAAAACAGGTTCTTAGATCTGCTTTTCTAAAGGAAAGCAACTCAAAATGGGTTAACAATCTTGCTTTAATCAATCAAACATATATTGTTTACCTAGTTCAGGGGAAAAATGTCAGCACCCCGAACTTCAGAGTATACAGAGGTTATAAGCAGAAGTTACAAGACAGAGAAACATTTCAGCATACAGGATTCCAAATTGTCCAACCATTACATACATCCATACCTAATCACAGTTTCCAGAGAGGGAAGCATCAACATCTCGGTTTTCAAACCTGGCGGGGCTCTCAATGGAGGCCCAGAGTCTCATCTGGTCAAATCACATAACATTTCTCAAAGTGAGATAGATAGATAGATAGATAGATAGATAGATAGATAGATAGATAGATAGATAGAAATAATAAAACAAAGCCTCACAACAGAGTTTATATAGCCTTACCCTGGCTCAGAGAATGTAACAACCCTCTTGACCCACTGCCCAATGACAAAGTATCTCCTGAGAAATAAGCCTCCCACCACAGGTTCCAGGTGCACTTAAGCTTAGGAGCAGGGAAGATTTAAAAAATTTACATTCCTATAACATTTGGCCCCAAGATCTTAATGCCTGTAGCATAGATAATTTAAATTTGAATTAGCATTAACATCTCTTAGGTCACATTTGCAAGATATATAACTGAAGTTACCAAAGTGGCCACAGGGCCTTAAACAAACACAAAGTACATTGAGGTGCATCTCTTCAATCCAGAACAAAAATGTCCAAATAAAATTCTCCTGAGGGGAGGGGGATGTCCTTCCCCTTACACTATTACAGCCCTTGCTTCCAAGTCCTGAGGGGTGGCTGGGCAGCAAAACCAACAGGGTGGGGTTCTTGGGGGTCCATAGCCTTTCACTCCACCCACCATAGACACAAGTCCATCCTCCCCCTGGGTCCCAAACTGCAGGATGTAGCAAGAAAACACATTCAGAGTTCCTGCCTTGCCTCAAAGTCCTTATCTTGTACTGTGGCTGAATTCCAAACTCTTGGGTTCCTTGTCCTCCCACAGGATGCAGCTGAATGTTATAGGGATGTAAATTTTAAGATATTCCCTGCCCCTAGGCTTAAGTGCACCTAGAGCCTGTTGTAGGAGGCTTGTTTCTCAGGAGAGACTTTGTCATTGGGCAGTGGGTCAAGAAGGTTGTTACATTCTCTGAGCCAGGAGAAGGCTATGTAAACTGTGTTGTGAGGCTTTGTTTTGGGGCTCACTTTGAGAGGTGTTGTGTTTTGACCAGATGAGACTCTGGGCAGCCATTGAGAGCCCCCCAACTTTGAAAACTGAGATGTTGATGCTTCCATCTCTGGTAACTGTAATTAGGTATGGATGTATGTAATGGTTGGACAATTTGGAAGCCTATCAGCTGAAATGTTTCTCTGTCTTTTAACTTCTGCTTATAACCTCTGTATACTCTGAAGTTTGGGGTGCTGAACTTTTTGTCCATGCTTGAAACTGGGTCTTAGTCCTTTGTGATGGTCCTGGGCCAAGATGAGTGCTGGCAGGATGCATCTTGTGGCAGTATTGGAGAGGGAAACCTTTTCAGAGTTACAAAGAAGAAAAGAGTGCTTGTGGACACCCACACACCAGCAGAAGAGTAAACAGATCTCCTTTGATCATACAACCTTAGAAGAGCTGAAAATTTACAGGCCTCGATAAGTTATAACAACTATACAAAACCCTTGAAGCTTGGACAGTTTGCCCTCCAGCCTGGAAGCAGAGTCCTACCTTAACAAAGAACTCAAAACTGGGAAAATAAGCAAACATTGGGGAAAATCAGACTGTAGAAGCTAACTTTGGTAACAGGGAAGATCAAAATATCCAACTAGAAGAAGAAAACAAAGTCAAAGCTCCTACATCAAAAGACACAAATAAAAAATATGAATTCTTCATAGGCCATGGAAGAGCTCAAAATTTATTTTGAAAATCAAGTAAGCAAGTAGAATAAAAAGTGGGAAGAGAAATGAGAATGATGCAAGAAAATCATGAAAAATGTGTCAACAGCTTGCTAAAGGAGAGCCCCCAAAATGCTGAAGAAAATAACACCTTAAAAATAGACTAACTCAAATGGCAAAAGAGGTCCAAAAAGGCAATGATGAGAAGAATGCAGGAGAAAGCAGAATTGGCCAAGTGGAAAGGGGATTACAAAAGCTCACTGAAGAAATTAATTCCTTAAAAATGAAAATGGAGGGGCGGCTAGGTGGCGCAGTGAATAGCGCGCCGGCCCTGGAGTCAGAAGGACCTGAGTTCGGAGCCTGCCTCCGACACAATCCACACAAACAAAAACCTAGCCGTGTAACCTTGGGCAAGTTACTTAACCCCAATTGCCCTAAAGGGGTGGCTAGGTGGTGCAGTGAGTAAGAGCGCCGGCCTCGGAGTTAGGATGACCCGAGATCAGATCCGGCCTCAGAAAATGAGCACCCACGCATAAATAATGACTAGCCGTGTAACCTTGAGCAAGTTACTTAACCCCAATTGCTTAAAAAAAAAAAATGAAAATGGATTCCAGAGTTCCCAGGTAAAGGAGAAAATATTGCAAGCAGCCAAGAAGAAATAATTTGAGTATTGTGGAAACAAAATCAGGATAATACAAGATCTAGAAACTTCTATATTAAAGGTTTGAAGGGCTTGGAATATGATATTCCAGAGGTCAAAGGAGCTAGGAATAAATCCAATAATCACCTACCCAGAAAAACTGAGTATAATACTTCAAGTGAAAATATGATCATTCAATGAAATATAGGACTTTCAAAGATTCTTGATGAAAAGACCAGAGATGAATAGAAAATCTGTCTTTCAAATACAAAAAGGAAGAGAAGCATGAGAAGGTAAACAGGAAAAAAAGAAATCATAAGGAACTTATTAAAGTTGAACCATTTACTCCCTACATGGAAAAATGATAATTATAACTCATGAGATTATTCTCAGTATGAGGATAGTTGAATCGAATATATATATGTGGGTATTTGAGTGTGTGTGTGTGTGTGTGTGTGTGTGTGTGTGTGCACTCGAATGTATACCTAGAGGGCACAAGATGAGTTGAATATGAAGGGATTTTATCTACAAAATAAAATTAAGTGGTGAGAGAGGAATATATTTGGAGAAGGAAAAAGGGAGAGACAGAATAGGGTAAATTATCTCACATAAAGGAGGCAAGAGAAAATTGTTACAATGGAGGAGAAGAGCAGGGAGGTGAAAGGGTGATAGTCAACCTTACTTTCAGTGGATTTGGCTTAAGGAGGGAATAACATATATACTAATCTGTATCTGAACCTACAGGAAAGTGGGGGAGAGGATAAAACGGGGGATGATAGAAGGCATGGCATATTGGGTGAGAAGGTAGTTAAAAGCAAAGCTTTTGAAAAGGGATAGTGTCAAAGGAGAAAGTAGAATAAATGGGGGGCAGGATAGGATGTAGGAAAATATAGCTAGTCTTTCACTATATAACTACTATGGAAATGTTTTGTGTAACTATGCATGTATGACTTGTATTGTATTGCTTGTCTCCCCAGTGGGGGTGGATGAGGAGGGAAGAAGTGAAAGAATCTGGAGCTCAAAGTTAAAAAAATGTTAAAAATTGTTTTTTAAATGCAAACAGGAAATAAGATACACATGCAATGGGGTATAGAAATCCACCTTGCACTACAAGAAAGTAAGGGAGGAAGAAGGAGGATATAAAAGACCACATTGGGGGAAGGAGTATTCAGTATGCTTGCATTCTTGGGGTAGGGTTAGGTGAGATATGGGGAGAAAATTTGTAACACAAAATCTTGTGGAAATGAATGATGAAAACTAAATTGATTAATTAATTGATTAAATAATAGAATGGAGCAAATGGAACCTAATGACTTTATAAAAATAAAGAAATTATAAAAAAATCAAAGGAATGAAAAAAATAGAAATGATGTGAAGCATATCATTGGAAAAACCACTGACCTAGAAAATAGAAAAAGGAGATTTTTAAAATTTAAATTTATTTATTTACTGATAGTTTACAACATTCACTTCCACAATCCCTTGAATTTCAAATTTTCTCCCCCTCCATTTCCTTTCCCCTTCCCCCATGGGGACATGTAATCAAATACAGGTTCTACAAATACCTTCACATTGAAAATTAGTCACATTGTAAAGGATTATAACCAATGTGGTGAACAATGAGAAAGAAGAGCAAAACAAAACAGAAATGAGAAAGCAAATCATTTGCTTTTATCTCTAGACTCTGTAGTTCTTTCTCTTGATGTGGATATCCCTTTCCATCAGGAGTCTTTGGTACTTATCTTCTAACCTTGTATTCCTGAGAGGAGCCCAGTCTATCATAGTCCTTACACATACAACCTGCCTTTAACTGTGTAAAAAGTTCTCCTGCTTCTGATCTCCTCACTCAGCATCAATTTATATAAAAGTCTTTCCAGTTTATTACGAAGTTAATTTGCTCATAATTCCTTCCATTGCGTTCATATACCACAACTTGTTTAACCCTTCCTCAATTGAGGGGCATACCCTTGATTTCTGATTCTTTGCCATCACAAATAGAGTTGCTATATTTTTTTGTACATACGGTTCCTTTTCCCATTTCTATGACTTCTTTGGGATACAGCCCTATAAGTAGTTTTGCTGGGTCAAAGGGTATGCACTTTTTATAGACCTTTGGGCAAAGTTCTAGATTACTCTCCAGAATAGTTGGATCAGTTCATAACTCTACCAACAATGCAATACTATTCCAGTTTTTCCACATTCTCTCTAGTATTTATCATTTTCCTGTTTTGTCATCTTAGCCAATCTGACCAGTGAGATGTGTTACCTCAGAGTTGTTCTGATTTGCATTTCTCTAATCAATAGTGATTTAGAGCATTTTTTTATATGCTTTTAGTTATCTTTAATTTCTTCTTCTGAAAACTGTATGTCCACATCCTTTGACTATTTATCATTTGGGGAATGACTTGTATTCTTACACATTTGACACAGTTCCCTATATATTTTAGAAATGAATCCTTTATCTGACATTGGGTGCAAAAATTATTTCCCAATTTTCTACTTCCTTCCTAATCTTGGTTACACTGACTTTATTTGTACAAAAAAACCTTTTCAATTAAATGTAATAAACATTATCCATTTTGCATTTTGTTATGTTTTCTAACTTTTATTTGTTCATAAAATATTCCCTTCTCCATAATTCTGACAGTTAAACTATTCCTTGATCTCCTAGATTGATTATAGTATCAGCCTTTATACCTAGATCATGCACCCATTTTGACTGGATTTTGGTACACAATCTAAGATATAACCATATCTTAGATAGTTTATTTCATACTATTTTCCAGTTTTTCCAGCAATTTTTGTCAAATAGTGAATTCTTATGCCCAAAGCTGGGGTCTCTGAGTTTATCAAAAAGTAGATTAGTATAGTCATTGACTGCTGTGTCTTGTGTACTTAATCTTTTCCACTGATTCACCACTCTTCCTCAGTCAGTACCAAGTAGTTTTGATGACTACTGCTTTATAATACAGATTAAAATCTGGTATGCCTAGGCCACCTCCACTAGCACTTCTTTTCATTAATTCCCTTGATATTCTGGACATTTTGTTCTTCCAGATGTATTTTGTTATAATTTTTTCTAGCTCTATGAAAGAATTTTTTGGCAAATTAATTGGTATGGCACTAAATATGTAAATTAATTTAGGTAAAATTGTCATTTTTAGTATGTTAGCTCAACTTAGCCAGGCTACTGATATTTTTCCAATTACTTAGATCTGACTTTATTTGTGTAAAAAAGTGTGTTGTAATTTTGTTCATATAAGTCCTGAGTTACATTTGGCAGGTAGATACCCAAATATTTTCTAATGTCTACAGTAACTTTAAATGGAATTTCCCCTTCTATTTCTTGTCATTGGATTTCATTAGAAATATATAGGAAAGACAAGGATTTATTATGGTTTATTTTATATTCTGCAACTTTGTTAAATGATTTATTATTTCAAGTAGGTTTTCTTTTTTACTTGATTCTCTAAGTATATCATCATATCATCTGCAAAGAGTGACAGCTTAGTCTATTCTTTGATTAATCTTATTCCTTCTCTTTCTTTTTCTTCTTTTATTGCTACCACTAACATTTCTAGTACCAAATTGAATAAGAGGGGTGAGAGTCAACATTCTTGTTTCACCTCTGATCATATTGGAAATGCTTCTAGCTCATTCCCTTTACATTTAACACTTGCTGATGCTTTCAGATAGATGCTACTTATTATTTTAAGGAAGACTCCATTTATTCCTATACTTTCTAATGTTTTCAACAAGAATGGGTGGCATATTTTGTCAAAGGCTTTTCTGCAACTTTTTAGATAATCATGTTTTTTTTTTACCAGTTTTATTGTTGATATGAACTATTATACTGATAGTTTTCCTAATATTGAATAAATCCTACCTAATCAAAGTGTATTATTCTTGTGATAGGTTGCTGTAGTCTTTTTGCTAATATGTTATTTAAAATTTTCACATCTATATTCATGAGGCAAATTGGTATATAATTTTCTTTCTCCATTTTGTCTCTTCCCAATTTAAGTATCAGGATGGTATTCATGTCATAAAATGATTTTGGTAAATCTCCTTCTTCTCCAATTTTTCCCAAATAGTTTGTAGAGTGTTTTAATCAATTGCTCTTTAAATGTTTGATAGAATTCACTAGTAAATCCTTCTGGTCCTGGAGTTTTTTTTTCTTCTTCTATAGAGTTCATTGATGACTTGTTCAGTTTCTTTTTATGAAATGGGGTTATATAAATATTTTATTTCCTCTTCAATTAATCTGGGCAATGTATATTTTTGTAAATATTCATCTATTTTACTAAGGTTGTCAAATTTATGGGCATACAATTTGACAAATTAATTCTTAATTATAGTTTTAATTTGCTCTTCTTTGGAGGTACATTCACACTTTTAATTTTTAATACTTGTGATTTGGTTTTCTTTTTTTTATCATGTAGACTAAAGGTCTACCAATTTTATTGAATTATTTCATAAAACCAGCTCTTAATTTTAGTTATTAATTCACTGGTTTTCTTAATTTCAATTTAATTAATATCTCCTTTGGATTTTAGTATTTCTAATTTTTATGGAAATGTTTTGCATGACTACACATGTGTAACCTATTTCAAATTGCTTACCTTCTCAATGAGGGTGCGTGGGGATGTAGGAATGGAGAGAATATGGAACTCAAAGTTTTAAAAACAGGTGTTTATATTGCTTTTACATGCAACTGAGAAATAAGATATAAAGGAGATGTGTTATAGAAATCTACCTTGCCCTACAGGGAAATAAGAAGGAAAGCACTTAATGGAGTGGGGGGGGGTGATAGAAGAGAGGGTACATCGGGGAAAGAATAATCAGAATGCATATTTGAGTGGGGGATGGGAGAGATGGGGAGAAGATTTGGAACTCAAAATCTTGTGGAAGCAAATGTTGAAAACTGAAAAAAAAATAGGAATAATAATAATAAAAGATAAAGAAAAAAAGAAAAAAGACAAATAAAATGCATAATCCTTTCTAAAGGTAAAAAAAAAAGGAGAAAAAGGATGAGGTGAATGGAATAACTTGAAAATATAGATATTTATAGAAATGATTCCTTAAAAGCAAAATAGAGTTTTTCACTTCATATTGCTATGGAATATACTTTAAAAGGTCAAGTCTCACTTCAGTGAAACACTGAAGTGGAAAAATCAAGAAATGAATGAATCATTGGTGGAGTTGAGAACTTGTCCAAACATTCTAGAGAAAAATTTGGATCTATCTACAGGGGACTGAGAATCTGCACATATCCATTGACCCAGGAATATCACTACTATAAAAGAGATCAAAGATAAGGGAACAGTATATATCCATCTCTCTCTCTCTCTCTCTCTCTCTCTCTCGCTCGCTCTCTCTCTGTCTCTCTGTCTCTGTCTCTGTCTCTCTCTCTCTTTCTTTCTCTCTCTTAAACAGCTATTTTAGTGGTGACAAATCATTGGAAATTGAGGGGATGTCCATCACTTGGGCAATGACTGAACTAGTTGTAGTATATGATTTTGATGCAATAATATTGTAGTAAAGGAAAAGTTGGTTTTAGAAAAACTTTGGAAGACATAAAATGAGACAAAGTGAAGTGGGCAGAATCAGGAAAACATTGCACACCATAACAGCAATATTGCCATGATGATCAGCTATGAAAGAGTTAGCTACTCTGATCAATACAATGATACAAACCAATTCCAATGAACCCTGGCTACAGATTGAAGGATACTTTTGCACTTTACATTTGTTGTTTTATCTTTTTTTTTTTTTTTTGCAATCTGGCTATTGTGGAAAATTGTTTTACGTAACTACACATGTACAATTGATATATTTCTTGCTTTCTCAATGGGTGTGGGAGAATTTGGAACTCAAAATGTTTTTTTTTTTTAATGGATGTTAAAAGTAAGTAAATAAAAGAAGAAAATCAAAACAAAATTAATTCAACAGGAAGATAGGAAAATTATTAAATTAGCTACTGATTATGCTTTATTCCCATGTAAAAAAACTGAGAAAATAGTACCAGAGTGGTTAAGCACATGACCTATTGTCACAGAGTAAATATGTAGTCATAGTAAAATCCAGATCCATATTTTATGGCCCTGGAATAGAGCTTTTATTTTTCACCTATACTTCCATGTGTAATGCAGCAAAGCATGCAGATAGATAGATAGAAAGATAGAAAGCAGGTCAATTTTCCCAAAATATTACTTGTATTTCTCTTTCCTGAAGAGGAAACAGTCTTAATTTCATAGATTTTAGAGGTAGGTAGGGCTTTAGAACTCATAATATACAGCTTTCTCAATTGACAAACAAAATAACCTTTATTCCTCTACTGGCTCTGCTTTTGATTTTATGGACTTGGTTACTATGCCTCAGTTGATATTTAGTCTATATTAAAACTTCCTCAGTGCCTGAGGTATCTTCTCAGTGGAAGAACCATAAATCCTCTGGCAACATTCAGGAACATTCTTTGGCCATTCTGATTCCCAATTTGCTTGGTAAGTTTTTTTTTTTTCTTGTGTCGTTCACTTTGTAGAATGGTTCACCCTGCTCAGCCTTCTTTCCCACTCTGGTTTCTGTAAAGCCAAGCACAAGCAGCTCTGTAGCAGACAGCTATTGTGAATAACTTTAAAGTTCTGACCACATAGTATAGTGAACTCTCTATTTATTCAGTAATAAACTAAGGCAAAACATTCACAAAAGTAAAATTCGACATTCACGATGATATTACATAACAACTTATCACTAAATTGGCCACATAGTTTCAAACAAAAAGGTATGATTCAGTAAGTCCTCACTCAATCATCCTAAGGAGCCATCCTCCTTAAAGGGCACTAAGTACAAAGATCAAAGTTCTCCCATGTCTGTGCCACAGTAAATCATGATCTTCTCAGTCAGCACTAAGTAAACAAGGGGAGATATTTTAATCTTGGCTCAAGGCTGGCTCTAAGATTCAATGGTTCCTCTTCCATGGGTCCAGCTCCTGCCTGAATCTCCCCAACCATCACCTGGATTCACAGGCAGGCAGCTCTCAGCTCCCTGGCCAGCTCCTTGTCCAGTTCCTCATCCAATTCCCATTACTTTTTGAAGTTCCCAATGTCCAGTCCACTTCAAGTCCTTTACAGTTTCTGTTTCTGGATATACAAAGCTTAACAGAGCTAAAACAACATTCATACAGATTGCCAACACCATCATCAATTCACTATCTGTCTATGAAATCAACATAGACCCACAAACAAGGACTGAGGACTCAACACAAATCATCAGTATATTCCAAGGACCTCTGAAACCCTACTCCAGGACTTCTATAAACATACAACAAGAAATCCTTTTTCAGGGCTTCCAGTAAGGTCCCAGGGCTTCTATACAAAGTATTACAAATAGAAATCAACACAAACAGAACAGAGTGTTGGCCACCACTAGTGTTCCCTTCTCAGTTACACTGTCTCACAGCTTGTACTTCTCCTTGTATATGATCATTAGCTCCTCCCTATTCCACCCACCTCTTATGTCCTTCCTGTTCCCGTCTTTGGAAAGTCCCTCCCACTTTTGGTTTCACAAGTTCTGATTCTTAACAAAGAATATGTAATCATGGGCAAGGCTTAATTGAAAAAAAAGGCACTAAGTACTTGTTTATTTGTCATTACAGCTTCTAACAGTCTGACTTTGTAAAGATTTTCAATATACCTTCTACTGGGTAGTCCCCACTCCCATCCCACTCTCACATACATATACAATTTCATCTTTTTTGCATGTGTTGTCTTTTCTCCTCCATTAGATTTAAATACTCTTAAGAGCAGACTCTTCTCTTCTTCATTTGTACCGTTAATGCTTAGCATAATGCCTAACATGTTGTTTGTTGTTCAGTGATTTTCAGTTGTTTCTGACTCTCAATGAATTCATTTGGGGTTTTCTTGACAAAGACACTAGAGTGGGTTGCCATTTCCTTTTCCAGATCATTTTACACATGAGGAAACTGAGACAAATAGCATTGGGTGACTTTCCCAGAGTCAGACAATTAATAAGTGTCTGAGACCAGATTTGAAATCAGGAAAAAAATCTTCCCAATTTCAGGCCCAGCTCTCGATCTGCTCTACCACCTAGCTGCCTCTAGCATGCAGTAAGGACTAAATAAGGCTTATTGATTATTATGGTATTCTTTTATTAATATTTAAGCTTCTTTAGAGAATGAATTGACTCCTTTTGTTGTTTGTTTGTATCTTTATTCTTAGTTTTTAGGCAGTGTCTCATATTTAGTAAATGCTTAATAAATGCTTACTGCTTTGCCAAATTGCCTTCATGTGAAGAAAGTGAGGGACATAGATATGAACAGACTTCTACAAAGTTAAATTGACTGTACATAAAAGAATCATAATTTAAACCCAGTTCTTCTGACTCTAAATATTGAGGTATTTGTATTCACAGATCCCAAAATTGATAGCAACCATTTAAAATGATTCCATTTCTATGCATGTAAATATATATTTTTATTTTTAATTAAATTGTATGTTTATTTTAGTTTACGTCATTCATTTCCACAAGATTTTGAGTTACAAAATTTCTCCCTGCCTTTCCCCTACCCACCACCCCTAAACAGTGATCTCACTATACACCCCCTCCCCCAATCTTTTCTCTCCTATATCCTCCCTCTTCCTCCCTATGACTTTCCAGTAAGGCAAGATGGATCTCTATACCCCAGTGCCTGTATATCTTATTTCCTACTTGCATGCAAAAAGAAATAATAATAATATTTTTCAACATTTGATTTTAAATTTTAGAATTCCAGATTCTTTCCCTTCCTCCCTCATCACCCGCCATTACTGGGAAGATAGGCAATTCAATATAGGTTGTACATGTGTAACTACACAAAACATTTCCATAGTGGATATATGGTGAAAGACAGATGATATTTCCCTCCATCCTATCCCACCCCACCACTTGTTTTGTTCTCTACTTTGACCCTGTCCCATTTCAAAAGTGTGTGCTTCTAACTTCCCTCCCCCAACCTTCCCTCCCCCCAACCTGCCTTCCCCTTCATCATGCCCCCTCTCATACCATTCCCCCCTACTCTCCTGTAGGGCAAGATACCTTATTTCATGTGAATGTCATTCATCCTCCCCAAGCCAAATTCAATGAGAGTATGGTTGACCCATTCCCTTTTGCCTTCCTGTTCTTACCCTTCATTGTAACAGTTTTCCTTTGCCTCTTCTATATGAGATAATTTACTCCATTTTGTCTCTCCCCATATCCTCTCATTATATTCCTCTCTCACTTCTCAATTTCACCTTTTTAAGTATCATCCATTCCTACTCAATTGGTCCTGTGCCCTCTGTCTATGTATACCTGTACACATATATACGAGCACTCACACATGTTTTCATATGCCCATATACCCTCCTATATCGACATATATATGTATGTGTGTATGTATACACATTTATATTCTCTTCAACTATTCTCATACTGAGACAAGTTTCATAGGTTACAATGATCATTTTTCCATGTAGGAATATAAATATATTTTGATAAGTTCTTTGATTCAGCTTTGATAAGTTCCTTGTGATTTCTTTTCCCTGTTTACCTTCTCATGGTTCTCTTGCTTCTTGTAGTTGAGTGTCAAATTTTCTATTCCACTCTGGTTTTTTCATCAAAAATTCTTGAAAGTCCTCTATTTGACTGAATGACCATATTTTCCCTTGAAACATGATAATTAGTTTTGCTGTTTAGGTCATTCTTGGTTTTAATCCCAGCTCCTTTGACCTCTGTAATATCATATTCCAAGCCCTAAAGAGATTAAAATCTCTCAATGTAGAAGATGCCAGATCCTGCGTTAAACTGGTTGTGTTTCCACAATATTCAAATTGTTTCTTCTTGGCTACTTGTAATATTTTCTCCTTGATCTGGGAACTCCAGAACCTGGCTATAATATTCCTAGGAGTTTTTGAGGGACGATTTTTTTCAAGAGGTGATCAATAGATTCTTCCAACCTCTATTTTGCTCTCTGGTTCTAAAACATCAGGGCAATTTTCCTAGAGAATTTCTTGAAGGATTATTTCTAGGTTCTTTTTTTGACCATGGCTTTCAGGTAGTACAATAATTTTAAAACTAACTCTCCTGGATCTATTTTCCAGGTCAGTGGTTTTCCCCATGAGATATTTCACCTTGCCTTCTATTTTTCATTTGTTTGAATCTGTTTAATAGTATCTTGATTTCTCATAAAGTCACTAAGTTCCATTTGCTCCAATCTAATTCTGAAGGAATTATTCTGTTCAGTGAGCATTTTTTATTCTTTTTTCCATCTGGCAAAATCTTCTTTTTAAGGCATTCTTCTCCTAATTGGATTTTTGAGACTCTTTTGCCATTTGAGTTTGTCTATTTCATAAGGTGTTATTTTCTTCAGTCAGGTTGTTGACTCTCTTTTCATGATTTTCTTGCATCATTCTTATTTCTCTCTTCAATTTTTCCTCCACTTCTGTTCTTTGGTTTTCAAAATTCTTCTTAAGCTCCTCTATGGCCTATAACGAATTCATATTTTCTTGTAAGCTTTTGGTGCAGGGGTTCTGACTTCATTGTTTTCCTCCTGTTCTATGCTTTGATCCTTTTTTTCTTCAAAAAAGGAACCTAAGGTTTGAATGCTGTACTTGCTTTGCTTTCTTTGCTTGCTCATATTGCCTCTCAATTACTTGACTTTTGAGCTTTTTGCCACAGTTGAACTCTGCTTCCAGAGAGGCAATCTTTGTCCCAAATTGCTAGGGTTTTCACAGCTGCCAGAGCTATTTTTTGGCTGCCTTCTCTGAAGCCTCCAGTGTCTCTGACACACTGGTCATGCACTCCAGGATCTCCACCTTAGACAGCTATCTAGATCTAAGCAGGCGAAAGCAAGAGCAATTACCCCTCAGACTGGTTGCTTGGTCCCCATACAATCTGAAGGCCAGGAGCTCTGAAGTAGCCATGTGGTGGCAGCTGCTGCACCTCAGCCACATCTCCCTCTGGGGTCAGAGGCTGGACCACACTCCTGGACTCCCTGTTCCCTAAATCCACTGACCTCTCACTTTGTTTTCAGCATTTATTGGTTGTTAAATCTGGAAACCACCACAGCTGCTGGTGATGCACTCTCCAGAAGTCTGCTCTAGAGTTCGTGGCCACCCTGAGGAAAGTATTGCTGGCTCCAGAGGGGCTGGGCTCTACTCCCAGCATGCTGTGTTAGTCCCTTTCTGTCTGCCTGCCAGGCTTCTGTCAGCTGGAGGTTTTGTTCTGTCATTTTGTGGATTCTGTGGCTCTAAATTTTATTTAGATTTATTTTTATAAGTATTTGAGGTGGTTAAGTGGGGAGTGCAGGGAGTTTTCCTGCTTCTATGCCACCATCTTGGTTCCACCCCCATAATAACTTTCTATAGTAAGTTTTTCTTTTTTGCACATTATTTGCTCATTTTCCAAACCTATTACTGGACTTTCAACTGTGTAACAAAGTAGGAGTCTGCTTCCAGGTTGGAGGGTGCACTGCCCAAGTTTTTGGGATTTTATGCATCTATTTTCATAGATACTTCTAGAGACCAGTACATTTTCAGTTTTTCGAACATTTTATGATCTAAGGGGAGGCGTTTTCTCCTCTTCTAACCTGTTCCCTGGTCTGTGAGAGACCAAAACCACTCTTTTCTGTCCTAGAATTATAAGAATGTTCCCCTGCACTGCTGTTGCAAGCTCTGTTCTACTGGTGCTCCTCCTTTCCCTGGTACTGTCATCCAGAACTGGGACTTGGAATTGAGTGTGGGCAAAGCAATGGTGTCCTGTTTCAGTGTTAGCATTTAGGCTCCTGTAATCTCCTTCTGACCTTTTGTTTGACCACCTTATCATCTGTGGGCTAGGAGCCCAGGAAGTAGCCACTTGCACTGCTGCTAATCCAGTCACTCCAAAGGTGTGCTTCTGGCAAAGTAGGGCTAGGCTGTGCTAGTGGTGCACCTTGCTCTGGACTGCACTCCTCTTTCAGCTGGGTGAAACAGAACTTTCCTGCAAAACTTGTTAAGTTTTCTTGGGCTGGAAATTTGCTTCACTCTGTTTTTTGATGGGTTCTGCTGCTCTAGAATTTGTGTAGAATCATTTTTAAAGGTATTTGGAGGTTTTTGGAGCAGAGCTAAGGGCAGTCTATGTGATTCCACTACCTTGACTCTGCCCCAGCTCTTATTTTTTTTTTTACCAATTTGTCACAGTTCCTTATGTATTTTGAGAGATGAGGCTCTTATCAGAGAAAATTGTAAAAAAAAATAATTTCCCAGTTTTCTTTATTTGTTCTAATTTTGATCACAATGTTTTGTTTATGCAAAGTTTTGCAATTTTATGTAATCAAAATTATCCATTTTACTGCTTGTAATCTTTTTTGCTTGTTTATAATAAATTCTTCCTTTATGCAGAAATTTCATAGGTACATATTTTCTATGCTCACCTAATTTACTTATGATGTTACACTTTATGTCAGAATCACATATTCATTTTGACTTTCTCTTGGTATATGGTGTGAGATATTGGACTATGCCTAGTTTCTCTCAAATTAATATCCATTTTCCCAGTAATTTTTGTCAAATGATAAAATCTTACTACATAATGTCAGATTTGGGTGTTTATCTAACATTAGATAAGTATGGTCATTTATTGTCATGTATTATGTACCTAATTTGATAGCTGATACACAACTCTATTTCTTAGCCACTATAAGATTGTTTTGATAATTACCATAGGTGGTATAGTTGGAAATCTGGAACTTACTAGATCACCTTCTTCAACTTTTTTTTATCTTTTAACCCTATGATATGTTTGATCTTTTATTCTTCCAGGTGAATTTTGTTGTTTTTCCTAGCTCTATATTTTCTTTTTTTATTGTTTGATTGGTAAAAACCTGAATACACTAATTTAAGTATAATTGTCATTTTTATTATATTTGTGCAGCCTATTCATGAACATTTAATATTTCTCCAATTGTTTCAATTTTTTCCTGATTTTTGTCAATGATATTTTAAAATTGTGTTTATGTAGTATGTCAGTTTGTTTGACAAGTAAATTTCAAGTATTTTATATTTTCTGCACTTATTTTAAATTGAATTTCTCTTTCTACCACTTCTTGCTGATTTTTTGGGGTAAAATATAAAAATGCTAAGGATTTATAAGGATTTATTTTATGCTTTACAATTTTACTAAAATTGTTCATTGTTTTGAATATTATTTTTAGTTCATTCTGTAGTGTTTTCTAAGTATACCCTCATATCTGCATAGAATAATAGTTTTGTTTCACCACTGCCCATTTTTCTTTCCTCAATTTATTCAATTGCTATCACTAGCATTTTAGTATGTCATTAAATAATAATGGTGATAATAGACATCCTTGCTTTGCTCCTGATCTGATTGGAAAGACTTCAAGTTTATCCAAATTACAGAAAATTAATTATCTTAGTTTTAAATAAATATTACCTGTCATTAAAAAAAATAAATATTACCTGTCATTAAAAAAAAAAAACTCCCCTATGCTTCACAGTGCTTTTAATATAAATTAGTGTCATATTTTGTCAGAGACTCATTCTGCATCCACTGATATAATCACAAAATTTTTCTGTTTTTCTTTTTTCTTTTTTTGTTATTGACATGACCAGTTATAGAGATAATTTCCCAATTGTTAAACTAGCATTGCATTAATGGTATAAAACCCTACTGATCAAAAATACATTATCTTCCTGTTATATTGCTGCAATCTCCTTGCTTGTATTTTGTTTAATTTTTTGAAGGAATATCCTTTAAGGAAATTGGTCTATTGATTTCTTTATCTCTTTTTCTTCTTCCTGTTTTAGCTATTCAAACTATGTTTGTGCCTTAAAAGTAATTTAATTTGACTTTTTGACCTGGGAGCTTTGTAATTAGGTTATAATATTTTTGAAGGTTGTCATTTTGGTATCTCTTTCAGGCATTGATCAATGGATTATTTTTATTTCTGTTTTACTCTCTGGTCCTCAGATTTTGGGAAATTTTCCTTGGTAATTTCCTGGAAATTGATGTTTATGCTCTTTCCTTGATATGGATTGCAGATAATTCTTAAATGATCTATTTTCAATATATTTTCCATGTTATTTTTTTCTTATGTGATATTTCACATATTCTTCTAAATGTTTTGATCTTATGATTTTGTTTTATTGTTTCTTGATTTTTCATGAAGTCATTAGCTTTCATTCAATCAATTATAATTTCTTTGATTTTTGATCAATTATAATTTTTAAGGAATTGTTCCCTTCAGGTAAATTTTATACTTCTTTTTCAATTTGACCAATTCTGCTTTCTAAGGAGTTATTTTCGTCAATGACTTTTTGTACCTCTTTTAACCAAATGCTTATTGTCTTTTCATAATTTTCTTTCTTTGCTTTCATATTTTAGCTATTTTTTAAAACTCCCACTCTTATTTGATTTAAAAATCATTTTTAGCTCTTCTAGGGCTTCTTTTTGGGTTTATGCCCAATTAAAACTTTTTTCTCCTTTTAGACTTTGCTTGTAGTTGTTTTGACTTTATTGTCTTCTGAGTTGGAATATTGATCTTCACTCTCAGCATCATAGTTTTTTTTTTTATCCCCTGTCTCTTTTTTGTTATTTTTTACCTTTTACACCCTATTTCTTAATTTGGAACTTTATGTAATTGTTTTACTCTTTTTATTGCGTCAGGCATGAGGGACTCTATCTTTAGCTTCAGGGTTTTTATTTACTTATTTGTTTGTTTGTTTGTTTGCACTGCTCTTTACAGAGATAGTACTGGAAGTTTGCAAGTTTCAGTGATTTTAAGGTGACATGATTTGGGCAAAGGTGTGACAATTGTTTGCTTGGTCCACATTTTGGTCCCTTAGGAAGGGCCCCTGATCTCTTGATATTGTTACAATTCCTACTCCTTGGAGCCCCTCTTTTCTTGGTAGTGGAAATGATTCTGTTTCTTATGATTCCTGCTTCATTTGGTCCTGTAAGTTATATTGGTGCTCAGGACTTCCACTCCCCATATCCAAGGTGTTATTTTCTTGAATTGGTAGCCAGAAGTGAGTATAGGCCATGGAGTTATCAAAAGATTGCCCATAAAGATTTTCATTCTTTCTTAACTTAAAGTGCTACTCTCTGTCCTTGAACTGTGACACAAACGTGGGTATAGGCAGTGGAGTTGCCAAATGACACCTGGTTCTTTGGCCAGTGATAGCACAGGGATACTCCTTAATCTCTTTCTGACCAGTTGCCAAGGCCCTGCCATGTCTAACTTAGGAACTCCTGAAGTTGCTACTGCTTCCATCTCCACCACCCAGTTCTTCCACTGAGTGTTTCTTCCTTACAGACAAAAGGACAAATTCTTCCTCAATTTCACAGATCTCTTTTTCTAACCTCCTATATTGTCTTGGGCTCTGGTACTCCAGAATTTGATTTGAGATGTTATTTTGTAGTTTTTTGAAGGGCCTCTTTGGAAAATAAAGCTGAGTGTTTCTTTACTTTGAAATCATTCCTCTTTCCCCACTAAAAATTCTAGCATCATTTACTGTTAAGAGATCCAGGAACACTGAGGTTCAAGTCTAGCCTTTAATACATACTGATCATATTTTAGTAGACAAGTTATTTAGTCTCTTAATTCTCTAGACAATTCTCTGAGAAGGAATGACAAAGGTATTTGCAGTTTATCTTAGACACAATAAGGAAGAAATTTAAAAAAAAGAGGTAGAAAGTGTCAGATGGTCAAGACTGTGCTTTATTTAAAATATCAAATTTGTAGCTATGTGCATAAGAGAAAGGAGAAAAGAAATAATTGATGCAAGTTGGTGGCTATCACATAAATCTAGGCAAAAGGTTATGAAATAATTAAATTACTTAGTAGTTGTATTAATGGATAATGAAACATAGTATTAAGTATGAGAACCTTAGATATTTATAAAATTACATTATTTTGAAAGACTTCAAATCTGTCTTCTAGTCTGATTGATGAATCTTGCCTATCTCTACAGTATCAACAACCACTGCTGAATGTGCCTTAGTTAGAACACTTTCTCATGAATCTCATGATTATCAAGAAGTTGCAAAGAAAGCATCGATTTATTTTACTATAGGATGTTTCCTCATCTAAGACATTCCCACATATGTAAAATTACCAAAACTATCTCTCTCCCTTTATACTTTCTAATTTTGTTCTCACAACTGCATAGTAAGATAGACACCACAGATACTATTTAAAAATAACTATCTAACTAAGGCATAGAGAGCTTCAGCGATATTTCCATCATCACACAACTATTAAGTATCAAGGTTCAATTCAAATCTGAGTCTCTCCTGATTCTTCATTTATCACTTTCAAATCTTAAACATAATTCTGCTCTGTTATTTAATCCTTTGTGTGATGTTCTGACCTTATAAAAACTGAAAAGTAAATATTCTTTGATCACTAGTATTAGCATGACAAAGTGGGTGACAAAGAAGGAATATTATTTTTTTCTGTGTACACTTAAAGAAACTCTTGATTGAACTTTGTCCTCTAATAGTACTTGCATGACACATAATTTTATTATGAGGCACAGAGAATATTATGACTATTAATCTAAGGAAAATATAAGGATGTTAACTATGGTTTCTTTGAAATAGGAAAAGAACTGGAGTTAATGCATTGTTTCCATATTCTTCCTTGCTTTAGGTAATAGTCTAATCTTGTGCAATCTGTCCTCTACCTAAACATCTTGGTAGCTCTAGTGGTTTCTAACTGATTTTTAAAAATTAATTTATTTACTTTTAGTTTACATCATTAAGTTCCACAATCCCTTGAATTTCAAATTTTCTTCCCCTTCCTCTCATCCCCCCACCCATCATGTTGGCATGCAGTTAAACACAGAATCTACAAATATCTTCAAATTAAACATTAGTCAGGTTGTAAAGAAGGATTGTAACCAATGCAATAAACAATGGGAAAGATGAAACAAAACAAAACAAGAAAGAGAGCAAGTCATTTGCTTCAATCTGCATTCAGACTCTGCAGCTCTTTCTGTGGATGTGGATATCTCTTTCCATTATGAGTCTTTTGTAGTTTTCTTATAACCTTACATTGCTGAGATGAGTCCAGTCTATCAAGGTTAGTCATCACACATACTAACTCATTTTTTATTGATAGGGAACTCTTCTCACTACTGTATTACAAGGTCTGTTTAATGTTGTCGTTTACATGGTCCTAAGTTTAGCCTACTCTGTCAAAAATTTAAAGTAATGTCCCATGAGTCTTCATTCTAACAGATAATGCATGTTTGGGTCATTCTAGACAAATACTCATAGAATGTTCTTGGATCCAGATATGGTGTTGTACCCTGATGATCCTTGCTGCCAGGGAGCCTGAGTTTTGTAAATATCTTAATCTAAGGAATCTTTTTATGCTAATACATAATTTTATTGTACACAATGCAATTAAGAGAGTAATCAATATGTTGAATACAAATAAACAAGACATAACTAAATGAAGATTTAATGATATAATCCTAAATAATTTAGTGAATAAAAAGAACAAATCATGGAATCAATTGCTGAAAAACCAAAAATGACTAGAAAACATGGCAAAATTTTGAGAGTAATGTTAAAGTAAAGGAAAAAATGCCTAAAAACCTGCATAAACTATGGAGTTAAAAAGAGAAACAGGCTTTATTAACTGAAAATGCAATTTAAAAAATTAGCCAACAAACATTCAATATAAAGTCCAACATATCCAATATATCCAATATAAAAAAAGATATTGCAATATAAAAATTGTAGCATAAATATAAAAGAAATTGAAAGTTATAAAACTGATGAAATTAAAGTTGGTTCAACACAAAAAATTTAGGGAGCAAAATCAAATTAATACAATGAATAAATACATTAAAATCAAAACTAGAAGGAAAATATCCTAGAATCTTTTATATAGCTATATTCCAACACAAATGAAAACACAAAGATTGAATATCTACAAAAAATTAGCCAATTTAACAGCACACACACACACACACACAGTAGCAGGAAAGAACATTCAGCTACTCAGGAGCTATTGGAGGGAGCAGAAAACAACTCTCTTCTAAATGAGTTTTTAGGAAGCTTATACCAAATTTAAACAGCTATTACTTATATGATGCAAATAATTCTCAAAAGTGAGAAGGAAGCAATATTAATTTTATAAGACAAACATAGGTCTAATTTAAGGAAGCATAAAGCAAAGAAAGACCAAATATCCTCCACTCTTTAGTTTCCTCTTCTCTTGTTATATCAGTACTCATCCTTGGCCACACCTCAGTCCTGGATTACTTCCATTAACCTCCTCTTTCTTATATATGGAATGCTAACCAGAGATTGACAAAGTCATCTGTGCTTATTTAGGTACTTTATAAATTCATGTTATCCAACTGCAACTTATCCCTCACTACAACAAAGCAATCCTTCCCCCAAATCTTGATCTCTCTTTTTTTTTTGGAGGGGGGAAGGCAGGGCAATTGGGGTTAAGTGGCTTGCCCAAGGTCACACAGCTCGTAAGTGTTGAGTGTCTGAAGCCGGATTTGAACTCAGGTCCTCCTGATTCTAGGGCTGGTGATCTATTCACTGGGATACCTAGCTGCTCCTAGATCTTGATCTCTTACTTAACTGGTTCCCTACAAATGCTTTTTTCAAACCTCTTCTCTGAGTAAATATAGACCATTGATTGTGAGCTCCTTCTTTCTCCATCCCCAAACCCATTGACATCATCTCTCACTCTTCCTTTCCAACAGTGTTGAAAAATGAAGAAGTCTCTCTTTGCCAACATCAGCACCACTTCATATGTCCTTAGTTTGAACCCCCAACAGATTTCAAGTTTAATCTTCACCATTTCCTCTCAAATACTCAATATTTCCACATTACTGGTTCCTTTTCTACTGCTTTTATCCATACCTAAATCTTTCCCCAATTTTATTAAACAACAACAGATCATAATAGTTCCTGCCACTATAATATCCCTCCTCCCTTTCTCAGTGAAAGTCTTCTAAAAAGCTATATCCTCTGGAATAAAATCTAGGAGTTTAGATTTTAAAGCCACAAGTTATCATTCATTGTACCACCCTATTTTTCTAACCACATGGAACATTATGTTCCCTCTTTCACTCTACAATCTAGCCAAACTGTTCTGATTAAACAAGATGCCTCATCTCATGTCTGTTTCTTTTTAGTGGTTGTCTTCTATACCTGGAAAGTTATCCTTTCTCATTTTAGCCTCATAGAAACCCCGTCTTCCTTTTGCAACAAGAGACATTTCATGATTCTTTGAACTGTTAACATCCTCTCTCTCTCTCAAATTACCTTGTATTTTTTCAACTACTTTTTAATTTTTATTTATTCCCTGTATACTTATTATTATACTTGTCTGCTTCTGTTAGAATGTAACACTATCGCTGTAAAGGTTATTTTATGAATTTCATTTGTATTCAGCACAACAACACAGTTCCTGGCACATAGTATGTGCTTGATAAATGCTTGATAATTCCTTTAAAGATCATTCATGAAGAGGTACTGGACTTGTGAACTTAATAGATACATATTGAATGTGTGATTTCACTGGCATAGAGAATACTTAGGTAGAATTCAGCACTTTGTTACTTACAATTTTCTTTCAGATTAATACCTCCCCAATTTGCTCCCCTTTTATCAGTTCCAAATCACTTCTCTAACCCCCCTCCCTTTCTACTTCCCTGAAGGATATATTTTTTTCTATACCCAATTTAATATGGATATTATTATTCTTTCTTTGAACCAATTCTAATGAGAGTAATGTTCGAGTAATGTCCACTACCCACTCCCATCTTTCCCTCCTTTGTAAAAGCTCTTTCTTACTAATTTATGTAAGACAATTTACCATATTTCACCTCTCTATTCCTCCTTCTCCTAGTACATCTTCCTTTCTTACCCCTTACTTTTATTGTTCATATTATCTCATCTGTATGAATAGAATTTCCATGCTTTAAGGATTTGTAATTTTATTTATTTGGACACACTTAAATCAAATTCAGATCACAGCCTTTCTATACCTTAGTGTTTGGTTTCCATAAGCTTTAATGTACAAATAACCATACTTCCTAGGATCAGGGCTTTATCAAGATAGTCTGCAGGAAAAAGAAATCCATAGTACATCTCTGGGTCCATACTTCCTTTCCAGACTACATTACAATACCCTTAATTAAAGTAGTTTTATATCAAGTACCAAATCTGGTCTTTAATCTACAGTTGACTTAGGTGTTATGCAAGAATATACTGAGAATTTGAAGCCATACTAATCAATAGAAGCTCACAGAACTATACATGTATGACCTTCAAATGAGTTGAAAATTGAGGCCAAGGATCTGTTGTTGTTGTTAGGATAAGAACTCTCTTTAACTCTGCACATAGCAACTAATCTGTAAATTAATGGATTGGTCTTCAGTGGTCATTGTTGTCTCAGATTTTGAGTGACTGGGCAATGATCTTAAAGCTAGTAAGAAGTAGAGAATGAAATTGATACTGGGTCATTCAGACTGCAGGGAAAGCACATTTGTCTCTATTTAGTTTGTGCTTAGACTTCCATAGGGATATTCATCTCTAGATTTGAAAAGTATAATAATTATACTCAATTATCCTAGCTATGATTTGAGTGCTATCAAACTACACAAATTTCTAGTTTTTACTGGATGTTGAATTATAACTCTGCCTACAAAACATTTGTGATTAATTCCCCTATCCTTGAAAATACAGGATAATTCAAATTAATATCAAATATCTTTATAAATTTCACCTGACTTTGTTTCAAATTACTATCAATAAGTGGGAACAATGAATAATTGTCAAGACCATGTATGATACTGTTCATTAAACATTTAAACCATTCTAACAACCTGAGTTAATTTAGATATTTCTCTTAGTTTCCAGTAAGCTAATTGGTTGAATCAGATGATCCTAAGGGTTTACCCACTAATATCATTCACTGTCTTAAGGCTCTCTAATATTCTATAAGTCAAAATTTCTTCTGGATCTGATATTTTATGTTCTCTGTGCTTATATTCTGTGCTTTAAGTTTCCCTCAAGCCTTCAAATACTGATTTCACATGGCTATTGAGTTAGGGTTCACATATGATAAATGCTCAAAATGCAAAGTTTGCCATGGGAAATTTTATTCTCCACAGCAAGGTAAAACTTAAAAGATAGTGCTGGAAGGGATGTGAAAGATGGAGAGGAGTGTGAGAGAGAATAAAAATGGTTCTATATTTTACTTCATAAAAGGGAAGAGGGGAAAGGGAACTTATAGGAGAGGAGATGCAAGGAGGGAAGAGGACTTCAGTATGTTAACTAAAAACTCACAATTTCAAACCATGACTTTGGACACTTGTTATTTCATTATCCAACAGGAAGCTGAACTATACAGAGAAATGTTTTGTAAGATAGCCCCAGGCTTGTGGCTGCGTAATAGAAAGAACTCTTCATTTATTTTTAACACAATGTTAACAAAAAGAAATTCAGTACATTCCTTTTGTAATCAGATAAAAAATACGAAGCTCTGAATTTATGTTCTGCCTTGACATGATTTTTGTTGTTGTTTCCTTGAAGTTTGATATTTTCACATGCCTCTAGATGGTGCTGCTAGTCAAGAGAATGATACAATTTCAACTATATACACACACAATCCTAAAAAAAAAAAATACAGAAGGTATGTTAAACTTGAATAATTTACTACTAACCATTTTGAAAGTGACTTGTTAGAGTCACTTTCCTTTGGACAATTGTAAGCACATTACTTCTACCTTTTTATTTATGTGTTTATGTAATTATTACATAACCACAGAATTTCAAGAACTGGCAATACCACAGAGATCACTTTGTTCAATTGCATTTTACAAATGAGGAAACAGAGTTCATGAAACACTTTGATTTATGTAGATAAAGGTAAAGCCATAATTAGAACCTAGACTCCTGATCCCAAGTCTAGGTGATTACCAATATACAGCAGAGACTAATGTAATAGTCAACTGAAGAAGGTACAATTGCTTTATGGCAATAGCCAATAAAATAATAATAATGGAAATTAGTAATAGCAGTAGAATTAATTATAATTACTGAATTTTATCTTCTTTCAAGTTGGTAAAATTCTTTATTTACATTATTTCATACGTGCCTCATAGTAACCATATGATACAGGTACTGTAGTTATCAGTATCCTCAATTTTTACAGAAGAGAAAACTGATACTGAGGGTGGTACAGTGACTTGCCCATGGTCACACAGTGAAATATTAGAAGAGAATATCAACTTAGGCTTTCCTTGTCACAGACACAGTATTTCATCCACTACCATCCACTGACTTTCTTTATTGCTGTTCTATGATTTGTTATGCTGTTCTTTGGATGTGATTGGCACAACTGATCAGTTCTAATCGTGGAGGGTTAGGCAGTTCTAAATTCTTGGTGATAATGGCTTAAGAACTGAGATTGTTAGTCAGATATGTGGTCAGGCTGGTCCAGAAAGTAAGGGAAAAAATGGTTCATGATCTTTAATCTAATGGCTGAGTTAGTGCTTTCATAGTCCACAAAGCATCAACAAAGATGGGAGGGATTTAATACAGTCCGTAGCAGCAGCAATTATGAATGATTCATGGCAATAATTGCTCCCACGACCAAAGGGTCTGCTCCCTGAAATCCCTTCAGTCTTGCCTTGCTTAGTTTTACCCTGCCTGACCATTATTTCTGACTGTAAAGGACACATCTATTCTCTGATCAGCCTGTTTCATTCCCTAACATAATGTCTGTCTCTTAGTAAGCCCTTAACAAATTTTTCTTTGATTGAATTCTCCAGACTAACAGAGACATTCCACAAGACATGTCCTACTAGCAGAAATGCTACATGCCCCAGCCTAACTTGATTACTCTTATTCACATTGATTTATAGATAATCTGAACTCAGAGATTGATTCAACCACAAACATTTTTAAGCACTTGGCATTTACAAGGTCCTATGCTGTGTGCCTGGAACTTTTTCTCAAATTGCTTTAATGATAATTCCCCCTGATAATTCTCGTGGGGAGGCAAAGGTTTACAGAGCCTCCCAAAAGGAAAACATTTTCAATTGCTAGATATATTTCACTACATTAAACCAGCCATTTGTAAAAGTCACTAGATGTTTTAAAGATATTAAAAAGTCTCTTCATTCTGTGTTTTCTGCTTAGTGTTAGGAAGCTCCTTTCAGCTCAAGCAGCCTTTATTCCATGTTCTAACATTTTGTGTTCTAATGTCCTTTCCAGCTGTAATGTATTATAATACTATAATTTCTAGTCCCATTAATTCTCTGACTAAGGGAAAGGGTATGGCAAACCCCATTCACTCTGGTAACCAATAGGGAGGGAGCCTTAACATTCATTCAGACATCTGAGAAACTCAGAGCTTCAGTTATCTCAGAAAGCAATTTCTTTGCTACACTTAGCAGCAAAGGGATTGTCTCATCTCAAAGGAGGGAGTGAAATGAAGGCAGCCCTGTGTAGGGCTTTAGATGTCAGGACTGACAGTTTCCTTGATCTAATTACCTCTGTAATGTTAATATTGTTTTTGACTATTGTAATAAATACTGTCATATTTTATTCTGTCTTATTTTTATTGTTTTAAGAAAGACACAAAAAGTACTGAGAAATGCAAAGCAATAGTTAATTAAAAAGAGGGTAAAGTCTCTGGTCTGATAGCCCCCACTTTCAGGTTTTATCTTGTCCCTAACTTAGTGTGTGAATATGGAAAAAACATTTTTCCCTTCACCTAGACCATTTTCCTAATGTGTAAAATAAAGGTGACAATAAGGCCATCTTTAAGGGCCTTTCTAGTTCTAACATTCTGACCTTGTGACTTTGTAAAGAAACAGAACAGAGAAAAAAATTGTGATCTATTGTTGTTGATCTAGAGTTCTGTCATTTTCAGTCGGGTCTGAGTCTTTGTGACCCCATGTGGTGTTTTCTTGTCAAAGATACTGCAGTGGTTTGCCATTTCCTTCTCCAGTGCATATTTTAGATGAGGCAGCTGAGGTAAAGCAGCTGCCCAGGGTCAGGGTCAGAAGCTAGTAAGTGTCTGAGGCCAGATTTGAACTCCAGACGGTGTCAGTCGCAGCACTCTATCTATGACTGAAAAAAAAAAAAACATTAATCATAACATCATAAAAACTGGAAAGAATCACTGAGTGAATGAATGAATAAAAGAATCTTAAAAATGCTTGCAATATTCCAAGAACTGTTCTAAGTACTGGAGATACAAATGGAAGCAAGCAAGGAACTCTGGTCTAAAAGAACTAATTTCCTAATGGGGAATGGTGGCATAAATTTGGATACCAAATGGTAGGTAGGGTGGTGAATCATGATGACATATTGTGGTATGATGTCCTCATTCTGTGTAAGATAAGATAAAAATTTCAAAATTATCAAAATTATTCTTATATAATATTATATTTATAAAACTGTTAAATTATTTTAAAAATTTGCCAGAAACCACAATACTAAGGCTGATGTACATTTTCTTCTGGAGAGAAGATGAGTTGCATAGACATAGAAGCCAATTAATACAACCTTTCTCATTTTAAAGATGAAGAAATTGAGGGTCAAGGAAGATTGTTGATGTGCAAGATCACAGAAGTATTTTAGTTGCAACACTGGAATTGTGAATCAGTTCCTCTGACCATAAACCTACAAATATTTCCACTGACACTAGCTGAGAAAGAAAGAAAAAGGAAGGAAGGAAAGGAAGGAAAGAGAGAGAGAGAGAGAGAGAGAGAGAGAGAGAGAGAGAGAGAGAGAGGGAGAGAGAGAAAAATACCCACTGAAACAATCAAAAATTACTTGCAGATGTTGCCTAGACTAGGTTATAACTAGAGATGGGAGTATATCTGTATTGTGGAGATTATCCTTAGTGACCTGGAGCTTCCTTTTTTGTCTGAATAGATCCTAGGCCCCTGGAGAATCATCATAAGATGAGAGTTAGAGGACCTAAGATCAAATCCTTTCTCTGATACTCACCTCCTATGTCACCTTGGACTAATCACTGAAACTGTCTGGGCCTCAGTTTCTTTATCTAGCTCTAAACCTATGAAAGAGTGATTGATCTAAGCTTCAAGTAGCCTAAAATCCTAATTCATCAAGATGTTAAGTATTCTTGAATACCAATGAGTGCCTCTGAATTTCACAAAAAAGTTTCAATCATTAATAAATATTTATTAAGAACCTATCTCACATATTAAGAACCCATATCTCACAGTGTACTAAGTTGCTAAGCTGTAGAGATACAAATACAGAAATGAAAGGACAGTTTCTACAGTCAAAAAGCTTATAATTTAATGGGGACAAAAAGTATACAAAAATAAGCTAAAATGTAGGGGTCAGAGTATGTGATGGTGATGAGGGTTGAGGAGAAGGTACCTGACACTGACTGGAGAATTGTGGAAATCAATCAGAGAAGTCTCAGAATGATGAAGCCAGGTGAGAAATAAGGAAATAATGAACTGACATGTTTCCTTAAATGGAGTTTTGTTGTTTATATCTCTACTCTCCAGTCTACTGTCCAGAGAGACAGAAAATAGTGATAAATGTGGAGTACTGAGGTTGTTGTGAAAAACATAAAATGATATTCATATGACAAACAAGGGATATTACTGGAACAAAAATATTGGGGTTAGAAAACCTATGTGGAAATTCCCTCCCCCTTCCTAATTTCCCATGCTTCTTTCAAAACTTAACTTCAATCTCATCTTTTATAGGAGTCCTTTCAGAGTTCTTCCATCTTCCCATCAACTTTTAGTGCCTTCTCAAATGAAAGTAACTTTAATTGATTCTGTATTTACCCTGAGGTTATAGATAAATAATATCTAGAGGGCTAGATAGATGGATAGATAGATAAGTATATGGCAGAGATAAAAAGAAATCAAGAAACAAATATATATGCATATGCATACACACAAGTGAAAAGTTATCAGGTAAATAACTCAACACTTATTTACTATTTATTGATAGTCATTATATGGGGGTGGCTAGGTGGTGTAGTGAGTAGAGGACCAGCCCTGGAATCAGGAGAACCTGAGTTAAAATCTGGGCTGAGACACTTCAAGCCATGTGACCTTGGGCAAATCACTTAACCACAATTGCCCTCCAAAATACAAAAGCCAAAAAAAAAAAAAATGGTAGTCACTGAGCTTGTAACTGTATTTATTCATTTGCATATTGGTTTCCCCATTAGAATTTTAGTTTCCTGAAAAGAGGAATTATTTTTGCCTTTCTTTGTATCCCTGACAGTGCAGTGTCTGGCACATAGTAAAATGTTTTTTTTCAATGAGTGGGTAATGATGGAAAAATCACTTAATATCTATTCCATATTTTCCTCACCTTCAAAATGGGAATGATAATCCTTATTTAACCCACTTCACTAGATTGTTGTGACGACAGAATTTTGTAAAACACTAAAGTAAATCTGGCTTATGATTTATTAAAATTTCTAAATATTCCATAAGTAGCATGACACTCAACTTGGGCATTTGTCATGCAATTTAGGTGAAGGCATGTAATTTATGTTATAAACAGTGGGAAAAAATCATTGTGAGACTAGTGTATGGGAAGCAGTGTGCGTTTTATACACACACACACACACACACACACATATGTATAGGTATATGTACACACACATATTACCATGCCTCCACCAATACTTTTCTTTGGCACCTTTTTAAAAAATTTTGGTCTTTATTGATTTGTTTACTTTTAGTTTACAATATTCAATTCCACAATTCCTTGTGTTTCAAATTTTCTCCCTCTCCTTCCCATCACCCCCCCAACCGTGTCGGCATATAATCAGTAGCACCTTGTAATATAGAAGGACTTGGGTTTCTCCAAAACTATGCTAATGGCCAATAAACTCTATCAACCCAGGTTTGACAAATTAAGAAGCCTTCAAAAATAGGTAGGCAGACTGTCATCCACTAAGAAAATTCAAGGGAGCTCATTACTCAAGAAAAGTTTGACAACTAGAGGATGTTTTTTGTTTGTTTCTTTTTGGAGGGAGTATTTACACAAATTCACAAAGACCATCTCTACAAGCTGGAAGGCATTTGAATTGCTTTAGTACAAAGGTAGTCTCATCACTAAACTATGGATTTTTGATACTTTTAATAATTTATCTATTCTGAGCTTGGATATGGTTCTTCTCTGAACATCCATAATTAGTTTTACAAGATGCAAGCAACTGAAAAGTGAAAATAGTGTTAAAGTAAAAATATTCTGGCATGCCATAATCACAATACAACATTTTCCCATGGTTAGACACTATATTGGAAGCCAGGGGAAAAAAGTTGCAAAAATTGCCCTGCTCTACATTCATGCATCAGAATCTCAGTTCTTTTCAGATCACAGAATAAAAATTCAAGTCTCAGAAATGGCAATATCTTTCATGGTTCTGTAGATTTGGTTTTTAAAATGTGACTTGTTTTCTTTCTAATAATATTGTAAATTCCCATATAAAACACTCTGTTTATATTCTCTGAGGGTGCTGATAGAAACACAGAGTAAGATTATAAAAAAAAAAATTGAGACAGATTAGTGGAGTTAAGAGCATTCCAATGGGTTTCCTTTTGTCTTGGCTTTATTTTGAGTGCTATATTTCTCATTTGACAACTTTGTGACTGTAAGCAATACGTTTAACCTTTCTGTAACTGAACATATTCACTTCTTTGTCCAGAATTATTGAGAAGCTCATAATGCCTCCCCTTTATAAACTATAAACTCTTCATATTCTATTATTCAATGGAATGGCTTCGATTTACCTTTGAAGTTTCCTCTCAAGATATTCTTCACCTTTTTTTTATTTTAAACAAGAAGTTTATTTAAACAACAAAATGTGTGATTTGAAGGGAAAACTGTCTAGGATCAATATCTTTATACTAAATTATCCCTACTGAGAGACAGAGATTGCCCTATATATAACAGCTAAGTACAAAAAAAGTTATAAAATCATCCTTGGTTTTACAATAATAAAAGAAATTGAAATTATCCAATCAAACAAGGTATGCAAGATTTTGTGTGTGTGTGTGTGTGTTTGTTTTGTTGTTGTTGTTGTTGTTAAACCGTGAGAGCAAAAAATAACTTATTGGAATATAAAGATAAAAGTTGAATGTGCATGCCACTAATGGAGAAAAGGGATATTTTCACAGAAACAGTTTGTTTTTTTCCCTCCCCATCTCCATTTGATGTTGCTCAAAACATACCATTGTCCATTTAGTTAAAAAAAAAAGGGGGTATTATGCCTGTGCACATACATCAGTTACTTTATGTACAATAAAGGAACATGGAAGGGAATGAAAGAGGAGAGAAAACTATACTGCAGGAGTCAGGATGTGGATGAACCCAATCTTGGTTTTCTCATTGGGAATGTATTGTTTTCCTTGGGAGCTCAGTTCTGCAGCAGAGTTGTAGATTCTCTTTTTAGTAAGCGCCTCCTGTCTGCTGCTGGAATACATCCATTGCATTTTCATCCTCCGTTTCCAACTCTGCAGGTGTGTCTGCTTCATTGATTGGTTGCCCATCAAATCAGAATCTGATCTGCCTCATTGACAAACCCTGTCGTTCACAATAGGCTTTCATTAGTTTACTAAGTGGTGTGTGCCTCTTAATCTTAAATTGCACCACCATCACCACCATCTTGCCCTGCCACCTTCAAATTAATGTGTTCGTTGTTTTCAGTCTTGACTCCTTCCTTTGGCTTTTCATTGGCCATGGAGAGTCCTGGGGTCTCCTCAGCCGCTGCTTCAGAAAACAGGCACCAGGATGGTCCGCTCCAAGGGAACGGAGGGAGATGCAGCAGCGGCAAGAGCAGGAGCAGGAGGAGGAGGAGGAGGAAGAAGATGGTGGTGATGGCGAGGAAGAGGAGGAGAAGAAGGAGGAGGAGGAGGTGAAAGAGGAGAAGGAAGAGGAGGATGAGGAGGAGGAAGAGGAGGAGGAGAAAGAAGATCTATTCTTCACTTTCTATATGTCAGAGAGAAATTGAACTGCACACTTGCACTAACTCTGGGGTCAGAGAACTTGGCCCCTAGTCGTACCTCTAACATATACTATCTATATGAGCTTGAGTAAAACATTTTACTGGTGCTTCCATGCACCAGTTTCCTCATCAGTGATCTATAGATCAGCCAAGAAAATTACCCTATATTTTGAAAAAATTCCTAGATGTAATGTCCTGTTAACTGAACCAACTGAGAATACATCTCAGTTATTTGATAAGTGTGTACAAAACCTGGGCACCTTCAGTTGAATGAATCAATCCCTAAACATAGGCTTTACATTGTATGGAAAAAAAAAAACCTTTGATTTATTTAGATGTCATTGAAAAGTCATTGAATTAACTACAATTATGTTGACCTGGAAGTATATTATTATTATCTGAGGGATTTGATTATGATCTGTGGAGCTTGCATTAACCCACCAAACTGTTAGGGGTTTGAATTCCCAAAGGTATAGAGAAGTGATAAAAAGCTTCTACAAAAACTTCCTTAAGGATGAGAAAAGCTTGCAAATAAGTCTTCTCCTTCCTAACCCAGTTGGTCAGAGTAAGACATTTTGAGCTTTATCAATTTTCTCAAAGTGACATGGATATTGAGTTGCAGAAATGGGGTCTGGATGAGGTTCCTTGAACTTCAAATATGGCACATTATAGCTATGATATTTCAGTGAATCCTGTAGTATTTTCAAAATGCATTTCAAGGTCTTTGTTCTCTTTAATCTTTCTCTCATCCTCTCAGCTAGATGTGATTCCTCCCTCAAATTTCACCTTGTTTTGATCACCTTTTTTCATGTATTTGATTGTATCTTTTGATGCAGTTATTGACATATGTTTAAGTCCTCAATGGTATATGATAAGCTACTTGTTAATATATTTTATTTAGCCTATTCCTACCATCCCCACTTATTTTGTTGTCTTGAACATCATTCCACAACTAACAAATACTCATCAAATTCTTAGTACATGTTAGGTACTAGGTTTTTGGTTTTTTTTTTTAAGCAATTGGGGTTAAGTAACTTGCTCAAGGTTACACGGCTACTCATTATTTGTGTGTGGGTGCTCATTTTCTGAGGCCGGATTTGATCTCGGGTCATCCCAACACCGAGGCCTGCGCTCTTACTCACTGCGCCACCTAGCCGCCCCTTTAGGGTAGTTGGGGTTAAGTAACTTGCCCAAGGTTACATGGCTAGGTTTTTTGTTTTTTTTTTGTTTGTTTGTGTGGATTAAGTGTCTGAGGCCGGCTCCAAACTCAGGTCCTTCTGACTCCAGGGCCGGCGCTCTATTCACTGCGCCACCTAGCCGCCCCTAGGTACTATGTTAAGTTCTGGGGATAGAAAATATGGCAAAAGACAGTTCTTGCTTTCACGGAACTCATAATCTAATGAGAGTGATAGAAAATTTATATAAACATTCTATATATGGAATAAATAGAAAATGATTTAAGTAGGGAAGGCACTGGAATTACTAGGGGTTGGGGAAAACATCCTATAGAAGATGGGACTTTAGTTTGTACTTAAAAGAAACAATACATAGAAATGAGGAGGGAGAACATTCAGGTGTGGGTGATGGCCAGGGAATATGCTCAGAACTGAAAGATAGAGTTTCTTGTTCAAGGAAGCACAAGGACAGTGAAAATATATGTGGCATTGAGTAAGGTATAAAAAGAATGGAACTATAGGAAGGGGCCAGTTTATGAAGGACTTATAATGTCAAAAGTTTTTGTACTTGATATTGGAGACAATAGGGAGCCACTGGAGTTTACTCAGCAGCAGAGTGACCTAATTTGGAATGGGCTTTAGGAAAATCACTTGAGATTCTGAGTGGAGAATGGAATTGAGAGGAAATAGACCCTAAAACACACAGATATGTCAGAAGAATATTGTAGCAGTTTACATGTTAGGTGATGAGGTCTTACAACAGTGCTGTAGTAGTGTTAGAGAAGTGAAAGCATTGTATTTGAGAGATGTTGCAATAGTGAAATCAAAAGGCCTTGGAAATGGATTGGATATGAGGAGGGGTTGGTAAGAGATAAGGAGGAATATATGATGACTTCTATGTTTTGAGCCTGAGGAACAGAGAGAATGGTTTTTCTATCTATAGTAATTGGGAAGTAGGGAAGACTTTAGGGGAAAAGACAATGAGTTCCATTAAGAATGTCTTTACACATTTTCGGTCCAACAAAAAGAATGTGTTTACTTTAAGATGTATACTGGATATCTATTTTAAGATGTCTGAAAAGCACCTAGAGATGCAAGATTGGAAGTTCACAGAGAGGTTGTTAGAATAGGTAGATTTGAGAATCATTAATATAGAAATAGTAATTAAATCCATGGGATATGATGGGATAACCAAATGAAATAGTCCGGGAAAAGATAAGAAGGCCTGTACAACCATGTGAGACACTTACAGTTAGATGGTGTAATTTGGATGAGGGTTTATCAAAGAATATTGAGGAATATTCATAAAGATAAGAAGAAAAAAGAGAGAAAAGTTTCCAGAAAATATGAAGAGAAGAAAGTATAAAAAGTGGTGAATGACCAAGTGTCAAATATAGCCAAAAGGCTAATGAGAATGAACATTTGGCACCGAAAAGATCATTCATATTTTTGGAGAGTTCCAGTGGAATGATAAGACTGGAAGTCAAATTGCAAGGGATTAAGAAGAGAATGAGAGGAGACAAAGTGGATGCATCTATTTCACTTTTAAATTTCATTTATTTTACTTTTCTCAATCTTGTGTAAAAAGTTTTTTTTGTATTAATTTATTTTCAAATTTGGAGTTCCAAATTCTCTCCCTGCCCCCTTTCTGACCTCCCTACTTGAGAAAGCAAGGGATGGGATATAGATTATACATGTGAAGTCATGCAGCACAGGTTCATATTAGGTGTGTTGCGAAAGAAAACACACACAAAAAACCAAGAAAATTTAAGAACATAAAAATAAAACTATTCTTCAATTTGTATTCATATTCCATCAGTTCTTTCAAAGGAGGTGGATGGGATTTTTCAACATAAGTCCTTTGGAACTGTCTTAGATCATTTCATTGAATTGCTGAGAATAACTAAATCATTCAAGGTTGATCATCATACACTATTACTATAGTATATATACACTACTACTATAGTGTATATACACTATTACTATAGTGTATGATCATCATACACTATTACTATTGTAATAGTACTATTGTACTATTACTGTACAATGATCTCCTGGCTCTCCTCACTTCATTTTGAATCTGTTCATCTAGGTCTTCCTAGTTTTATTGAAAGCATCCTGCTTGTCATTCTTTATGGCACAATAGTATTACATCATGATTGTAGACCATATCTTGTTCAACCATTTCACAATTGAGAAGTGTCCCCTCAATTTCCAATTCTTTGCCAATGCAAAAAAAGCTATTATAAGTAATTTGAACATATATCTACTTTTACTTTTTCCTTGATCTCCTTGGATTAAAATTGGCACTGCTGGGTCAAAGGAAGTGCAGTTTTGACCTTTTGGGGACATAATTCCAAATTGCTTTCAATAATGCTTGAATCACTTCACAAACCCAACCATGTATGAGTATCCCTATTTTTCTAAACATTCCCTCCAACATTTGTTATTTTCCTCTTATGTCATATTAATCAATATAATAGGTGTGAGGTGATACCTCAGAGATATTTTAATTTCAATTTCTGTAATTAATAATTATTTAGACCATTTTATATAACTCTATATGTGACTTCTGAAAATATACATATGCTTTGATGATTTATCATTTATGGAATGATTTATTTTTATAAATTTGACTTAGTTTTACATATATTTGAGAAATGAGGCCTTTATCTGTCTTTTGGAATTTCCCCCCATTTTTCTGCTTTCCTGATAATTTTGGTTGCATTAGCTTCATTTGTGTACAACTTTGTTTTTAATTAATGTGATCAAAATTATTCATTTTGCATTTTGCAATGTTTTCCATGTCCTTTTATGCACAAATTGGATACGTAACATTTTTCATGGCTTCTAATTTGCTTATGATATAACTCTTTGTGTCTAAATCAAGAAATAATTTTAATTTTATCTCAGTATGTTGTGTGAGATGTTTAGCTTTACCTAGTTTCTACCAATCTGCCCTCCAGATTTCCCAGAAAATTTTTGTTAACTAGTGAGTTTGTGTCCCAAAAGATTGTATTTTTGCATTTGTCAAACACTAAATTACTAATTTACTACTGTCTATCTATTGTGTAACTAATCTATTCCATCTATTCCACTGAGAGGAAAAGTAGAGGGGAACATGGAGATCTTGGTGAATAATCTCTTTTTTCTATAAAATCTGAAGAAAATTTCTTAGTTCAGAGGGAGGGAAGGAGGGAAGGAGAGAGAGAGAGAAAGAGAGAGAAAGAGAGAGAGAGAGAAAGAGAGAGAGAGAGAGAGAGAGAGAGAGAGAGAGAGAGAGAGAGAGAGAGAGAGAGAAACAGAGAGAGACAGAGAGAGAGGGAAGGAGGGAGGGAGAGACAGAGACAGAGAGACAGAGACAGAGAGACAGAAAGAGACAGAGAGAGAGAGACAGAGAGAGAATCCATGGCACATTTGAAAAAGAATGTAAGAATATGAAAGAGATGCTCTGTAGAGTAAGATAGTCAATTGATAAAGTCATTATCAAAGGAGTACCTAGTGGCAGAGGTGCCCCAGTAGAGGTTGTAACAGAAATATAAAGTGGACGTATCAGAATGGTTGCTTGGGCTTCTCCACCTTTATTAAGCTTATATAAAGTATTGAAGGGTGTCAGTATTTGGAATGTTCCAAGGCTTATGGCTTGGTAAAATATAGTTGGCACAATGATAAGAGGACTAGTTATTCACATACAATGAAAATAATATATATGTGTGATACTGAATTATTAATAGCTATAATAATAATAGTTATAATAATTAATAATGGTTATAATTCCAGTCCTTTCTCAAATCATAGGGCTCTTATGAAAATGTCATCAAATAAATACTGCATATGAAAATATATCATTTGATAATACCTCTCCAGTTAGTAAAAATTCAGAGATGACCAGAACTCATAAATTTTCCAACAGTTTCCTGAGAAGAAACCTGAGACTTTTTGCAGGCACATTTAAATTTTATTTCCTACCATTTTACAGACTTTAAATAAAGGAAGCATTACCCATCAAAGATGACATCTTGCCAAAGTTCCTTTTAATAGATTGCATTATGGCAAACATATACATATATACATACACACATGCATATGTGTGTATGATGTTCATGTGTATGCCCACTGGAAAAAATAAAGGGTATGCAAAATGGTTATTGCCTACACTAAGAGTTAAATGTGTAAACTATTGTTATATATATATATATATATATATATATATATATATATATATATATATATATATATATATTTAATAGGATTTGAATGGGTGGGATGAGGTGTTACATAATAGAATGGAAGGCAATATATCTGAATTTCATTGCTTTTAATAATCCCAAATAGTTCTCTGATGCAGAAATCCATATCTTAAAATACCAGTTTATTGTAATCTTTCCTTTCTGATTGATGGTAAACAGTAATACATCATGGAATATAAAATTTCAGAAGATTCCAAACACAAATTTAAAAAGGGACAATGGGAAGGAATACAGTGGTCATGACACTATAGCACCTAATTTCTAGTGACTTGTATAAGAAAAGCAAAAGAGAACTCATTAATTAAAGGAGAAGTACATGTTATCATGAAAACACTGGTTTAGGAGTCATAATGGCCAAATGTTTCTTGGCTACTCAAAATATGTTAACATAGTCAAATTAATATCTACAACTTATTGGATTCATACTTTGTAGAGAATTACATGGTAATTCATGGGTGAGAGAAAAATAAGAGTTATGAAGGATTAAAATAATGGTGAAGTTCTAATATTGATTTGTAGAAGTCAGGTCAACACCAATAAGATTATAACTCCCCATGTAATTATGGCTGGAGAATTCAATAGACTATTCCATAGTCATTACTCATTAGAAACATGTTGCCCTTCTACATGAGATAGTTTACCCTATCCTGTCTTTCCCCATCTTCTCTTGCCATTTTCCTCTCTCACTTCATAATTTCACCCCTTAAGTATCATCCCTTCCCAACAAATTCAACCTATGCCCTCTATCCATGTGTAACTGTAAACATATATACACACATTCACATATGTATTCATATGCCCATATACCCTTCTTCCATTATTTTCATACTGAGAAAAGTTTCATCAGTCACAGTTATTGTTTTTCGATGTAGGAATGTAAATAAGTCAACTTTGATAAGTTCCTTTTGATTTTTTTTCTCAGGCATCTCTTGCTTCTTGTGTCTGGATGTCAAATTTTCTATTCAATTCTGTTTTTTTTTTCCTCAAGAATGCTTGAAACTCCTCTATTCCACTGAATACCCATATTTCCCCCTGAAACAAAATACTCAGTTTTTCTGACCCTTGGCTTCAGTCCCAGCTCTTTTGCCCTCTGGAATATCATATCCCATGCCCTTTGATCCCTCAGTGTAGAAGCTGCCAGGTCCTGGGCTATTCTGATTGTGTTTCCACAATATTGAAATTGTTTCTTCCCGGATGCTTGTAGTATTTTCTCCCTGATCTGGGGATTTTGGAACCTGGCTATAATATTCCTGGGAGTTTTCTTTTTGGGATCTTTTTTCAGGAGGTGATCTGTGGATTCTTTCGACCTCTATTTTGCCCTCTGGGTCTAAAACATCGGGGCAATTTTCTTTGAGGTTTTCTTGAAGGGTGATTTCTAGGTTCTTTCTTTGATTGTGGCTTTCGGGTAGTCCAATAATTTTTAAATTATCTCTCCTGGATCTGTTTTCCAGGTCAGTGGTTTTTCCCATGAGATATTTCACATTGCCTTCTATTCTTTCATTTGTTTGGATCTGTTTAACAGCATCTTCATTTCTCATAAAGTCATTAGCTTCCATTTGCTCCAGTTTAACTCTGAAGGAATGAATCTCCTCAGTGAACTTTTGAGATTCTTTTTCCATCTAGCAAATTTGGCTTTTTAAGGCTTTCTTCTCCTCATTGCCCTTTTGAGCCTCTTTTGCCATTTGAGTTAGTTTATTTTTTAAGGTGTTATTTTCCTCAGTCAGGCTCTCGACTATTATTTCATACTTTTCCTGCATCCTTCTCATTTCTCTTCCCAATTTTTCCTCCACTTCTCTTATTTGGCTTTTAAAATCCTTCTTAAGGTCCTCTATGGCCTGTAACCTGCTCATATTTTCATTTAGGGCTTTTGGAGCAGGATTTCTGACCTCACAGTCCTCTTCCTGTTCCATGCTTCGATCCCCTTTGCTCCCAGAATAGGAGTCTAATGTTGCATTTTTCTGTTTATTTTGTTTCCTTTGCCTCTGCATGTTGCCACTTAATTACTTGCCTTTTGGGCTTGTTGCCACAGTAGGACTCTGCCACCAGACAGGGGAGCCTCCATCCCAAATCTGGGGTCTTCACAACTTCTGTTTCTGGCAAACTGGATACCCACCCCATGACCTCCACCCCAGACCACAATCCAGATCCAGGGACTTTAAAGCAAGAACGATTATACCCCAAGACTGATCGCTTGATCTCCCTATAGTTTGCAGGCCAGGAGCTGGACCTGCCCCTGAAACTGCAAAAATGGCGTCTCCTCAGGGACTTTTAGCTCATAGGGTAGGAAGCCGACGTGTTCCCCAAATACTGGTCCCAAAGTCCATAGGGAACTAACCTCTTACTTTGTCCTAGGCATGTCTGTGTTGATGATTCTGGAATTGCCGTAGCTGCTGGTTTTCTGGGGTACCTCCAGCCGGCTGCTGGCCCGACAGCCCTGGGGCTAAAACCAAGGCTTACGCGGATCTGGGCTCGGCTCTCAGCATGTTGGGCTGTTGGTTCCCAGAGCGCTGCACTGGCCCTTCCTGCAGGGCTGCTGGGCTGTCCTCAGTAGGAGGTTATCTTCTCTGTGTCATTCTGTGGGTGCTGGGGCTCCAGAAGTTGTTCAGAGTCCCCTTTTACATGGTTTGGACGTGTTCTGGGGGGAGAGCACCTTGGAAGTGCTGTTTCTACTCCACCATCTTGACTCTGGGCCCTGCTCCCCTCCTTCAAAAGACTCAGTTCAGGAAATCAATATACCTTCTAGGAATGATGAGCCAGGGTATTATGGAAAGACATCGTCAAAATGTCAAGAAGCATTTAATGCGCTATTATGTATCAGGACTTGTACTAAACTCTGGGGCTACAAAGTGAAAAGTATTCCAATGCCGTCAAGTAGTTCATGATTTAATAGGTGAGAAGATATGCAGCCAATTATTTACAAAAAATAAATATACTAGATAAATTGGAAGCAATATTATAAGGAAGGCATTAGCATGAAGAGAGGCTTGGAAAGTTATGTGGGAGGTATTTTTTTATCTGAGTTATGGTAGATACCAAGGAAGCCAATAGATGGAGATAAACAGAGACTATTGTGTGACCTAATGTCATTCACTTATAGCTTTGGAAGAAGTCAAACCCCAAATTTGTAAATAAATCAAAATATTGCAGTAGTCAATGATCATTTTCAGGTGTTTTGACAATTTTAAAAACTTTTTTTTCATGATAGAAAGTGGAAGTTGAGTATCTCTTGTTGAAATGTGGACCAAAGGTCTTAAATACTTCACTTTCAATGATTTCCTGAGCTTATTGATAAATATAAACTTTTGGGGGGGGACTTTGGGGGTGGATCAAGCTGCTAATTTTAATCTTTTCACTAATCCAACTCTTACCCTTTCCCATATGTGAGCTGAATGCTAATAATATTATTTCTCAGCATCTTTGAGTGCCTTGGAAATTATGCAACCTACTTTGGTATTCTTTGGTCTTTAACAAGAAAGACTGGGAATTGAGGAATAATCAGTAATGGTTATCTGCCTTTTCCTATTTAAGAACAATGATGATGCTTGTTCAGCCTGAACAAGGCCTTTAATTAATCATTGTAGTTATGCAGGGTGAAGTCCCAATATTGCCATCATTGGAGCATAACCATAATATCAACTCCTGCTTAAGTGCTTTTGTTCAGTGAAATAAATCTTTGCATTACAACCATTTCTAATCATTTATTACAAATATAATGGGTGGCCATTATTACACTTAATCACAATACTTTCCAGATGTTTATTTGCTTTACCCATTTGTACCACTTAGCAAGACCAGATTTAATTTTTAGTGCACTCATTTATGTTTGGATGAGAAGTCATAAGAGCATCTAACTTTCTACGAGCATCCCCTTTTAGAAGATGTATGTATAGAAACATAGAAACAGATCTATAAAGAGACATGTAATCATGTATAATCTCTTTATCTATACACAGAGGCCAGCATATTTATTTTATACATATATGCATATAATCATAGGCATATGTAAGCATGCATACACACATGCATACTCATACATACATGCACATATATGTATATGTGTGGATATGTATACATATATATAGAGAGAGAGAGAGACAGAGACAGAGACAGAGAGAGAGACAGAGAGAGACAGAGACAAAGACAGAGAGAGAGTAATACATGTCAAAATACATAAAAATATAACCCCACTGAATTGTGTTTTGCAATGAATTAGCTACATAACATTAAACTGAATTTAATTTGAGTATCGGTGCCCATAGGGAGAAATAGACACCTGACCTCAAAGCAAGTCTCCAGTAGAATGATACAATCTCAGAATTGTGAATAAATGTGAAGTCCACCTGATTCAATTCCTCAACATAGTATACTCTTTTATACTACATTTTGAAAAAGTTCATATGATCAGATATGAAACTGGCCTAATGCTTATCTTATTCAATCTCCTCATGTGACAGATAAGGGAATTGATTTTCTTAGAGTTTCAGTGATTTACTCCTAGTCCTACAGCTAAAAAAATATCTGAGGTAGGATGCAAACCCTGATCTTTCTGACTCCAACTTCACTGCTATGGAAATTTGACAATATTTCCTCTCTTCAAATAATCAAATAACTTTCATTGAAGTAAGGGATTCTTAATCTGTGTGTGAATGTGTGTGTGCATGCATGCATGAGTGTGTGTGTATGTCTTACCAAACTCTGACAGCCTGGTGAAACTGTGAGTCCCTTATTGGAATAACAAATTTTAAATGTATAAAATTACAACAGCAATAAACAGCATCAAAACAAATTTATCTATCAATCTATCAATATTTAAATTAATGCACATCACTTTAGGAATTCCTATAGTCAAACTCTAATGAGTGAGAACCAAATATCTCTGATCACTCCCATTCTACTTTTGAACATCACCACCACCACCACCACCACCACAACCACCACCATCATCATCATCACCATCATCAATCATCTTGTCATTACTGTCATTACTATTATTTTCTTTCTCCCTTCATATTGATCCTAAAATTATCTCTGCAATTTTCATGTATTTTGTCCATTCCACAACCCCTCCTCCCCGCAAAGGACAAAAAGTACAAGTATAACCCCTCTTCCCCATGAGAAAGAGCTCTTCAAATTATTGGACACTTGAGAACTGTTTTAATATGTCCAAGTCTCTTTGAATCTCTATGGCAGTTTCTTCAGATATTTCATTATGGCAGCATTGTTGGTACTACCTAACTTTCCATGAGAAAGATGCTTTATAAATCTTACAGCATTACACATATAACGAATCTTGAAAATATACAACAAATATCAGAAAATTCAAAATATCAAAGCATCCTTATCTTAAATGAATGGAATACTCTATCGACTGAAATGCAATCCTAATTTTTAATTTAGAAACTAGAATAATAACCTCATTCTGCCAAATAATGACTAATAAATGGTAATTAGTGCCTATTATAAAATCACTTTTTTTCTTGTAAAATCACTAGTTTACGTATAATGGACTCACATCTATCACATATAGACACAATGTGATATGTCATTTTCAATTATTTTAAAGCATAAATAAGCAAAAATAAAGGACTAGAGGAAGAAACCATGGTTGCATCCCCATTCTGCTAATTTCTTCTGAAAGGCAAGTCACTCTTCTTTGAGTCAGAGTTTACTCCTTTGTTAAAAAAAAAAGTCAATGATACATTATCTGCTTCAAAGTGCTTTTTTTAGGATTAAATAATATAAGCTGCACAATGGGCTTTATAAACATTTCAAAGGCCAGCAGAATGTAAGTTTGTATTATAAAAAGTGAATGATCAGTTGGTGGGGGGGGAGGGGGGATGAAGACAAGATAGTATAATAGTGAAAGCACTCAATCCACCTTTCCCAATATTCTCCTCCAAACAACTTTAAAATAGCATTTCAAATGAAATTCTGAAGTGGAAGAAGTAACAAAAGATCAGGTCAAGGCTTTTTTTTTTTCCAACTCAAAACAACTTAAGAGGTCAGAAATAGGGATTTGTCACATGGAAGGGCATGAGATGGACTGAGAGCCACATTGATCTAAAACCAAGAGTAAGTATTATCTGTAATGGAGATAAACTTTAACTCTTTCCAACAAGATCAAGAATGAAGCAAAAATGTTTATCATCAACAATATTATTCAACAGTGTACTAGGAATTCTAGTTATAGCAGTGAGACAAGAAAAAAAGAAATTGAAAGAATAAAAATAAGCAATGAAGGAGCCAAACTTTAACTCTTTGAAAATAATATGATGACATAATTAGCAAACCCTAGAGAATCAACTAAAATACTAATTCAGATGATTAACAACTTTATCAAAGTGGTAGAATATAAAATAAACTCACATGTATCATCCATATTTCTATATATTGTCAACAAAATCAAAGAGCAAGAGATGGAAAGATACATTCCATTTAAAATAACTATAGACAATGTAAAACATTTGGAAGTTTACCTGCAAAAAAAAACCCAGAACAATTACAAAATGTTTTTCACACAAATAAATTCATATATACACAACTGAAAAAAATATCAATTACTCAATGGTAGTCCAAGTCAACATAATAAAAATAACACTCCTACTTATATTAATGTATTTATTCAGTACCATGCCAATGGATCTATGAAATAATTATTTTATAGAGCCAGAAAGATACAATGCAATTCATTTAGAAGTAGAAAAAGTCAGGAACATTAAGGGAATCAATTAAAAAGAATGTGAAGGAATGCGATATATCTCTACAGAATTTCAAAGTATATTTTAAAGCAATAATTCTCAAAACAATTTGTACCAGTTAAGAAATAGAATGGTGGATAATTGGAATAGATTAGTTACACAACACACAGTAGTAAATTACCATATTAGTCTAATATTTAATACACTTAAAGTTTGTGGGGCAAGAAATCATTCATTGACAAAAATGCTGGGAAAATTAGAAAGCAATTTGACAAAAGCAGGCTGTTAGGTAATGCAGTGGGGGAAATTAGGTGACTCAGTTGGCAGAATGCTGAGCCGAGCCTGAATTCTGGAACACTGTTTCCTAATTTCAAGTCTAACTTCAGTCACTTACTAACTTTGTGACCCTGGGCAAGTCACTTAACCCTTTTTGCCACAGTTCTTCATCTGTAAAATGAGCAGTGGAGAAGGATATGACAAACCTTTCCAGTATCTTTGCCAATAAAATCTCAAATGGGATCATGAAGAGTCAGAAATAACTGAAAAAACTCAACAGCAGGCATAAATCAGTGTCTCAGATTATAGACCAAGAGATGGTCAGAATGGGAAAAAGTAGATATAAACAATGATGTCATAATTAAATTAGACAAGTAATGAAAAACTGTTCCTCTCTGATCTGCATCTAATATTAGTTACCTCCTCATTACCACCTCATAAGAGATAGGTAGGATCACAGGAAGTAAAATCAACAATTTTATTTACATGAAAATATTTTTTACACAAACAAAACTACTTCAAAATAAGAAGTGAACTAGAAAATTGGGGGAAAATTTTATAGCAAGTTTCTCTGATGAAAGCTTCATTTGTCAAATACAAAGGGAATTGAGTCAAATTTATAAATAAAAAAAAGCATTCTCCAATTGATAAATGGTCAAAGAATATGAACAGGCTGTTTTAGAAGAAGAGATCAAAGCTATTAATAGTCCCATAAAAATGCTTTAAAGCACTATTGATTAGAGAAATAAAAATTAAAACAACTTTGAAATACAACCTCCTACTTATAGAATTGACCAACATGCTAGAAAAGGAAAATTAGTGCTGGAAGGGATATGTTAAAATAAAAACACTAATGCACTGTTGGTGTAGTTGTGAATTTACCCAAATATACAGAAGGCTAATTTGGAATGATACTCAAAGTGCTACAAAACTATGGATATCCTTTGACACAGCAATACTCCATCTAGATGTATTCCAAAGAATTAAAAGAAAATTGGAAAGGGACTAATATAGCTAGCTACCTATATAGATAGATAGATATAAATATACAGATATACAGACAGACATTATATATACACATATATGCATATATTAATATATACACACAATACATATATAGATCTATACATATAGCCACATATATACATGTAACAACTCTTTTTGTGGTGGCAAAGAATTAGGAATTATGAGGATGTGCACTGATTGGGGATTGGTTGATCAAAGTGGAGTATATGATGTGATGGAATAATCTTTTGCTATTAAAAATGATGATCAGGATGGCTTCAGAAAAACTTAGTAAGTCCTATATGAATTGATACAAAGGGCAATGAGCAGAACTAGGGGAACATTGTACACAGTATCAGTATTTTAAAATTATCTTTGTGAAGACTTAGCTACTTTGGTCAACACAATGATCAGAAACAATCCCATATTACCCATAAAAAATGCTATTCACCTACAGAGAAAAAATGAATTTCAAGGACAGCTTGAAGCATACTTTCTTCACTTTGTTTTTCCTTGTTGTATGTATGCATATGTGTGTATTTCTGTGTGTGGGTGTAAGCGTGTGTGTGTTTTCTTTGGCATCATGGCTAATATGGAAATATATTTTGCATTGTATAATTGATATATAATTATACATTCACATGTATTGATATCCTATTTCTAACTTTTTGTTAGAGTGGATGAGGGGTGAGAGGAAGGAAGAGAATTTGAAACAATTTTTAAAAATGAATTATTTTAATGTTATTGGGAATTATTAACAAAATATTTTTCATTCATTTCATTCATATCTGACTCCTTGGATGCCATTTTAGTATTTCTTGGCAGATATTGGAATGGTTTGCCATTTCATAACTCATTTTATACATGAAGAAACTGAGGCAACCAGGTTTAAGTGATTGGCTTTGAGTCACACAGCTAATAAAGGTCTGACAACACATTTGAACTCAGTTTTTTTTTTTTTTGGAGGGCAGTTGGGGTTAAGTAACTTGCCCAAGGTCACAAGGCTAGGTTTTTGTTTGTCTGTGTGTTAAGTGTCTCAGGCTGGATCCGAACGCAGGTCCTTCTGACTCCAGGGCCAACGCTCTACTCACTGCGCCACCTAGCCGCCCCTGAACTCAGTTTTTTTTCTAATCACAGGTCCAGCACTTTATCCAGTGAACCTAACTGAACTTTCATACACACATACACACATGTATGCACACACACATGTGTTAATACACACATTTACATATCAATAATGTTATGGTAAAAGTGTATCAAATTTGGAATTACAGAATAATGACAGAATCACAGAGTTGCAAGGGATGACAGAAGTCGTTTTGTGTAATGAAAACTTTTATAATGTTCTTTTCTACAACATACCACATAATTGGTCACTAAACCTTTGCCAAATCTCTATAGCCAGCCCATTATACTTTTGAATATCCCTAAACTTTATTCATATAAGAGGCTGTTAACTGTTTTCTCCCATCCTGGATTACTTTGGCAGTTTGAGGAAGCCTATGAACCTCTCCTCAGAAGAATTTTAATCATATAATAAAAATTGCATAATATTTCATAAAAGTTACTTATACTTAAATGTAGTGAATATTTTTTAACGGTCATGGACTCCAGGTTATAAAACCCTGATCTGGGATAACCTCTTGATCTACATGTCTACTTGCCTTGTCAAGAAGAAATGAGGTTAGTCTGGTACAGGAACTTTGGACTGAGGTGACTTTTGCTCTTTGAGATCTTTGAAATCCTTTCCCCAGATGTTCAATGTATGTACCTTTGGCAGGAATGTCAGGAATTTTTCGAGGTATCAGGCAAGTTCATTGGTCTATAGGTTTCAGACACTATATTCTTCAAGCTCATCCTGGTTTTACTATTCTTGTACAGACTGCAAATTCTTTTTTCACTGCTGTGTGAACAATATTTAGTTAGAAGACATGAATTTCCATACCCTCTATGCTATTAATTAGATATTGGATAAATAATTTTGTTCTTGGATGCTCAATTTTCTCATCTGCAAAACAGTGACAATAATATCTGAACTAATTACTTCATATGATTGTTGTAAATGTTGATGTCTTCCCAGTAAGATATCTATCTATGTATCTATCTAGCTATATCTGTCTGCCTATCGGTCTGTCTATCTATCTAATTATTTATAACTATACCCATCTAAACTATATGCCTAATAGGGTTATTGCATAAGGTACTATTATCTCTCTAGATGTAAATGTCAATATCTATATAGAGAAATTAATATGTAAAGGTAAAGATTTGAATTCAAATGATAAAGATATTGATTATATAAATGTTGATAATATGCATGGATGATAAATATGTAGATGACATCAATGTTAGAAATCATATACATTATACAGATTTTGGTGATATTATTACATAGATCAGTGCTTCTTAAACTGTGTCAGGACCCCATGTGTGGTCACAAAACATTTGGAAGGAGTAGAAAGTGTCTGAACATGCAATGACAAAATAAATTAATTAAAAATCAAATTTGTAATGTATCCTAGGTGTTTTCTTACAGAGGTCACTCATGCTGTACAGCCAACTTCACTGCAGACTTGGTTCTGAGCACAGAACATTCACACTTTGCATTGAACATGCTCTCAGGACACTCAATGCCAATGGGGATTGCTGAAACATGAAAAGGGATTAAAACACCTCTTTATATGATGTAGACATAATAACAGATGTAGTTTAAGATATAGAAGAAATAAGTATAGTTTATATGTAGAGATAGGTATAGATGATAAGGCTTATTCTCTCCTTTGTCACCATAACACGCGTCATCCCTCATTCCTGAAATTCACAACTTTCATGTTTTATCCTGCTCAAATAGTTATTTCTAGATCTAGTTTAAATGTCTCATCCTTCATGAAATTTTCTTTGTTTACTATTTAGTGCTGCAATGTGTCTTTCATTCCTCAGATTGTTCTAGATGGCTTTCTCTCACACTCTTCTCTTTAGTAAGCATATTCCTCCTTGTATCATTTATTTAGCTTCTACTAAGTCCTATATTTGAATGTGGAAGGAGTTTGAAGATCATCCAGTTCAATACTCCTCATTTTATATTTAAGAAAACTCAGTATAAAAGAAGGGAAATATGCTCTTAAAAGTCATACAGATAAATAAGACAAGCTGGGTTTAAGGTGATATAGATTGTTGAATGGGGAGCGATCCGACTGCTACTGGGAAGATGGTCATTAACTTCACGTTAGCTAAGCGGTCTAGTGGATAGAGCACTGGGCTTGGAGTCAGGAAGGTATCAGTTCAAATCTAACTTCAGACACTTACTAGGTATGTGACCATGGACAAGTCAGTTAACCTCTGTTGTACTTAACTGGAGAAGAAAGTGGCAAACCACTCTAACATCTTTGCCAAGGATAGCTCCTGAATTGGTTCAAGGTGTCACAAATAATCAGACACAAGCAATAAGACTAAAAAACAACACATTTGGTTTCATGTATTACATGACTGCCTATAAATTGGATGAATCATATTAATATTTTTCTTCATTGCCTAACATAATATATTACACAGAATAGGGACTTGATAAATATTTATTGCTGTATCATTTCATCTAATACAACATTACATTAGAGTTCTGACTTCACTATAAAGCTGCAAGAACAACTTTATTTAATGTCTGATAAGCTGGTTTATAAGACATTTCCAAATGGAACACTCTCATAGTTAGTAAACAGGAATAACATCACCAGAATTGTTTTAGATCTGCCTAAGAAAACTGTTTTGAAGGGGACAATCCTGATTTGATTGTATGAATTGTGAATTGATCTCAAAAGAACCAGTCTCTTTACCTGTGAGTTATACTCTGTAATATATGCTCATGTAGAGATTTTCAAAAGCCCATTGAACCATAGAAAGATGCAACTCATTTTCTAGCCTCATTAGAACCCTGTTCTGTTGTAGCCAGTGGTAAATACTGTGCTACAGACTGAAAATGTCATCATTATGGGCTGTGAAAGAAAGTTATTCAGAACACTATTGGATCACAATTAAGGATGACCCAAAGGTAAAGGAAAGTTGTATTGTGCAGAAGTAAATTACAGAATGATAGTTGTGATAACTTGGTCATAAATCGAGTTAATGGTGTTGGCAACAAAATGTATAAAGAGAAAATGAGGGACTGGGAGCATCTAACTCTCTATGAGTTTGTCTATCTTTCTATTTTCTATCCATCAGGATAATATCTGCATATGTAACTATCTATCATGTCTCTATCATTGAATATATGTTTGTGTGTGTACAGGAAAACATGTACTCACCCATATACATATACACAATATACATAAAATACACATATAAAACACAGGCATACATACATGTCTTTATGGTTTTGGCTACAACATTTTACCGTTCCTTTCCTGAGTTCCCTCATCTGTTATATAAAATGGTTGGACTAGATAATCTGTAGGATTCATTTGTATTTTGAATATATGATTTAAATAATTGTATCACAAAGCAGTAGGCATGCACAAATGTATATAGGTGCCTACATATTTACATACACACACACACACACATATATATATACACACACATAAGTATGTGTGTGAATTTTTGTGCATTCTCATGAGAGAGATCATATAGTCATAGATATTAAGAGGTTAAGTGACTTACCCATGATCATAATTTAAATTTGTGAGTGGAAATATTTGGACCCAGGTATATTGGACTCTAATCCCAGATTTCTAACCACTATAATACCAATTTATGAGATAATGTGTGTCTATGATATAAATTCGTATTGTGTATTTCTGCATACACATAAGTGTGCATATATGTAGATGTATGCATATATACACATATATGTATATATGTGTATATATGTGTGTATGTGTGTATCTATATCTATATCTATATACATATACATATATATGTACATACAAGAGTGGTGTGTGTGTGTGTGTGTGTGTGTGTGTGTGTGTGTGCGCGCATGTCCAGAGTGGATAGAAAACCAATTGCAAAGTCAGGAAAACCTGAATTAAAGTCCTACTTTTGACACACCCTGGCTCTGGAATTCTCAGGACCCACAGAGACTTATGCATTTCTCTAATACCTTAAGTTGCAGAAATTTGCTTATCTACAGTAGTAGAAATTTTCTAACCTGAGCATACTGTGTTCCAATGAAATAATGGGACCAGCAGCCCTCCCTCTTTGTGTATGTAAGGATGAATACCTGTTTACACTTCCATACACATGTATATGTTGCATTTGGATAAAATGAGAATACACCTATATGAGTTTTCCACATTGATAGATGACCTTTATTGTATATAACATATAATCTATCTATGCAAACTTGTCCATATTAAAATATATAGTTTTGTGTATAAACATTATATCATGATGCCAACTAAATAGCCTATATATTTTTAAAGTTTTTATTTAGTAGCTATGGCACCATTATTTTCATTGACTACTATAGTCCTAAAGTCATGTTAAAACTGTTCTTTTTGGTTTTTTGTTTTGTTTTGTTTTGCTTTGTTGTCAATTTATTTAATTATTTTTAGTTTTCAATATTTATTTCCATAAAATTTGAAGTACAAATTTTCTCCCCATCTTTCCTCTACACCCACTTCAAAATAGCTAGCCTACTCAATAATCCTTTCCCCAATATATTCTCTCCCCCATCCCCCCCAACTTTCTAGTAAGTCAAGATGGATTTCTATACCCTGGTGCCTGTATATCTTATTTCCAAGTTGCATGTAATACATACATACATGCATACATACATACATATATATATATATATATAATATTTCCCTCCATCCTACCCTGCCCCTCACTTATTCTATTTTCTCCTTTAATCCTGTCCCTTTTCAAATGTGTTTGCTTCTAACTACCCTCTCCCCCAATCTGTCTTCCCTTCTATCAACTTCCCTCATATCCCCTTCCCACTATTTTCCTATAGGGTAAGATACACAATTGAGTGTGTATGTTATTCTACAGCTGTTATTGGGTAATTTGTAATATGTCAATAGATTCTTTATAAGAACATAAGAATCTATAGAGAGTCTTCCCAAAAGCTCTATATGAATTACACAGTAGCATTATACCCTTTACAAACAAAAAGGAAAGTGAGATTCAATAAAGAAAAGTGAATGATTTGTTAAAATAATAAAACCTAGTTAGTATCAATTTGTGATAGGCCTTCTGATCCTTGTCTAATGTTCTTTTCTCTATACAGCATTACTTTATTGATGATTGGCTGTTTGCAATTGTGTTTGTGTGTGAATGTATATGTGCGTATCTGTTTGTAGGAAAGGAGTTGCATGTGCATTGGACAATTCATTTCAATAAGGTAGAAGAAATAATAATTAAAATGCATGTAGAGGTAGAAACATTTCTACAATTTTGGTACTCTATCTCCATTTCTCTATCTGTATATCAATCTATTGATATTTATCATGCTATTGCTTTATCTACAATTTTATATCTAACTATCTCTATCCATATATTTATTTTTATCTACCATCTCCATCTACACCTATTTATATGCCTTTCTACTTGTCTAGCTAGCTGGTTAACTAGCTCTTCTTTCCAGAAGGGCCTTGTACTCATTGCTATAAACACTCCCAAGATGACTAGCAGTCACCATTGATAAAGGGAACTACCCACCACCAGATTGATTTTGAACAACTAAATTGTTTCAACTATTAATTATACTTTTATCTCTGATAAGACTGGAGGCTTTCATCTGCGGGATTCTGACATGACTGTCTTATGGAAAACTATAGAACTGTCTCTTTTTTCAAATTCACACCCTTTCTCTTAAATCGTATGAATGAACAATTGCATGAACAAAAGGAAAGGATTAATAAGCACCCACTCAACTTATTTACACTGTTTTGACTTCGGACAAAAATGAAGAAAAGTTCAAAAGTTTTAGGACAAATAAAAATGATTCCTCACCCATTACTGGCCATAATAATGGATCAGGTAAACCTATACATACTCATGTCATTATAGAATGTAATAGCATAAAGGTCAAGGAAAGTATTTTTATTAAGAAAATTCTATGTCAAAGAAGGTCAGAACTAGAAGAGACTTAAGAAAAATCTTGTTAGATATTGTGTATGTCTAAGGTTTTAGAATTATAGAACACAAAATATGTAATCTTAGAACAAGAATAAAACTCACATAATAATTAAAATAGCTGTCACTATCATCATCATATTCATCATAATTAATATTTCTGAAGTGTTTTGAAATTCCCTGAACACTTCTTAAGCAGAACAAACATATAACCAAAGAATTCCCAAAACCCAACTTGTTAAACTAAGTAATGAAAGTATCATCCCAATCATGAAAATAAGGAAATTGAGATTGAATCAATGAACTAATAAAAATTTATGCTAATGACTATGTAGTAGGGTCAATTTTTTTTTTCACAAGGAGATTCCATTATGGTAAATGTTAATGATTTGATCTAGGGTCACTGAGTTATTTAGTGATAGAGATAGAAGTTTGACTATTTTTTGCTTTCAAGATTGGCATCCCTTCTACTAGTATCAAATATAGAATGTTTGGATGGAAAGATCATAGTATGTACTGGAAGAGAACATAAAAAATAGCTGCTTCAACTTCCAATCAATTCTTGCGGAGGAAAAGAACTAAAGCCCTATGATTTTTCCAAGGTCACACAGCATTCTCTTATCAGGGCCAACCCCACAATGCCAGTATTCTGCCATGCCTAATATAGTTTTCATTAGACTGCCCTGACTCTCAGAAACAAAATAATAGCACCAATTTCACAATAATCACAACAATAATAACAATAGTCCAATTGCACATGTCACTTTTCTTTCAGCTCTCAGCTACAGAATTTCAGTACTGTGCCACAATCCTGGTTAAGCTTTGTATATAGGGAATACATTCCATAATGAATAATCCAGGCCAGTTGAATCCTCACCCTTTGTGAAAGATGTTTGTGGTTTGTATTACAAGATCCATTTTGCAAATAAAACTGTATTTGTCCTCCTAATTAGCACTGCTTTTCATGGTCCTTTTCTAAAACAGTCATATTAACATCCCCATGGCATTGCGTTTCAGAGAGAAAGACAAAAAGTGAATCAGATATGTTGAACAGGTGAATATCAAAGAATAATTTCCCCCTGTTGCTATTAACCACATGAAAGCATTTGGAATGTATTCCCTTGCTCATTTTAGTGGTTTGTAAAATTAGATCAGTAGAAGTGAATGCCAGTAACTCTATTCCATGTGAAGCTCCTAGGAGCAACGGGGTCCCCATAGTATAGTAACAGTTCTATTTGAAAACACAAAGTTATAAACTTGGCTTGCAAGTGGTACAATGTGAAAAAAAAAAGTAGACAGACAGACCTAGACAGAAACAGAGAGGAGAGAGAGATGAGATGCTGAAAGATAAGAGAAATCAGAGAGATAAATGAGATTGAGAGAGATGAGAGAAAGGAAAACAGGAGAGCTAGAATTAGAAGTCAGAAACCTCTGTTTCTGCACCTGGTTCTGAGTATCATTTAGGATCTCTTACCTTATCTCTTATCTAAATCACCTCAATCCTTTGAGTCTCAGTTTCTTCATTTGTTAAATGTGCACAGTGACTACTGCTATGGATATTTCACAAAGATGTTGCCAATATCAAAGAAAATAATATATTTGTAATGCTATCAGTGATATCTTATTATAGTTAACACAATACTGACATTGAAGTTAACATTACTGATAAATGTGACGAGTACATGTATTAATTTTATTTTATTTTGACCTTGACTTCATGTGCAAATTCCAGCACTTATTCTGTAGTAATTGTCCCATCACTATTTTATTTTTCTAGAATTCAGCTCCCTCATCTAAATTAAAAATAAAAAGATTAGATAATACAATCCAAATCAATTCCATATGCATTTATAAATGCCTAAGCTGTGCAAGGACTAAGGTCTTGGTCATAATCTTAATATCAAATTTCTTTTTTGAATCATTTTTAACCTATTACCATATGAGATTGCTTGGTAGCGTCAAAGAGATTCTTATAATGACTTTATTTACTCAGGTTTCACTTTATATCTTTTAAATATAAACTCTCCTTTAGTAAAATCTCAACTGCAATTCACCATGCATTGATATATTGAGACAAAAATGTTATATTACTTTTAAGGATGCTTCTAAATCTGCAGGAAGAATGTAAGCAGTGAGACTTGAGAGGATATCCACTATTCTGGGTATCATGAGGCAGATAGGTCATCCTGATGTTTTGACCTTTTTAAAAGAAATTGCCAGATTTTTTTGGAGAGTATGGGATAAAAGGACCATGAGAAGTAGAATGAGCAGACCTGTTTTTTTAATCCCAGTCTGGTTATGTAATATGAAACTCTGGACAAATACTTTCCCTACTTCAGTTTCAGTTTTAATCTCTGTAAAATGAAGGAATTAAAAAAAAAAGAAATTCTTTAAAAGCTATTCCTAATAAATGTCCCCAAATGTTATGGAGTGGTAGGAGAAGAGATCTTAAGAAAATTTCTGATCTTCTGAACTAGTTCCCTTGAATTAAATTGGGCTGTAGAAAATTGCAAAATGAAAACCAAGGTCTCTGCTTTTCTTTCAACACAGATGCCTCTTTCTTTTCCCATTACCCAAACTACCATTCCCATTTCCATTATGTTCATGCCTATCTTGACATCATTCTCAGTCTCACGTACCTACAACCCTTAGTATCTTATTTCTTCTATTTAGTGTTTTATTTTCCACAGTTGCATGTAAAATAAGTTTTAACATTGGTTTTTAAAACTTTGAGTTCCAAATTCTCTCCCTTACCCCCAGCCCCTCATTGAGAAGGCAAACAATTTGATATAGGTAATGCTTATACAGTCATGCAAAACATATACAAAATAGTCATGTTGGGAAAGAAAATATAGACAAAAAACTCAGGAAAAATTAAAAATGGTTTTAAAAATAGGCTTCAATCTGTGTTCAGATACCATCAGTTCTTTCTCTGGGGATGGATAGTATTTTTTCATCATAAGTTCTTCAGAATTGTCTTGGATCGTTATATTGCTGAGAATAGTTAAGTAATTCAAAACTGATCATTTTACAATACTGTTATTACTTTTTACAAAGTACATTTCATTTTGTATCAGTGCATGCAAGGCTTTCCAAGTTTTTTTTTTTTTCCTGAGACCATCCTATTCATCATTTCTTACTGTACAATAGCATTCCATCATAATCACCTACCACAACTTGTTCAGTTATTCTCCAATTGATTGATATCTCCTTGAATTCATGTATTTTGCCCCCAGAAAAGAACTGCTATAAATATGTTTGTACTTATAGATCTTTTTTTTCTTTTATTTTTTTGGGGTACATAGTATAGTGGTATCACTCAGTGAAAGGTTATGCCTGATTTTGTAGTCCTTTTGGCATAGTTCTACATTGTTCTACAAAATGGTTGAATCAAAACTCTACTTATAGTATATCAATGTCTCATTTCCCCCCACTTTCATTTTTTTCACAGCTTCTGTTGCTAACTGTATTTACCTCCATCCTCTTCCCCCACCCTTATTTATTATTCTCTCTCCTTTCACTCTCTTCCTCAAAAGTGTTTTACTTCTGACTAACCCTTCCCCTAATCTTCCCTCCCTTCTATCAACCCTTCTTGTATTTCCTTCCCCTCCTTCTTTCCTGTTTTATACCAAATTAATGAGTATATTATTTCCCCTTTGAACCAATTCTAATGAGAGTAAGGTTTACTCACTTCCCCTCAGTCATCTACCCCCTTTTCCCTTCCACTTAAAATTTTTTTTTATTGCCTCATTTATGAGATAATTTACCCCATTCTACCTCTTCCTTTCTCTTTCTCCCAGTACATTTCTCTCTCAGCCCTCAATTGTATTTTTTTAGATATCATCCCTTAATATTCAACTCATACCTGTTCCTTGGCTATATATACTCCTTCTAACTACCCCTAATAATGAGAAAGGTCTTATGTAATAAAAAATATCATCTTCCCATGTCGGAATGTAAATGGTTTAACCTTATTATTTATCCTGTGATTCTCCTTTCCTGTTTACCTTTTTATGCTTCTCTTGAGTCTTGTATTTGCAAGTTAAGTTCTCTATTCAGCTCTGGTCTTTTCCTAAATAATTTCACCCAAAGGGGTGTGATCTAAGCAGAGGTGTTTACTACACTTCTGGTCTGCATTCTGGTCTGTGAATAACTGCAAGCACTGTTTTCTGCCTGTAAGTGGAAAGAGGGTCCCCTTGTCCATTTTGGCCACAAGCTCTGGTGTGCTAATGTTTCACTCCATCTTTTTGTATGTTCTGATACTCTAGAATTTGTTTAGAGTAATTTTAAAGGTATTTGGAGGGTTTGGGGTGAGAGCTCTGACTAGTCCCTGCCTTTACTCCATGACCTTGGCTGTGCCACCTATTATTTTTTCCTTGTAAAATGTCTGTTAACTTTCAGACTAATTATGATACATATTAATTTTAGAGGGTTGTTGTGGTGATACTGGACATCCTTGCTTCACTCTTCTTCATATTAGGAAGGCTTCAAGTATATTACCATTATAGAAAATACTTGCTCTTGGTTTTAGATAGATACTGCTAATTCATTTTAAGAAAGTTTCCATAGCTTCCTATGCTTTCTAGTATTTGTGATAGGAATGGGTGCTGTATTTTGTCGGTTATTTTTCTGCATATTTTGACTTAATCTTATGATTTCATTGTTTTTGTTACTGATATGGTCAATTATGCTTATAATTTTCCTAATATTACACCAGACCTTTATAGACCACTGTGTCAACCTGACCTTTGTTTGGCTCTGCAATTACAGAATTCAAATTGAGGCATTGTTTGGAGCAGAATGTTGGAGAGCTTGGAGGAATTTTTCCTCTATTATATTATCTTTTCTCCTCCAGAGAGTGACTTGATGAAATCTGAATGCCAATTGAAGCATTTATTTTACTTTATTTTTATTTATTGGCCATTTGTAGCAGCAAGCACCCCAACATCCCCAGGGTGGCTGCCAGCACAGCTCCTTAGATCTGCTTTTCTAAAGGAAGGCAACTCAAAATGGGTTAACAAGCTTACTTAATCAATCAAACATATATCACTTACCTAGTTCAGGGGGAAAAGGTCAGCACCCCGAACTTCAAAGTATACAGACAGAACTTACAAGACAGAGAACCAAACAGATCAAGCAGACAGGCTTCCAAATTGTCCAATCACAGTTACCAGAGAGGGAAGCATCAACATCAACATCTGGGTTTTCAAACTGTGTGTGGGTTTCAACAGCTGCCCAGAGTCTCATCTGGTCAAATCGCACAACACTTCTCAAAGTTAGCCCCAAAGCAAAGCCTCACATTAGGGATTATATAGCCTTCTCCTGGCTCAGAGAATGTAACAGCCCTCTTGACCCACTGTTCAATCACACAGCATCAAGGTATGGGCATTCCTGAAAACCAAGCCTCCTGCCACAGGCTCCATGTGACCACATTCAGCCTATCAGGGGACAGAGTATATTTTCAAATCGAGGAAGGTTCTCAGAGTCTCTTAAGCCTATCAAAGGTCCTAGGCACAGGGAAGATCTTTAAATTTGAATTTCCATTGCAGCAGTGTTTTTTTTTTCTTTTTTTGTTTGCTTGTTTGTTTGTTTTGCAACATGACTAATATGTAAAGATAATTTTCATTACTTCAAGTGTACAATTCATATATATATATATATATTTAATTCTTAAAGAACAGGGAGGGATAGGACAGAATTTGGAGTTCAAATTTTTATAAAAATAAACTTAAGTTTTTCACTTGTGATCGGGAAATAGTTATTGAAATAAAATGTATTGAGAAAAACTATATCCTTATTGGTTTAAAGAGGATAATCATGACACCTATCTTATAAAGCTGTCATTAATACTTAATAAGATACTATTTTTAAATGACATAGAGACACTAGCTATCCATATTATTTTCAAAGTATGGTGATTTAATGGCCAAATCTAATAGAGTTTTCCCCATCATCATGTAAATGTTTTTGTAGTATTTATTACTAAAGATCCCCATCTTTTTCTGAATACTCTCTACTTTCTAGCTTAAAAAACAAACAAACAAAAAAAAAACCACTTCTCTCCTGGTTCTTCTTCTGTCTGTCTGATCACTCATCCTTAGTTTCTTTTGATAGATTGTCCTCCATGTTGCACCTAATAACCAAGGCTTTTTCCTGGCCCCTCTTAATTTTCTTTTTCCTTTTACACTATATCATTAAGTAATCATATCAAATATAAATTATCCCATGTATGTACATGATTCACAGACATAATTTTTTTTTAATGTTTAACTCCAGTCCCACATCATCAAATTCCATTTGAATATTTTAACTGGAGATCCCATACCCATCTTGAATTTAACATGAACAACACGGAACTCATCTTCACATACTCACTTATAATTGCTTATTGTAGCATTTTTATTATTATATTTTAAGTTATGCAGGATAATATCTTCAGTATTATCATCAGCAATTCACTATAGTCAAACCACATATCCAGTTTGTTATAAAGAGTTTTGCACATCATTTCTCCTATGGTACACATTTCTCTAGTCACACAGCCCCCACAATAGCAAAGGATTTCCTCATTTTACCCTTAAACTATTGCAATTACCTTCTAATTGAGCTTTTTCCCTCAAGGCTCTCCCACCCCTAGTCATATTCCAAAATGATTGTCCTAAAGGATAGGTCTAAACATGTTATCACCTTACTCAATGAATTCTAATATTTCATCCCACTTCAAATATAAAGTCCTCTGTCATTTTAATCCTTTATAAATTGACCCCTCACTATTGTCCTGGACTTCACAAACTTTTCTTTTCTCTTCCACACTTTAGATGTGACTCATTTTGACTCTTTATCATTCATTAGACATCCATATTCTGACTCTGTTCTTTTGAACTGATCCCTCCACCCATTCCTTGAATCCTCTTCTGTGGCACTTCTACCATCTTTTTTTTTTTTAACTTTCTTCAAATTCAGGTAGGACTTTATTGGCTTCAAGAGAAATTTCCAGGTCCTTAACCCTATTCTCAAGTGGCCTTCACTCAGAGCTTACCTTCCATCTACTCAATGTATGTCTTTGTTCTATGTATTATGCATATATATATATATATATATATATATATATATATATATATATATATATATACAGTCAGAGAAAATGTCTAAAACCCTAACTAGATTGAAAGTCACATATGATATTGATTTCTCAGAGCCTCTTCATCTGCAAGAAGGAGATGATTATACTCATTCTATCTAACTTATAGTATATTTATGAAAAAATGTAATTATAAAATTTAAAGTGTTATAGACAATGGAGTTATTCATATGTCTTATCTTGATAACAGGCACCCTAGTAGTGCTGGATACAGTTCTGGACAAGGATTTAGAAACCCTTGAATTCAAATTCAACCTTGGATACTCAATAATTATGAGAGTAGGGAAGGAATTAATCATTATCTACCTCAATTTCATCTGTGAAGTGTGTATTATAATAGCGCTAAGTTCCTAGAGTAGTTCTGAGGATAAAAGGAATTAATATGTGTGAACATAAAACCCTATAGTAGTACTAAAATTAGTAGTAGTAGTAGTAGTAGTAGTAGTAGCAGGAGTAGTAGTAACAACACCAGCAGCAATAGCAACAGCGAAATTGCTAGCAATAATACTTAGGGGGCATGATTTTGGTAATGACAACCAGTATGAGACTAGACTAGTTGAAATAAGAGATTCAATATTGAAACAACTAAAAATGAAGGGGAAACATTGAAGAATCTAAAATAATTAAAAGCTTTCACTTAATAGAAACTCCATAAATTATATCCCATAGTGAAAGGTATGATGAAAGGAAAATATTTAGTTAGGAATTTCAGAAAATCCTCTTTTAGGTTGAATTAATTTGCCTAGAAGACTAATTAATTTGAAATGGAATAATATATAAAATTTTTTATGCTGAATTTATTGTTACTATTATGAAAGGAGACAATAACAATTTTGACAGAACATTTAAAAACATTCCATGACTTGAACATAGACTTAACCATGGTAGTAATTCCCAAGGTGAGAATGATAGGGAGAAAAGTACACCTATATTGGAATCATTTTAAATATCTGAAGATCAAGAACCATTAGAGCAGAAGAGACTTGAGAAAATTATCAGAGCTATGTGAAAATGCACTGGAACTTTGAGTTATTATCTAGCAGTTATGCTTAAGTAAAAATTTGATTGCTAAGCCATATTGCTAAATGAAAAAGAAATGTGTAGAGCATAAGAGAGGAAACAAACATATATCAGAAATTATTGATTCCCTTAATCGAGTTTACTTTTTGATTTGCTTTGTTGGAAGAAATCTCACAGAGTGCAAATTGTACACACACACACACACACACACACACCCCACATATATATACACACACATACACAATTACATACATATATACACATACATACGTGTGTATGTAACATACATGCATATATGTGTGTGATATAAGTGTATATATTATCTACATATGTAATTTCTAGAAATGTATAATAACCTAAAATACACGCACACATATATACATTAATGTAAAACAAGAAATCAAAGAAAAAATACAATTCAATTGAAATATAAAATTTAATAATAAAGCTTGAGGATTAAGAATTTCAGAGGAAATAAGATCCTTGAACTATAAAAAGGTAGAAGTTACTAATCAATATATAGTTAACAATCTCAGAAAAATAAAAATTTGTTGTATAAAATAAGAAGTAGAAACTACTGCATCATTTATACATTAATGACAAAATATATCAATTGAAATGAATTCTTAAAAAATTAACTGAAAAATTCCAAAGGTTTTTTTTTTCAAATGACATATATTATCCAGCTTCCTTTTTGATGTCCTCTAGACAAGCTTGATCCCACCTAGAACACTGATGTGTTTGATGATCTCATAGAAAATTCTTCCCTATTTAAATATATATTAACACAATAGCAGCAAGAACAATTGGCATGTTATTTTTTTTTCAAGGATAATGTTTAAGCTCATTGTGTGTTTTTGCCTGTCATTCAATCCATTATCATTAGTTCACAAATAATTTCTGGTTTCAATATTATTTCCAAATAAAAGTAGGAGTTGGACCAAAATATTAATTTATTGATATACATGTGTAGTGTCATATTTGATGTCCCTACTGAAAAAGAACAAAATAAATGTCATGTATTCTTTTTTTTTTAATATTATTGATACATTTCGAGGACTCCATAAGGACAAAATTCACATTGTATGTCAAGAAAAGAGAGACCTAGGAGTTCTTTGAAGTTGAATTCAGAAGTCAAATGGAACCAAAAGAAGAAGGTAACACCTAAAATTTATCTTGATGTTCTCTGGGCAGGAACAATACAGCACAAAACTATTGAAGGGAAAGGTGTGGCTGAATTAATTAGATTCTGCTCCACTGTCAGAGGTATTTTCATTTAACCTGTTAAGTTATCTTGGTCTAGAAGAATGCCTCACATGGACTTTTTGTTGATTTTGTACCTCCTCAATTTGATTTGATGCATTGTTTTAAAGTGTTCTGAATATACAGTTCAGCTCTGGTATTTCCTGTATACTGTCATCTTGATGCCTCACTTAGAATTCGATTTGCTGATTTTCTATTTTTTTTTTTTGGTAAGGGTGAGCAGGGCAATTGTAGTTAAGTGACTTGCCCAAGGTTACATGACTAGTAAATGTTAAGTGTCTGAGGCCAAATTTGAACTCAGGTCCACCTGACTCCAGTGCTGGTGCTCTATTCATTGTGCCTTCTAGCCACCCCAATTTGTTGATTTTCTTGTTTTTAAGATAAAGCCACCTACCTCTCTCATCTTCCATTTCCTCTTAATTTCAGCTTTATGATTTGGTTTGTAATACTACAAAGCTCAAGGAGGAAAGCAGGAAAAGAAAGCTGTAGCCTGGGAACTAGAATTGGTCTCTGTAAAGAATTTTGGGGTTAGTTATGTGATCTTGACTCATTCATTTTGTCACTTCCTGATTATTTTTCTTGATATTAAATAATGGGGATTTTCACTAGTTCATATCCAATGACAATTGAACTCTGAACTTATCTGATTACATATTCTCTGCACCTAAAAAAATCAAAATAAATACCCTATAGAAAAGGACCTGAAATTATTGTATGAATTCAGTTGAGTCAGAGATGTTCCTGGCTAAAATAATCATCCTGTCTTTTTAACTGTGCTATGTCTTCAGCTAGATAAAAATACTTGCACTTAACCACCATTTGCATATTACATAGACATATCCCTTGATAGTTTTAATCTTTGACACCACATATCATTTATGAGACTGACACTCTTACTCCTTCAAAAATGATACATTACATCCCTTGAGTTTATCACTCATAGAACAATTTCAATCCATCATCACATGAATTATTACAAAACTGTTTGATATGTGTACTAAAAAGGGAAAAGTATTCTATTCTCTTACTTTTTAAATACAATAGCATTAAGGTTGAACTCTAGGCTGTCAATTACATTGTCTTCTCTTCACTAACTCCAATCACCCACCATGACTTCAATCACCCCTATGATTCCACCATCATTTTCTTTTCGACTCTTCAAACGTGTCATTTCAATAACTATGCATACACAGTTGTTAAGGTATATCAGTTACACAGATAAAGCATCTATTAAGTGTTTACTATGTGTTTTTTCACTTTTTTCAGTCCTGTATATAGATGCATAACTTAACTATTTAATGATATTAGACTGGTCAGAAAACAGTTCATTGGATTATAGATGGATGATTAGCGATAATCTAGTCTGAATCATTTTATAAATAAGGAAACACATTGATGAAATATGTAAGTCAGTGGACTTTGTGAAGTGAAGATGTGACTTATATGATGTCACACAAATATGACTAGTATATTTGACATAGTATATCTAAACTTTTCATTTTAAATCTGGAGTTCTCTTTACTACTGATTACAGTAGTATACACACATACATGTGTATATATGTGTATATGTAACATGTATGCATATGTGTGTATGTGATTTAGCGGTCAGATATATGGAACATGGAGGGATTATGACAAAACAAGAGATAGAGAACATTATGAAATAAAAAATAAATAATTTTAATTAATTAAATTGAAAAGGTTTTGCACAAACAAAGCCAATGCAACCAAGCTTAGGTGTGAAGCAGAAAGCTGGGAAAGAATTTTTACAACCAGGGTCTCTGATAAAGGCCTCATTTCTAAACTATACAGAGAACTGAATCAAATTTATAAGAATTCGAATCATTCCCCAATTGATAAATGGCCAAAAGATATAAACAGGCTGTTTTTAGAGGAAGAAATTAAAGCTATCTATAGTCATATGGAAAAAAATTTTGCCCATTTGACCCAGCAATATCTCTTCTAGGTTGTATTGTCAAGGTGATATTCATAGTGCCTACATCAACAATGAATATGCTGGCATAATTCTGAATCACAAAATATCACAGACTCTCCATATAAAAGACAGAATCAAAGTATTTATTCAGACACAAGAAAGCCAAATCCCAGCACCAGAAAACCAAATTAATTATAGCAACAAAAAAATGTATACAAAGTAGCACTGAAGAGAGCAACACCATCCCAAAACCCTCCCATAAACAAAAACTCACAAGCTGGGCTGTCTCCCTGCCTGCATGCTCTTTCTCCCATTTTACTAACTGCTCTGATTCCCAGCTTCCTCTCAGCTCTGCTCCAACCTTTCAGTTCCATCTGTTCAACAAATTCCTCTCACCAAAGGCTCCATGTGATTACATTTGGCCTATTAAGGGAAAGGAAAGATCTTCAAATTACCAATACCATTACAAAGGTCTGTATCCCAACGTGATCATAAAAATGGTCAAAGGACCCACATGTTAAAATAATACATATATATATATATATATATATATATATATATATATATATATATATATTTATAACAACTCTTTTTTGTGGTGGATAAGAACTGGAAATAAAGGTGATACCCATCAACTGGGGCATGACTGAACAATCTGTGGTATATAAATGTAATGGAATCCTGTTGTGAAAAAAGAAATGATGAAAAGGTGGGCTTCAGAAAAACCTGGAAAGACTTATATAAACTGATGGTGAGTGAACTGAGCAAAACCAGGAGAACATTATACACAGTAAAGGTCACAGTTTGTGAGACCTGATTTTGATAGATTTAGCCTTTCTCAGTAATTTCAGGACCTAAAACATTTCCAAAGAACACATTATTAAAAATGCCATCCACTTCCAGAGAAAGAATGATGGAGTCAGAATGAAGAGTGAAACAGACTATTTTCTCTCTTATTTGTTTTGTTTACTTTCCCATGGTTTCTCCCATTCATTATAATTCTTCCATGCAACAAGAGCAACGCAAAAATGTGTTTAATAGGAATATATATATAGAGCTCATATTTATTGCAATTTGCCTTGGGGAGAGAGGGGGAGAAAATTTAAAACTTATAGCAGTGAATGTTGAAAACTGAAAATTAATAAATTAGTAAATTAAAAAAACTACCCTCATATCTTAAAATAAGAGGGTTAAATAGGAATTGAATCAAACCAGTGGTCACTTCTTGAAAGAGATTCCAAAATGAAAACTCCCAGGAATATTATAGTCAAATCCCAGAGTTTTAAAGTCAAAGAGATAATTCAAGAAACCAGAAAATAATAATTCATGAAATGAATATTATGGAACTATAGTCAGGATTACATAATATTTGCCAGCTATTACATTAAAGGAATGGAGGGCTTGGAACAAGGGTGGGGGACCCATGGCCTTCTAGGTATTTGGTTGTGGTCTGTTGACTGAGTTCAAGTTTTGCAGAAATAAATCTTTTTATTAAGTGAATCTGTTCTATAAAGTTTGGATTCAGTCAAAGGGCCTATATTAGCAATGCAATATTCACAATGGCTATGGCAATTATAAATAGGCGGATTGGTTATTAATCACAAAATATACCAGGCTCTCTATATGGGGAATAAAGCTAAATCATTTATTAAAATACCAAATAACTGAGTCCCCAAACCAGAAAGTCAAAGCCATCACAGTAGTTATGAAATTGGCACATGTAGTTAATGTAGTAAACAACCACATTCTCAAACCTTCAAAACAGAACATTCTACCTCAGGCAAAGGTCCTCCTCCCCCCACTCACAGCAACTGCTCAGAGTCCAGGAAGCATGCTCTGAGACGCTCCGGCTCCCCGCAGTTCCGGTCCCTGGCAGTCCCCAGTAAGAGTCCTTAGCAGAAATTCTGGCTGGCTCAAAAGAAAAGGGGTTTACTCCTCTGCCTCTACCTGGGCAGCTACCACTGCTGCTGCTGCTGCTGCTGCTGCTGCTGCTATCTCTGCTGCTTCTGCTGCCACTGCCAGTCACCACAGGAACTCTAGCTTTTCTTCGGCTTCCTCTTGCCCCACCCCTTCCTGCTATGGCAGCAAGTCCAATGGGGCATGGAAGATCATTAAATCCCATAACCCTTACATTTGGCCCCAAGATTTTTCATGTCCCTTACTTGGCAAAAATACATTAGGAATAACTGGTATCAACAGAATTTTACAACAATATAACAAAGATAGCACACAATAAGCACAGAAAAAAAAAGTTTTAGGGTGGGGCTTGAGCACAAGTTCCTCATCATTCCTCCCGTGAACAAATGGGGCCCTGAAATCTTGGGGTAAGGGGCAAAGGTCTCTTCTTCCATGGCTACTTGCTGCTGAAATCAGATGTAGAGCTGTCCCTGTCCCAAGGGGTCCCATTTGAGAGGTCAGTTCTTAATGTGCTTGACGCAAAGTCCAGGGGTGACACATCACAGTTGCAGATGGGGGGTGACATCCAGCTTAAGCTATCGGGCGTCTATAGGTGGAGGGTACCAAGCCTGTGGAAACAAATCTAGCAAACAAGGTGAGCAGACAAAAAGCCAAGAAGAAGCAAAGAGAAAATAACCAGACTATTGTAGCCTCACTCATGGTAGAATATATGAGTTAAGGGTATAATTTTGTAATCATCTTCTCCGAAATAAACAATAGTTACAGTGTTATCCCTCCCATGTGCTATAATCTCTGCAGCCTTTGGAATATCATCTGGCTTCTCTTTTACCCATACTTTAGCTCCCAATTTTATTCTATCAGTAGAACCTTATCCTTCAGTTCCTCCGAGGATTATTTTGGGAGGAGGGTCAGTTTTTACAAGTGGTATTGTTTTACAAGGAACAATAATCACTTGAACTATCCTATCATTTTTATGAATCTGTATGTGCCCTTCACCTAAATTATGAAATATCACAACAATTTCTCCTTGATAATTAGAATATATAACTCCAGCCAACACATGTATTCCTTGGGCTGCTAATCCTCATTTGGATAAAATCTTTCCAAAGTGATTTTTAGGGATTCTTATGCATATCCCAGTGGAGATTTTTCTTATTTCTTTTCTGTCTTACCAAAAGTCCTCTAAACAATGTACATCATATTCCACCAAACCAGGTTTCCTGGTTACGGTGCTGGGACATCTGGCCTCAACGTCTAATACTCAATATTTGGGATCTTATATGTTTGTTGTTTTCTAATTTGCAGATTTGGGGTTATCATTCTGGCTAGAGGTGTACTTCCTCCCAATGGTCTATTATTCAAATTATGTAAAACCATGAACAAATTATCTTTCCAATGTTGATATGAATTATTGGAACTTAATTTCCTTAACTGTTCTTTCAGTAATCCATTCATTCTTTCAATGAATGCAGATGATTTTGGATAATATGGAATATGATATATCCATTCTATATTGTTTAGCATACAATACTTCTTCATTTCATTACCTTTGAAATGTGACCCATTGTCACTTTGAATCAGCATTGGGGTTCCATAATATAGACTTATGAGATCTAGAGTTTTACAAGTGTTTTTCTGGGTTTCTTTCTTATAAGGACAAGCCACTAGTAGACCTGAATAGGCGTCAACAGAAGTACATATAAATCTTCATCCTTTATCTTGTGGTAATGGACCAATATAATCTATTGGCCAGATTTGGGCTGGGACATTTACTCTTGCTATCTCTCCAGTTACTACCTGAGGAACAGTTCTCTCCTTTTCCAATTGACACATATGACATTCTTCTGCTATCTGTTTTAACAGTGAATGAGAGATACTAATACCTTGATTTTGCACTCACCAGTGTGTGGCCTGGATCCCCAAATGGCCAGCCATTTGGTGGACCCATTTTGCTAATACCTGAACCATCAGTTGTTATCAAAGTAGAGATAATATGTTCAGTAACAATCTTTGCCAGTCGATCAGCATGAGCATTGTACTTACATTCTGGCGTGGTGAAGCCCACATGAAGATCTACATGAAAAACTGACAAGTCAGTGACCAAAGACATGTTCCAATATCTTCCCATAATTCTTTGCCCCAGACTAGTTTGTCATGAATTTTCCAATTTTGATTTTTCCACATGGGCATCCATGTAGCTAACCCATTAGCTACCGCCCATGAATCAATGAATCAAAGAATATGTGACACTGTCTTCCTTGTTCTATTTTGATGGCTTGATGTACTGCCATAAGTTCAGCATACTGACTATTTCCACCTATCCCAGTACTTTCCAAAGTCCTTCTACTACATGGGTCATAGGAGGCCACTGATTTCCAATGTCTTTTTTGGCCCAGATATTTGAGAACCTCGGGGATCACATGTCGCCTTGAGGCTGTAGGTTCCCCATCCTTGTATTGGAACATGATTTACTGGAAGGCAAACAGGTACAGTTACAGTAATGACAAACTTACCTAGAAAAACAGAGTATAATACCTCAAGGGAAACAAATAGAACTCTGATGAAATAGAGAATGTTCAAGCATCCCTGATGGAAAGAACAGAGCTGGAAGAATATTAGACTGTAAAATGCAAAACTCAAAAGGAGTACAAAAAGGTAAGCATTAAATAGAAATCATGGGCAGATAGGTGGCACAGTGAGTAGAGCACCAGTCCTGGAGTTAAGAGAACTTGAGTTCAAATCTGACCTCAGACACTTGACATTTGACTAGTTATGTGATCTAGGTCAAGTCACTTAATCCCAACTGCCTTGCCTTCCCCACTCAAAAGAAAAGAAAGAAAAAATTTAAAAGATCACAATAAAGTTATGCAAAAATTAATATTTTGCTTATAAGAGCTCTATAATTATTATGGCACTTGAAAGATTTTCAATAGAAAGTCCAGGAGTGAGTCAATCATCATAGGATGATATAAAAGACATGGAATGGTGAGAAACAGGGATGACCTGGCAGAAAATGGAAAGGTAGAAGATGAATGAGGAAAGTCACTTCACATAAAAGAGGCAAGTAAAGAAAAACTTTTATGGTGGAAGTGATGATGTTGGGTAAAAATGCAACATTTGAACATCATCCTTAATTTGAGGTGAGAAAATATACATATGCATATTCAATTGGTAATTTAAATCTATTTTACCAAGGAGATAGGAGGAGAAAGGAAAAAAAAAGGAGTGTGTGATAAATGGGAGGGCAGATGAAAGAAGCACTCTTTAGAAGCAAAAAAGATTTTAGAGAAGGTACAGGAGAGGGAGAGGGTGAGGGTGACAGAGATAGAGACAGACAGAGAAAAAGAAAGAAAAAGGATAAATAGAAATAAGCTGGGGGAAAGTACACAATGAATGGAATGAACTTACCCATAAAAGAGAAGGAGATAGTGGAATGCAAAAATATGTTGCTAACCTGAAAGACATTTGAAACAGAAAGACAACCCAACATTAAAATAAAGGTCTGGAGCAGAATTTATTAGGCTTCAGGTAAAGTAAAAAAGCAGGGGTAGCAATCAAGATCTCAGACAAAACAAAAGTAAAAATATAAGTAACTAAAAGGGCTAAGCATAGAAACTACATCATGCTAAATGGAACCACAGACCATAAAGTAATATTAAAACTAGACATATATGTATCCATTCATATAACATCCAAATTATTACAAGAAAAAGTAAATTAATTAGAGTAGGAAATAGTACAACTGTACTAGTGTGAGACTTCAGTGTTTCCTTTCATAGTTAAATAAATCTAGACACAAAACAAAGAAAAAAGATAAGGAGATGAATAGAATCTTAGAAAAGTTAGATAAGATGGATGTCCAGAGAAAACTGAATAGTGTAGGTGTCAAGTTCTTCAGAGATAAATGTATATTCCTTTCTATTCTCATTGACCATTCCCTCTATCAGCACCCAGCACTTCCATTATTCCCCTCCCCTCTTATTTCCCTATAATGCAAAATATATATTTTTTTCTTGTTGGGTGTTTATGTTATTCCATCTTTAGTCAATTCTAGTGAAATAAGGTTCAAGCTATGTCAACCAACTTTCCTTTCATTGTAATAGGTCTTTCATGGCACTGCAAGTGAGATAATTTACCCTTTTCTACTTCTCCTTTCACCCTTCTCAGAGTGCATCTTTTTTCTCACATTTTATTTTTTTAAAATATTTCATCAAAGTCTATTTATACCCATATTTTCTCTCTATTCATATTCTTAACTGATATAAGAGTAATAAAGTTCATAAGAGTTATAAGTATATTCCCATGGGGGTGTGTAAAACAATTAAATCTTATTGAATCCTGTTTGTTTTCTCCTTCCTAGTTACCTTTTGATGGTCATCTTAATTCTTGTATTTGAAACTCAAATGAACTGTTCAGTTCTGCTCTTTTCATCAGGAATGCTTGAAATTTCATTGAATGGCCATTTTCTCCTGAAGAATTATACTCAGATTCACTGTGTAAGTGATTCTTCATTGTAATCCTATCTCTTTGGCCTTCTAGAATATGATAGTCCAAGACCTTTGATCCTTTTAATATAAAAGCTTTTAAATCCTGTGTAATTCCTGACAATGGCTTCGTGATGCTTGAATTTTTTTCTGGTTGTTTTCAGTATTTTATCCTTGATGTGGCAGCTCTGGAATTTGGCTTTAAGATCCCAGGAATGTTTTATTTTGAGATCACTTTCAGGAGGAGTTCAATGGATTCTAAAAATTTATATTTATTTATTTATATTATATTTTATGTATTCTTTTTAATACATATATAATGTCAGATTTATATTTTACCCTCTGTTTTTATAGTATTGAGGCAGATTTCCTTGATAATTTCTTAAAACATACTGTAAAGGTTCTTTATTAACAAGGCTTTTGGCTAGTCCAAAAATTCTTTTTTGTTTGTCTTATTAATTTAGTTTTATTTTTCAACATTCACTTCCACAAGATTTTGGGTTTTTTTCTCCCCATCTCTGCCCATTTAAATTTTCTCCCCATCTCTACCCACTGTAACCCCAAGATGGCATGCATTTTGATTATTCTATCCCTGAATTTGCCCTCCCTTCTATCATACCCCTCCACTTCTCTTATCTTCTTCCCCTTTATTTTCTTGTATGGCAAGATACATTTCTATATCTCATCACCTGTGTATCTTATTTCCAAGTTGCATGTAAAAACAACTTTTAACTTACATTTTTTAAAATTTATGTTCCAAATTCTCTACTTTACTGGAAAAAAAACTCTTCCATAACAGTCATGTTGAGAAAGACTAACTATTTATCTGTCCATCCTATACTGACCCCATTTATTCTATTCTTTTCTTTGACCCTGTCCCTCCTGAAAAGTGTTTACTTCTGATGACCTCCTCCTCCCATTTGCCCTTCCTTCAATCATCCCCCTACCCCCTTCCCACCTACTTTCTTGTGGGGTAAGATATATTTTCATACTGAATGCAGTGTGTATGTTATTCCCTCTTTAAGTCAAATCCAGCGGCAGTAAGTTTCACTCATTCCCTCTCACCTCCCCCTTTTTCCCATCTATTGTAAAATCTATTTTTGCCTCTTTTATGTGAGATAATTTACCCCCATTATATTTTCCCTTTCTCCTCCCAATATATTCCTCTCTACCCCTTAATTTTATTTTTTTAGATATCATTCCTTCATATTCAATTTGCCATGTGCCCTTTCTCTCTCTTACTCTCTCTGTCTCTGTCTTTCTCTGTCTCTCTCTGTCTCTGTCCCTCTCTATGTCTCTCTGTCTCTGTCTCTCTGTCTGTCTCCCTATCTCTCTCTCTGTCTCCCTGTATCTCTCTCTGTATCTCTGTCTCTCTCTGTCTCTTTCTCTTTATATATATATATATATATATATATATATATATGTGTGTGTGTGTGTGTGTGTGTGTACATATATATATATATATATATATATATATATATATATATCATATTTCAAACCCGCTAATTCCTTAATATAGAAGCTGCTAGATCTTGTGTTATCCTAATTGTGTTTCCACAATACTTATGCTGTTTCTTTCTGGCTGCTTGCAATATTTTCTCCTTGATATTAGAACCCTCAATTCTGCCTACAATATTTCTGGTTCTAGAAGATCAGTGCAATTCTGCTTGATAATTTCTTGAAAGATGATATCTAGACTCTTTTTGTTTTTATCATGGCTTTCAGGTAGTCGAATAATTTTATATTATCTCTCCTGTATCTATTTTCCAGGTCACTTGTATTTCCAATGAGATATTTCTCGTCTGTTTTATAATTTCTTGATTTCTCATAAATTCGTTATGTTCCATTTGTTCCATTATAATTTTTAAGTAACTATTTTCTTTAGCAAATTCTTGGTACTCCTTATCTATTTGGCCAATTTTTTTTTTAACTTCTGGTTTACATCATTCATTTCAGTCAGATTTTGAGTTACAATTTTTGCCCATTTTTCCCCTAACCACGAACCCAGAATAGCAGTCTCAAAGGATATCCCCTCATCCAATCTGCTCTCTCCCATATCTTCACCTATACCCCCTTTGACTTTTCTGTGCCCCAATGCCTACACATCTTATCTCCCAATTATATTCAAAATAGTATTAATAATAGTACATATATATATATATATATATATATATATATATATTTGTAATGTTTAATTTTAAACTTTGAATTCCAGATTCATTCCTTTCCTGACTTGACACACACTCTTGCTGGGAAGATAAGCAATTCAGAATGTGTTGTACATGTATAGCTATGCAAAATATTACCATAGTGATATATATTGTAAAAGACTGGCTATATTTCCCTCCCACCTATCCCACCCCCCCACTTGGTCCATTCCCTACTTTGATCCTATCCTTTTTCAAAAGTGGGTGCGTCCAACCTCCCTTCCCCCAAGCATGCCCTCACTTCCATCAACTCCCCTCTCATCCCCCTCCCCCCTACTCTCCTGTAGGGTGAGATATCCCATTTAGTATGTATGTCATTCTCTCCCTGAGCCAAATTCAATGAGAATATGGTTTTGCCTCTTTTGCTTCCCGATTCTTCCCCTCCCTTGCAAGCACTTCCCCTTGCTGCTTCTATACAAGATAGTTTACCCCTTTCTGGATCTCCCCATCTCCTCTCATTATATTCCTCTCTAACCTCTTACTTGCACCTTTTAAGTATCATCCCTTCCTATTAAATTCGAACTGTGCCCTCTATCTATATATACTTGTAAACATATATACACACATTCACATATATATTCATATGCCCATATACCCTTCTTCCACTATTTTTTATACTGAGAAAGGTTTCATCAGTTACAGTTATTGTTTTTACATGTAGGAATGTAAATAGTTCAATTTTGATGAGTTCTTTTTGTTTTCTTTTCCCTGTTTACCTTCTCAAGCATCTCTTGCTTCTTGTGTCTGAATGTCACACTTTCTATTTAATTCTGGTTTTTTCTTCAATAATGCTTGAAAGTCCTTTGTTCCACTGAATGACCATATTTTCCCCCAAAACTAGATACTCAGTTTTTCTGGGTAGGTTATTCTTGGTTTTAGTCCCAGCTCTTTTGCCCTCTGGAATATCATATTCCATGCCTTTCAATCCCTCAGTGTAGAAGCTGCCAGGTCATGGGCTATTCTGATTGTGTTTCCACAATATTGAAATTGTTTCTTCCTGGCTGCTTGTAGTATTTTCTCCTTGATCTGGGAATTCTGGTACTTGGCTATAATATTCCTGGGAGTTTTCTTTTTGGAATCTATTTCAGGAGGTGATTGATGGATTCTTTCAACCTCTATTTCACCTTTTGAGCCTAAAACATCAGGGCAATTTTCCTTGAGAATTTCTTGAAGGATGATTTCTAAGTTCTTTCTTTGATCATGGTTTTCAGGTAGTCCAATAATTTTTAGATGATCTCTCCTGGATATCTTTTCCAGGTTGGTGGTTTTTCCCATGTGATATTTCAAATTGCCTTCTATTCTTTCATTTTTTCCTCAGTCAGGCTGTTGACCCTCATTTCATACTTTTCCTGCATCCTTCTCATTTCTCTTTCTAATTTTTCCTCCACTTCTCTTATTTGATTTTTAAAGTCCTTCTTAAGGTCCTCTATGGCCTGCAACCCACTCATGTTTTCCCCTGGGGCTTTTGGAGCAGGACTTCTGACCTTACAGTCCTTTTCCCGCTCTATGCCCCCAAAATAGGAGTCTAGGGTTGCATTTTTCTGTTTCCTTTGCCTTGGCATGTTGCCACTTAATTGCTTGACGTTTGGGCTTGTTGCCACACTATGGCTTTAAGGCCAGCTAGAGGAATTTTCGTCCCGAACGTGTGGGGGCAACTTCCGTTTCTGGCAAGCTGTAAACCCACCCACAACTTCCACCCTAGATCACAATCCAGATCCAGGGAGGTTAAAGCAAGAGCGATTACCCCCCAAGACTGATCGCTGGATCTCCCCACGATTTGTAGGCTGGGAGCCGGAAATGCCTATGAAAACTACAAAATGGCGTGTCTCCTCAGCGGCTTCTAGCCCCCAGGGGAGGGAGCTGACGCATTCCCCAAATAGAGGTCCCAAAGTCCATAGGACACTAACCTCTTACTTTGTCCTAGGCAAGTCTATGTTGATAATTCTGGGGTCGCCACAGTTCCTGGTGTTCTGGGGTTCCTCCAGCCGGCTGCTGGCCCTGCCGCCCTGGGGCTAAAACCTCGGCTCACATGGACCTGGGCTCGGCTCGGCTCAGCTCCTGCGCTCTGCGCTCTGGGCTCTGCGCGCTGCCGGCTCCCAGACCGCTGCGCTGGTCCTTCCTGCAGGGTGCTGGGCTGTCCTCAGCGGGAGGTTAGCTTCTCTGTGTCGTTCTGTGGGTGCTGGGGCTCCAGAAGTTTTTCAGAGTCCTTTTTTACATAGTTTGTGGAGAATCTGGGGGCAGAGAGGCTTGGATGAGCTGTTTCTACTCCGCCATCTTGGCTCCGCCCCCCTATTCTTTCATTTTTTTTGGATCTGCTTAATAGCATCTTGATTTCTCATTAAGTCACTAGCTTCCATTTGCTCCTGTCTAATTTTGAAGGAATGAATCTCCTCAGTGAGCTTTTGAGATTCTTTTTCCATCTGGCAAATTCGACTTTTTAAGGCATTCTTCTCCTCATTGCTTTTTGAACCTCTTTTGCCATTTGAGTTAGTATATTTTTTAAGGTGTTATTTTCCTCAGCCAGGTTGTTGACTCTCATTTCATAATTTTCTTGCATCTTTCTCATTTCTCTTCCCAATTTTTCCTCCACTTCTCTTATTTGGCTTTTAAAATCCTTCTTAAGGTCCTCTATGGCCTGTAACCTGCTCATATTTTCATTTAGGGCTTTTGGAACAGGATTTCTGACCTCACAGTCCTCTTCCTGTTCCATGCTTCTATCCTCTTTGTCCCCAAAATAGGAGTGTAATGTAGCAGTTTTCTGTTTATTTTGTTTCCTTTGCCTAGGCATGTTTCCACTTAATTACTTGACTTTTGGGCTTGTTGCCACAGTAGGACTCTGCCACCAGACAGAGGAGCTTCCATCCCAAATGGAGTTTTCTCAACTGCAGGAGGTATTAGTTGGGTGCCCTTCCTGTAGCCCCCAAACACTCTGGTCACACAACCCAAACCTCCACCCCAGACCGCAATCCAGATCCAAGAAGGTAAAAGCAAGAGTGATTACCACCCAGACTGATTGCTAGATCCCCCTTCAGTTCACAGTCCAGGAGCTGAAGCTAAAACTGAAGTTGCAAAATGGCCTCTGTTCCATGTTTCCTCAGCAGCTTCTCAACCCCAGGGGAAGAAGCTGACACACTCCCAAATACTGGTCCCTATATACCTCTCCTGGCTTCTTGTAGTATTTTCTCCTTGATCTGGGAGTTCTGGAGCCTGGCTATAATATTCCTGGGAATTTTCTTTTTGGGATCTTTTTCAAGAGGTGATCGGTGGATTCTTTCAACCTCTACTTCCCCCACTGGGTCTAAAACATCAGGGCAATTTTCCTTGAGAATTTCTTGAAGGATGATTTCTAGGTTCTTTCTTTGATCATGGCTTTTGGGTAGTCAAATAATTTTTAAATTGTCTCTCCTGGATCTATTTTCCAGGACAGTGGTTTTTCCCATGAGATATTTCATATTGCCTTCTATTCTTTCATTTGTTTGGATATGTTTAATAGTATCTTGATTTCTCATAAAGTCACTAGCTTCCATTTGCTTCAGTCTAACTCTGAAGGAATGAATCTCCTCAGTGAGCTTTTGAGATTCTTTTTCTATCTGGCAAATTTGACTTTTTAAGGCATTCTTCTCCTCATTGCCTTTCTGAGCCTCTTTTGCCATTTGAGTTAGTCTATTTTTTAAGGTGTTATTTTCCTCAGTCAGGCTGTTGACTGTCATTTCATACTTCTCTTGCATCTTTTTCATTTCTCTTCCCAAATTTTCCCCCACTTCTCTTATCTGCTTCTTAAGGTCCTCTATGACCTGTAGCCAGCTTGTATTTTCATTTGGGGCTTTTGGTGCAGGAGTTCTGACCTCACAGTCCTCCTCCATGCTTTGAGCCTCTTTGCCCCTAAAATAGGAGTTCAATGTTGAACTTTTCTGTTTATTTTGTTTCGTTTGCCTAGGCATATTGCCACTTAATTACTTGATTTTTGGACTTGTTGCCACAGTAGGACTCTGCCACCAGACAGGGGAGCTTCCTCCCAAACGTGGGGTCTTCACAACTTCCGCCAGTTGGGTGGCCTCTGTAAAGCCTCCACCCACTCTGGCAAGTTGGATACCCACCCCAAACTTCCCCCCAGACCACAATCCAGATCCAGGCAGTTTAAAGCAAGAGCGATTAACCCCCAGACTGATTGCTGGATCTCCCTACAGTTCGCAGACCAGGAGCTAGAGCCACTACTGATGCTGCAAAATGGCTTCTGTGCCGCATTTCCTCAGCAGCTTTTTGCCCCCAGGGGAGGAAGCCACACGTTCCCCAAATACTGGTCCCAAAGTCCATAGGGCACTAACCTCTCACTTTGTCCTAGGCATATCTGTGCTGATAATTCTGGAATCGCCACAATTGCTGGTGTTTTGAGGTCCCTCCAGCTGGCTGAAGGCCCAGCCACCTTGGGGCTAAAACCGCGGACTTGGGCTCGGTTCTGCTCGCTGGCCTGTCGGTTCCCAGCGCACTGTGCTGCCTGCTCTCAGAGGGCTGTGCTGGCCGCTCCCTGCAGGGCTGCTGGGCTGTCCTCAACAGGAGGTTAGTTTGTCTGTGTAGTTCTGTGGGTGCTGCGGCTGCAGAAGTTGTTCGGAGTCCTCTTTCACATTGTTTGAAATTTGTGTGGGGCAGAGCACATTGGAAATGCTGTTTCTACTCCGCCATCTTGCGAAGCAAAACACTTTTGAGAATGGACAGCATAAAAGGAGAGAGAGAGGAGCATAAACAGGGGATGTGGGGAAGAGAATGTAGGGAAATACATACTTGTTAATCATTATGGTAAAAACTATTACAATGAATTTTACTCATAAAGATTTCATTTCACACACATACACATAAATCTATATCTACATATATATATGTACATATATATATATATATATGGAATGGAGTAAAATTTATGGAAACAAGAGCAATTTCTCAATTGATAAATGGTTAAAGGATATGAACAGGCAGTTTTCAGATAGTAATCAGTTTCTTTTAGTCATTTAGTAATGCTCCAAATCACTATTGATGAGAGAAATGTAAATTAAGACAATGTTGAGCTGCTATCTCACATCTGTCCAATTATCTAATATGACAGAAAAGAAAACTGACAAATGTTTGAGGGAATGTGGGAAAATGAAAAACATGAATATACTACTGGTGAAGTTGTATACTAATTCAACCAATCTGGAGAACAATGTGGAACTATGCCCAAAAGGCTATAAAACCTTGCATAAACATTGACCAAGCAATATCACTTCTAATTTTGTATTCCAAAGCGATACAAAACTAAAAGGGAAAGGACCTATGTGTACAAAAATAGTTATAACAGCTCTTTTGATAGCAGAAAAGAATTGGAAATTGAAGGGATGGCTATCAATTGCGGAATGGCTGAAAAAGTTTTTCTGTATGATTGTGATGGAATACTATTGTGCTTTAAGAAATAATGACCAGAATGCTCTCAGAAAAACCTGAAAAGACTTACATGAACTAATGCAAAGTGAAATGATTAAAACCAGGTAAATAGTAATACCAATATTGTATGATGATCCACTATGAATAACTTAGTTCTAAGCAATACAAAGATCCAAGTAAATTCTGTAGAACTTATGATGAAAGGTGCTGTCCATCTCCAGAGACAGGCAGATCCTAAATGCAAATCAAATATACTTTTTGTTTACTTTATTTTTCTGGTTGTTCCCCCCCTTCTCTGTTTATTTTCACAAAATGACTGAAATGGAAGTATGTTTTACATGATTACACATATGTGACCTATATCAAATTGCTTGCCTTCTCAATGAGTGAGGCAGGGATTGAAGAGGGAGAATTTGCAATTCAAAATTTCAGGGGAAATAATGTTAAAATGGCTTTTTTATATGATTTAGAAAATAAAATATGAAATAAAGAAAATATTAGTCAAACAAAAGGCAACCTAGAATCATGTGTTAAATATGAGCAAGTTGAAACATATAAAGTACCAAGATCTATTGGAGATGAATTTATGTAAAGGGTGTCATTAGCAAAATGATGTATTTATTGCCCTACTTGTGTGCCCTTCAAAATCTCAGTACTGTCATCTAACCTACTGATGTAACATAAAGACCACTGGGCCTTGCCATCTGTCCTGTTAATACAACCTTAGACCTTCTGAGACTTTCCATCTGCTTCAGAGATGAACTTTATTTTATTTGTTGTCTCCCTCAATTAGAATGTGCATTGCTTTAGAGTAGGGGCTGTCTTGCTTATTTATATGGATGTTCCCATTTCTCAGCAGGGTTCTTAGCCCAGAGAAAGCATTTAATAAACTATTTTATTTCAGTCCTACAAGAAAATTGACTAGGCCTTTGTTAACAATGATGGATATCAAGGTGACAGCTTTTGTGATCCATTGAGGTCTCAAATATGAAGAGCATTTTAGAAATGTTCAAAGTACATTGACTCACACTTTGGCAAAGTTATGGATGAACATGGATGGAAGGCAAACATGGATAGCTTTTTTTCCATGTTATTTGAAGGGATAATAAAGTCAATGACAATATGGGAAAATCATCATGCAATTTGACCCAATATTGTAGAAGAGGGAAAGAGATAAAGTGAAGGAGAGTGGAACAGAGAGAGAGACAGAGACAGACAGAGACCGAGAGACAGACAGATACAGAGAAAGAGACAGAGAGAGAGAGATCCCATAGAAGTCGGTAAGGAATGAGTTTAAGGATATAACTAGAATGATTTGCTTTGATGTTTAAAAGTCACATCTTTCTCAGGGTTATAAAGCAAAGGAAAATAGGATGTATGGATGGGTGATAATGTCTAGCTGTTTGGATTTATGGAATAGAAGAGATGATATTATCATCAACATCAGCAACAACATTTTCCTTCCATGAAACACAATGTAATAATATCTAAGTTTATATAAATGTGCTAGAAATATGTTTTCAGATTATGAAAAAAAAGACTCAGACTACATGTATAAAAAAGGGAAAGATAGTAACTTTTCTTTTGGATTTTTGATTTTCAAATACTGGAAGGTACTCAGGGACAGATGACATTATTGGGGTACTATATTAAAAACCACATCAAATGAGGGGTGTTTGAAGGTATATGTTCCTTCCTATGAACATGCGGTTTTGTCAGTAGAAGAGAGGGCTTAGGAAGAAATGGCCAAATGTTTCAAGAACTGTGTCATGGGAAAAGACTGTGTTGATTCTGTTTGGTTACAAAGATCAGAACTGAGATGGAGTGTCAAAGTTCTGGAGAAAAGTCTTGACATCATGTAAGGAAAGACTCATTTAGTTGTATTAACGCAAAATGTAATGAGTGAGAATAAGTTCCCTATATCTTAAAGTATTCTAGCAAAAAGGTAGTTA